>CM062828.1:4065270-4175716 GCA_031772345.1 Himalopsyche anomala
TAATACCAAATATGTTTTTTAACGTAATGGTATTTTTTTGTTTTGTCTGAAAATTATATTTCCACTTTTATTCTAATTTCCAGAGCAGACATGGTATAGAGAAAACGTTTCAACCGGGACTTTTCTCAGTGAGAACTAAATATTATATGCAACCTTAATGAAGTATTTTAATTAAGGTTACTTTTACATTGATAAGATTGTGCTTGTAAGGCAAAAAAACTGTGTTTAGTCAAAGTATTTGTTTTAAAACCTTGCACATTAGTGTGCCATTTGAAACAATAAAAAAAGTAGTTTGTGCAGTCTGACTTATGTTGGATGTTTTTTTAATGCAGAATGTTTAATACAATTTAAAAAAAAATGAATCGCTATCGATAAAAATATTGTTTAGTAAGCGATCGATCGCAAAATATTTTTCTTGCATAAAAGAATTATGTATTCAAAGAAAATTTTGAGCTGAAAATTCAACCAAGAAAATAAAATCCAAGTTGTATTATAATTCCCTTTCAAAATGTTGGGATGATTTCAATACAAACTCAAGTGTTTGCTTTTTATTAAAAAAAAACTGATTGAAAATCGGAGATATTCAAATTTGTCCTGGTTTGCAGAATATTTTAATATTGGCCTTTTATCGAGGGTGACTTTTGGTAAATATATTTCTATACTATCTACGCTAAATTTAAAGTGAAAAGAACTTCTACAAACGATATCAAGTGAGCGACGTCTTCTAAATGTGAAATCAATTATTTTTATAAATAGTACCTATTGGGTATAGAAAAATTATTTTTCTACCCAACACGTAAAATCGATATAAGAAAACCATTCATAACTGTACGTAATCAATTACTGTACGCTGTTTCATTTAATGTTGTTAATTGGTAACTCTACTAGGCTTCTGTGAAATGATATAAGACTTGAATAGTCAAAAAAAAAAAATCCCGAGCGTTCAAAATATTACAATAATATCGAGCGCGTTAAAATATGCTAAGATTCTTAATAATATATTTTTGCTAAGAATTATTTACCTTACAGTCAGCAGTAGAAGCCTAAGACTGTTGGTGATGATGATTATGAATGGAAGTCAGTAATAACCATTGTCAGTTTGCTGTTCTGCGAAGATGGTGTCGGTAATTGTAGAGTGCTTCTTCCCGACCAACGTATTCTTTGTCTGAACAGAAAGTTATCACCAACTAGATGTATTGGTGATTGGTTTGAAGATATTACAATCAATTATCATTTGTACTGTTTTCGACGGAAACGATGTATATAATTTGCGGTATTTTTACATCATCTACTAGAATAAAAAAAGAACACTTTTTTTTGCCACTCATTGTTATAATTTTTATTACATTGCCTTTTATTGTTTTACTTATTCTTCTCATCGATTAAGCAAGATGCCTGCATATTTTAAGAGCATTACTACAATTGCATTGAAGTCACTCACGATAGATATTGTCATTTTTTGTAACCTTCTGATTTGTGTTTCCATCTAATTTTTATTCTTTAATTAAATCCTATATTTTATTTAATTCTCAATCAAATTTGCTTTATAGTTCTTGCCAGTAAAATATAGATTTTGTTACTTCTATTATGATTGTTTTTTATTGTCTAATATGTTTTTTTTGCTGTAATAATTTGTATGTTGTTAAATGTATTATTCAATATGTTTTTGAAAATATGAAATTTAATGAATTATTTTATTATAGCTTTATGTAATAATAAAACCATAATAAATAGTTTCAAATGAAGATTATCACTACCAAGAATCTCTTGAAAAAATGAGTAAAATAGTAGTGTCTTAATTAAAATTAAATTAAATTTATTAAAATTGCCTTCAATATTTTTCAATTCAATATAAGCCGTACCAACCGTAACTAATCACAATTTACTGAAAATAATAACTCCCAAATTATTAATTGTGTGCTTAATGGTACCATTAATTTGTGAAAATGTTGTTTATATATTTTTTTTATCTTATTGTAATGTAAAGAAAACCATTTTTAATACATCTAAATAAATCATGGATTCAAATTAAAATATGTAATCATACAGTGAATAACAAGAATTAAAATCAGATTAATAAAATATCTATCTACAGTTGAATAAAAATATCAATGTATAATACGGATCAATTAAGTGCATTTTTTAATGATAATTAAGATCTGTCAAAAAGTGTAGATTTTTTCGAATAGAATAAAACTGTTGACACCGACTGCCTGAGAAGAAACATAATTCCATTAGTAAAGAACGGGTGGCACACGAGCTAATAGTCTCACCACTGGTAACAATCTAATAAAACTGAAAAGGGACAGAATGGTGGAAAAAGAAGACTGTTAAATGGAGACACAAAACAATGGTGCCATCAACTAACGAACGTCCCTTTCTGCGGAACACATTCACCAATTTGAAAAGCGGGCACACCGTCCCCTAATTTTTAAATGCGGTGATAATTCGATTAAATGGAATCTTGTGTGTTGAAATGCCGCGTAAAAAGAAATTCGTTTCGGTGGTAATCGTGTTTGTGAAACGGTTAAAAGCGTATTTACAAATGGAATGATTTTCGTCGGCTAACCGTGTTTGAGATTTAAAATGGATTTGCTTAACAAAGAGGCATGGATTTGTTTATACAGTAGAGAATAATTAAAACTCAATCATTTGTTATACCACTACAACCAAAATACGTAAATTAAAACGCATTTTTATTTGATAAATTCCGCTAGTGAAATCCTGAAATCTTATACTCGCTTGTGAATATTTTGGATTACGTATTGGAGTGAAGTTTGGAGTTAGAGTTAATTAAGAAGAGTAAAGCAATGATTTTTTACCCAAAGCAGGAGTGGAACCAGAGCACTGAAACAGTGTAAGGCTCCAATGTTTTTTTTGTATTTTTAAATTATCGCACTAAAATCTATTAAAAATATTATATTTGAAACTTTGCAACTTAAGAATTATTTTAAATACGGCAACACTGCCGAATCATAAATATCCTCACTTGTTTACTCATTAAGGAGTCAATTTGTATCTAGTTTGCCCACTTTCCAAGCGAGTTGTGAGAGATACTTTTCTGCATTAAAATTAATTTCAAATAAGAGGCTGATAATCAAAAACGATTTGCTGTTGGCAATTTTGTTTCATTTATATTTATATAATGACGAAAATTACGTAACATATATAATATTATTAAAATGCTTTCTTTAAAAAAACAAAAATTGCCATTTTACCTGACGTAGACCTGTTGCAAGCATTAGGTCCTGGGGCAGAAGAACCATAAGCAGATAAATAGTCCGTAATCCGTTCTAATAGTCTGTATAATACAAATAATTTTAACTGAATCGACATTAACTTGATAGAACTCTATTTTTTTTACAGTATGATTAAGTTACTTTAATTTTTAACATTTAATGAATTATGTAATCATTTTTTTTCACGTCAGAATAAATACAGAAGAAAGGTAGGCGTGATGTCGCAACAGCTATCAATTACAAGCACATGTGCCTTGTGGTATTAAATACTTACTATTTTTAAGCTGATATTTCTAACTTCTGCCATCTTTATACTTACACTTTGATTTATTTAAAACGATTTTGCCTGGATTGTTACTGTATGAAAATAGTTCAAATTCAAACTTAATACGTTAAATAGATTATATAGTTCTGGTAAACTGTATATTTATAAACGCGCTGTCACCGGAAATGGTAAAATTCTTGCATCGAATTGCAACTTCCGATATAAAGAATTTAGCCACAGAAAGTATTTAACTAGCAAAATTCCTCTACCAGTGTATATTTCTTTATAACCTATTGTTTTATCGTGGCATCTAAAGCAAAATCACGTTTTTGCCGAGTCAGAGTTGTGTTGCACTTAGAAAGTTTTGTTTCTCTAGCTCTCTATCGATGATGTTGGTAAAAATATATTTTTAACAGTTTTACTAATAATTATAGTTGATAATCAAATAATCTATACATTCAAGATACTTACTAAGAATCTAACTTTATGAAAAAGTTTATTTACCTCCTAGAAGAATATTGTTATTGGAATAGAATGTTTCATCTTCCCTGAGCAAAAATATTCAAAATCCTTTTCTCTATAGCACGGTTGCTATAAGGCTGTTTGTATCAGCAAGAGTAATATCTTTCTAGACGATTCTGTAATTTCTATGTTTTATTTTATTAAGTAAGACATATGAACAGCGTTAAGTATTTATTAAACAGCTTTGTATCAAAAACAATGACGAGAAATTTGTGACAAAGAAAATGTTATTCAAGAATTTTATTCATTTTGCAATTATTTAAAAAATACCCAACTCAATTTTTTAAAGTTTCCTGAAACAGAATTCCGGAAATTATGTTACATGTAAAAATTACTGTATGAGCTTAACTGACAATCGAAGATAATTTCAGAATGCTAGGGCTCAAAATATAATAATTGAATGAGCAATTATTTTTAATGGTACATTTTTTGTAAAAATATCGTTCAAAATCAGCTTTAAAAATTAAGATCGTATTGGAGCAAGTTTATTTTGATGAAAAATGATTAAAAACGTGCCAGCGATAAAAAGAAATCTTTTTAGATCAAAAACATTAAAATAAGTTAAAAATCCATTAACTAAGTAATGTAAATAAAGTTAATTATAATTACAGTTTAACCAACCGCAGCATTATGTTTTTTATAACAGAGTAAGCATATTTTTAAATCGTTTTTCCTAATGAAATCTCCTTTTATAGGGATCTTTAAAAGGAGTACAAAGTAAAAATGCTGTACTGGCTTTTGTGAAAGCGAGCCGACATTGTAGGGAAATAGACGCATTTTGATTATGCGCAAATAGTCAATTAAATTTCAAATTTGAATTAAGTCTTTTGATGGCTTCCGTCATTATATTGAGCAAATAAAAGAGAGAAAGAAGAAAAGCCGAGGCAACTTCTTAACTTTCGTTTGAAAGGTCGTAAAATTTTAATGTCACGCTGTAAATGAAGTATTTCATTAAGTAAAGCGCACAGTGAGACAAAATCTACAGTAAACAATTCTAAAATATTACTCGTCAGACCTGTATTTAAAGTATCTATTTTTATCAACGTTAACATTTTAACTATCAATTTTATCATCTATTTTCATTAGATATTCATTTTATATTAACATTATCAGTTTTTCAACGTCGTTGGCTTCCAAGACTGAGCTCACGGGTTCGAATCCCAGTCAATACAGTATTTTTTTAAAACTGGTTTATCGATTTCTGTCAGAAGGCATTGATAAGCTTACCACAAGTTTTGTCCTTACCCTATCCTTTCTATCAATAGTCTCTTCGATAAGAAGAAAGATTGACGAACTGAGTATCAAGCAGTTCTCGTAGAAACCTGTTTAGATACCTTTATTAGGAGGATTAAAATATTGAAAATACGACGATAAAAGCATTAATATTTATTAAAACTCACCATAGAGCACGTTTCTGCATATGATTCTTTAAAATTTTGTCGAAGACCTGATTCAACTAAATTATATTCACTCAAGATTTTTTTAATTCACTTAATTCACGAGCAGCACAATCAAACTCATGACACAATTCAGATTTCAGTAAACTATGTGGTTATAGCGCTTCTGAAAATGCTGTTTACATTTTATACACATTATTATTTTCAGTAATTTTGAATAAAAACAATTGACTCGAAGTTTTGTCCGGTATATCTAAAGTTTTCTCTACGGAGGTTTGTGTATGTTATTCGCATTTGTTTTTGGCCGTTCATTTTCAAAATTTTCCCAGTGTACAGTGTGTTAACACTGCAAATAAGGCTGCGCGGTTTTAATATTTGACAGCCTCTTTTTGGCCTTTCTTTATCTTCAAACTAACCAGCAGCTGTGTTTTTGAGATGTTAATGAATAAAACAAACTGACAGTCTCGCGAGACCTTTATTGACAGCTTTAGTAACTGATATATTTCAGATTGTTTTGATGAATATTTTTAATGGCTTTTTTGTTTTAAAATAAATTGCAATAACTTGACAACAAATATATTTTGGTTATTCAATTATTTACAAAAATATGTAATTAACTTTAACATATAACTATTAATAATAGTGTTTCACAATGTGTAATACGTAAAAGGTTCATAAGGTCGATTTTGATCTACAAAAAGTCAGTACTGTACTTAGTTGGAATACATTGAACACAATAGATTTAACAAATTATATCGAAAACTCAATTTTGGAATTTCAAAATGCAATATCGGTGCAAAAAAATGTTTGAATAAATCAAAAAAGCACGGTCCGTAAGAATAGTAATACTGAACAAGTACATACAAATTAATAATTAGATATTCAATTAAAACATATATTATTATCATAAACGGGTGATATTCATAAACAATTTACGGTCTCTAAAAAATAGTTTAATAAATCATTGAAAGGCTTATCAATTTATATAAGACCATGTCAATATTGGAACAAATCTTAATAGTAATTTCAAATTTCGACTGAAGGTGATTGGTGGAATTTCAATATTAAATTTGAATCTAAAAAAAAAACAATACAAATAACAATAAAGAAATATTATTAAATAATAACTTGAATAAAACAGGTGGTTCGCCACTGTTAAATATATTTTCTAACGATTTAACCCGTCCTAATTGATGCAACTCATTTCTTAATGTAAATGTCATTTGTATTACCATTATCGTTTGTTTGTTTTGCTATCATCCCCTCTTTGCCTCCTATTTTTATTTGATTTTTATTATAATATATCAGAACAGTAAAATCAAAATCATTCGTACTTAATCGTAAATTAAAATCATTTGCTAAAGCAGTTGTCTGAGGATGCCTCTGACAGAGGCGAAACTCGTGTCACATTTTGTAACACAATATGTAGAATAATAAGTTATTTATTTTTATATTAAAATGAACTTCCACAAAGATACCGCCGAATATATCGAAAGTATTAAATTTGAATCGTTCAAATTACGTACATTCACGTAGAGAATTTGAACGATTCAAATTTAAATCTAAGTAGATTTAATATACTTTAATTCATTGTGATTTTTTTCTATTCAAATATGTGTTGGCTTCTTTACCGGTGTTTTTGCATTGTCAAAACCGGTCATTGAAAAAACTCCATGGACTCTGAGATCCCGGTTTCGGGAAAAGAAAGACAATTGAGAAATGTTACACAAGAGAAAAATACCAGGATACAAAAAGCACGCTTGTCAGGCTACACATAGTTTTATATTTGGTAAAAATAATTATGAAAAAACATTTGGATTTCTGTAGTATATTCAGAAATTTTTATTTGTAAAAAAAGTCATACAAATAAAATCGAATGTTTATTTATATTCTCTTGTTACAATCTGGCGATATAAATATTTTTTCGCGAAATTTCCATTTTCATGAGCATATTGTCAAATAACTACAAAAAGTGTAATTCGAATGTTTTTTTAGAATACTTATCTAAATTGCTCGTATAAACTTTTTTCCACGAAACAAAAGCTCAAAAATAATAAAACACAACATTTTTACAAAGCGTGCTATTTCACGAGGTGGTCGATACAGCATTGAATTGGCTGCCATGACGTTACTTTCCTAAAAGAATTAGCCCACACCTATAAAAAAACGTTATGGCGTCGCAAAATATACAGTGATCTTTTGACAGCGCTGTAATTTTGTTTTAAAACAATGGCATTATAATAATTACAACGAATCATTGGCAAAAAAATAATTACAGGTTGCCATGTAAGCTGTCAAAAAAGTACACTTACGTTTTTGGCATTAAATCAATTGGGGTCATTAAACATATTTGGGCAAAAAAGTATCATAGTAATCGCCATGATTTATGCCCTGGCGGCCTGTATTTCAAACTCCCAAAAGCAGTGTTCATGGGCAAATACAAAATAATTTTTGACTAAAACAATGGTCGGTGAAAAATGAAAGAGGGAAAATGAAAAACGCACCCCCTTCCGAACAAAAGAGTGAACAAAAAGGAAAATTGCGAAAACAATGAGAGTCACGCAGCGACGTATCATGGAAAAATTGATGCCTGAATTTATGAATTGATAAAGTAATTTCGACGCCATTGTTTTAGTATCCGTTACAGTGTGCAGTCAACGGTAGACGAATGTTAGGGTGACCATCGAATTAATGTTGATAGGACAGTCGCAACAATCTTCCTCTATATATTTATCCCCGACCGTAAAAAGTAGGAAACAAACAAAGCACAATGTAAGAAAATAAAAAGATTCGTATAGACCAGGCGTGAGGAACTTGCGGCCTTTTGGTTACTCTGGTGCGGCCTTCTGACTAGTTCTCTAATACTTTACATTTTTGTAATTTCGTACTAATTTCTAGTAACTGATGCCGATTTTTTAAAAATATAAATAATATTTAATAGGAAACGCTTATTCTTCAAAAAGAAATTTCATGTGAATATTTCCTCCAATTAATGATAATAATTAACGAGCAGAATTATATAATATATATGTGTCTTTTGGAGAAAACGCAGCTGTTATTGACTTATTAATTGTTGAATATGATGAAAAGCTTGCTAATTTTGAAATTAGTGAGTAGCGTTGAAAATGGCATTTCAGTATCTCATAGTCGATATCAATGAGGCAACCCAAAGATCTACAGATGGAATTGATTGAGTTCTCGGTTGACGATATTTTAAAATCATTGTTTAATGTAAAAAAAATATCGGATGGAAATATGAAAAACGTTTTCACGACACACACGTCTTCGCCAACATATCAGAAAAATGCTTTTTAGTTTCTCAACAACTTACTGATGTGAGTCTTCATTATCATACTTAACGCAAATAAAGACACACTTACGATACATTGTTGTGCATCTTTCTTACGTAGCTGGATGAATAAGAGGGGATGTTAAAAAAAATGAGATAAGAATGAGAATAGATCTCTTGAATTAAAAGTATTCCGTATATAAAATTAAAATAGAATATGGTAAAATTGTTTTTTCCTTTTCCACTAAAAATAAATTTACACCTTAAAAATGTTTGTTGGTAAAATTAATGATAAATTTGATTTATTATTTTTATTAATTAGCGAAATCGTATGGTCACAGTATTTATCTTGCTACACCGTGTTTCAGTGCGCACCGGTTTATAAATCAAATTGAACAAGTCCGCCATTAAACAAGCATTGTTTCTAGTTCTGTGTACCCGCCAACACCCGACGCCCGCTCGCCTTTGAAACAAATAGTACCTACAAACAACCCGCACGTCTTTGAAAATTACCTGGAAGCTTAGCCAATGCACCAGAAATAGAAAAAAAAAAGATTCAAAATGCAATTGTTTCATTCGGTCTTGATTAATTAATGTAACACTTAAATAACTCAAATAAATAATGATTGTGCAATTTGCAGTAGGATTTACCTTGGTATATTAAATTAAAATATAAAAGACTATTTTTTTTTGATTCCACAATTCGATTATAAAAAGAAGAATATACAAAAAAAAAATACAATTTGATGGGTTGTGCATAAGGTCTCCAATCCCGGGATTGGGATGGTCGCGATCCCGAGATTTTGGGATTGAGAAATTTGTAGCAAATGTTGAAAATTTATAGGATTTAAACTAGTTTCGGAGATATTTTGGGGAAAAAGTATAGAGAATTGAAGATTTCCAATTCCTCGGTGAGCTAAAAAAGAAAAAAAAACGACTCACCAAAACTTTTCTCAAATTATGCACGATTTTACGATAACCGGGATCCGGGGATCCGGGGATCCCGGGGTTGAAAATTAGTCAATCTTGAAATCCCAAGATAACAAAAAGGCTCCGGGATTGAATACCCTAGTTGTGCATCACTGATTTAGAGACAAATAAGAGAAATATATGTATTGTACGATATTTGAAATACAGTAAACCTTAAAATAAGCGTAAAACGTTTACTACGAACATTGCTAAATGTTAATATCGGTTGTTGACTTTGGACGCTTCGTATGAATACTCACGCGAATAGAAATAAGTGATTTTCGTCGTGAAGTGAGAAATATGTACGAGATGCAATAGTGCAGTTAATCAAACAGATGAATTGCAGAATGCCGAGAATAGTTAGTTCAACGTCAAGTACCTGAAAACAAATGGTTCTGTTACAAGTAAATGTTTCATAGCCTCAAATATATTGACTGTGTGAAGGCAAAAGAACAATGCCAAATGCCAATGGGGATGCCACTGGGGCGAGCTTTAACGGTGTTCAACAATATTGCTTCGGATGTCGACATATTCCACGTAGACGTGGGTGAGTTCCGACGAATACTATTTTTTATGTATTAAAGTAGAGTTCGTCGGAGCTTACTCAGTTGACTTCTTTGCCATTTTTTTTTTCTACTGATTTTAATATTAAATTGTACTATTTTTTTTCTCCATTGTAAAAGTTTTAAATTTATAATTTGTCAACCATTTGCAATGTTAATTAAATAAATAAAATAAATAAATAAGAACGTACCCCACAGCTTTTTCAAAACAGCTTTTTTCGATTATCACAATGTTTACAAGTTGATACTCGCTGAAAATGCCAAGTCAATATTTGAATTTAGCATTTAAGTTTCAAAAAAGAAAGGCCTGCGGAAACAGCTTTAAAAAGGTTTTTATTTAAAAAATCATTTAATTAATATTAGACTAACTAAATAAAGAACCAGTTTATCAGTCTCTGTACACTCTGAAGTTAGTGTATATTTCATAATTTTCCTTTGACCTAAAATCATCAAAAAACGTATTTCGTGTCTCCTGTTAAATTTGTTATCTGTGGGTTACGTTTTTTTCCTTTCCACAGTCGATCACATCTATTAGATTAATACTAGCTATTTTTGTTGTTAATTAAAAAAGAGTAATATTTGATTCCTCATATATATATATTTAAAGAATAAAATATGAATTCGTACTAATTCCTAATTTTATTTATTAATATCATGACTGGTTTTATTTATGCCGAGCATTACCAACTGACGTACGTACGAAGCTGGTCCTGATCTTAGTAGAAAGGCATTATATTTAAAGAATTAAACTCTTATTTGTACTAATTCTAACTTTTATTTATTACGTATTGACAGTGAACACATTAAAAGTGATTACAAAGATTCGCACAGTCGACAAGATTAAGTTCACAAGAATTTTTATTGTATTATATGTTAGTTGATTTAGGTATTCTTCAATATACGTCATAATGTATATTTATTTTTTGAATATAATGCCTGTCCACCAAGTATTGACAGTGAACATCTTTAAAGTGACTCTAGATATGGTTAATATTACTATTCTCTCAGATAAGCTTTCAGAAGCTACTTTCATGTAAAAAAAAGCAAAGCTTTAAAGTTAGTGCTCAGCTTTATCTTAAAAATAATTCTGCTAAAATTATACTGCTTTTTTTCATTACGTGTAATAAAGGTAAAATAAAGCTTCGGTGTAGGGGGTGTAGTGGATCGCTCAACGCAAGAAATTATTAATAAAATACTTTTAATGTAATAATACATATTTAAACACAAAAAAGATTACTTGTATACAATGGTCCACGCACTATGATCACGTGATAACATTACTGCAGCAGTTTTAACGTAAACAGGCCGATGATGTGATGTGCAATAAGCCAAACTCATACACACATATAAAATTTGTAATGCACGTAAAGCTTATGGAAATTTCTTTGGTGGCTTATTGTTTTCTGAATTAAAAAGAAGATTCAAATAATTTACTATAGCATAATATAATATATATCGAAAAAAGTTAATATCCGCACATCCGCATTAATTTAACTAAATGACATCGTCCTGGGTGAGTGGATAAGCAACAAAGGTTCTGACGAGAAACAGCTTTGTGATAAATCATTCTAACTTTAAATAACAACCGATGGCCAATAAAAATAGAGTCTCTATCACAAGGGAGTAACTTTTTTGACCTGGGATCGACTTTTCAATGTTAAGTTTTCTCGCGATCGACTTCTAACGCGATTCTTATAAGAAATTGTATTTATTAGGGTTTTTTTCCCTTCTTCAAACTTGCAAATGTTTTAAGATTTCGACTGAAGGTGCTTGGTGGAATTTCAATATTAAATTTGAATCGTTCAAACTATGTACATTCTCACAGATTTTGTCACTAACGACCCGGGTTTCGCTGCATAGCCTTCCGATTTTAAATGAAATATTAAACCTACCGGGATCTCCACTTCTATACCCTATATAAATGTAATCATAAAACCTTTGCCGACAAACAAATAAATATAATTCTTAAAACCACTCACTACTCAAATCTTTGGGCATTCCCATGAGCTTATCCTTTTCGCCAGCAATGGCTATAGACTCAGTGATACATTTATTTATTATATAAACACGAAACATTCATTTACTAAGCGTCAGTTCAAGTTCATCCGTGCACTTGAACGCCTGATGATGCCGAAAGGCGAAACCCGGGTCGTTAGTGACAAAATCTGTGAGAATGTACATAGTTTGAACGATTCAAATTTGTAAATGTTTATTTAAAATGCGAAATACATATCATTAGATAAGTATTTGCATACAAAATAGTTCAATTTTAGTATTTTTGTATATTTTATATTTTAATTATATATTTTTTCGAAATTGACGGAAGCTTTCGGGATCGACCAATTTTTGCTTTGGGATCGATCGCGATCTACCGGTTGGACACCCATGCTCTATCATAACCTTTCCTGAAAATGAATGACCTACTAACGATCGGTTCTTGTTAAAAACACATGTTGATTGAATTGGAATTAGCTTGGTAGAACTTTATTATAATAAGGTTAAAATAACATTGTATTTTAATTCCACATTTTTTAAATTAACTTTATAGCTATTACAGCTTGGCGTTTTCGTTAGAATTATAAAACTATACTTCTGACAATGGTGCTATAGGAAAGAAGCTATCAAATTAATAAAAACTTGTAGATTTAGAAAACAGTTTGTTTTTTGTAGATAATTATTTATTTATTTAGATTAGGTGTATTTTAAAATATCTGGATTTATTAGAAAACGTCGTCCATTTTGTAATGATCGAGTAAGATTCTGACAAACTCAAATGATATGTTTTTGTTTCAATGTGAAAATAGACATAACGGGAAGAAATAATGTTCACTGGGAACGTATTTTACGCCCAAATCTCTGAAAGTAAAGTTGCCTAAATAATAACTATTGTAAACTTCATATCCAACAGTGCGTATGCAGCGCCCAAGGGCATTGTAACAGAACAAACCGTGGGTCGCGGACAGTGCAAACTTTTACACTAATGTACTCCATTACCCTTGTGTAATTAGGTTGTACGGTAATATTCCAACCGGACCACAACCACTGTGTCCAGTCTTTTATGGTGTAACATTTGACGTTAGTTTCACCAGTGGAGCACAAAAGTTATCAATCTTAACTAGGGATTCCGAATATTCGCTGAAAACAAATATTCGAATATAGAACATTTAAAACTAATATTCGATTATTCGAAAAATATTAAAATATATGTATTTTATCATGTTTATTAACTGTTTTTTTTATATTTCTGGCGAGATGTATAATACTCACTTTAATTGTTTTAATTGTAAATATTTGGTGAAAAGGCATTATATTAAAATAGTAATAAAAAACTTTTTTGTCCTTATTCCACAATCATTTATTAAGATCAAGACTGCTTTCGCTAGACAAAAGTTGAAAATGCTCATGATGCTCACGTATAACTAACCTTCTCGTCTAAATGAACAAAATAGTAAAATGAAAATACAGTACGACGAGAAACGACTTTTTATTAAAGAGAATAATTAATATTAAGAAATAATTAATTTGACAAATATTCGACTATCCTAATATAAAAAAATACAAATGAAAATATTCGAATATCGAATATTAGATTATCAATCACTAATCTAATCTATCGGAAAAAACGGTTGGTTTTCTTTTGTCTTTTTCTACGTAATAATTATGTGCTTGAAGCTATTTTTTTGTACTAATTAGAGTAAAAAAATGTTCGTTTGCAAATTGGTAAGATTATAAACAGAGTAAAGTCGACATTTTTTTAAGTAGATAAAAATATTACTCTACTTAAAAATATATAATAAAGTTTTATCTCGGTAGACAAATGTTTGCACATGCAAATAAAGAAATAATAACAATCTTTTCTCAGTTTTAAATACATATGTACAAATCGAAATATCGTTTAAAGGCTTTGTCACCGTTATAATAAATTTGAATTGAATTGACATAAATAATTAAATGATTGACTAAAAAGACGAGACAAATAATAATTATGACTTTTTACTCTTCAGTTTAGAATTGTCAACACTTTGGTGAGCCATATATCAAAACTAGCTATTTCTAACTGTTGCAATCTGGAACTAAACCATCGATATGGATAGATATATTCGTTAAAAATTCAAGAATAACAAAAACATTACATAACAGTTTATGGTGAGATGATATATTGATATCGGCTTGTTCATTAAGTTGATAATTTGTAAGAAAAATGTATATTTATCACCAATGAATGACACATGAGCATTTTAACATTACGATAATCGCATTGGGTAGTAAACATGGTTTTAAAAAAATATGTGCTAGCTATTACTTAATCATACATAAGTGTCGTAGGTAATAAGAGAAAACTTCACGTTTTTTTTATACCTGTTTAATAACCAGCACCACCATTGTTTTCTCCCTTCTTTTGAAATCAGTGGACACGCAACTGAACTGTGTGAACATTCATTAAATTTATAATTGAAATTCACATTTGCTCTTTGTATTTCCACTGTTGATTGTTGGAGCGGGTTTTTAATTATCTTGCAATGGCGTGCTTTGTAAAATATTAATTAAATATTGATGGTCTTTTATATCGTCAGTACTTGGAGCTTTTGCCAAAACTTTTGTTTGAGTCTTATTAATATCTAATAAGCTGTTTTAATATGAGATTTACTTTATACATATGTGAAACAAAAGATTCCGTAAAATGCGCACTTAGCGGATATGTGGCATAGCTTAAGGCTTCCAATCCCGGGATTTCGGAATTCACTATAACACGTAGAATAATAAAAATTAAAATATAAATACTTTAAGAATAAAATAAGAAGCTTTTACGCATGAAATAAATTATTTTTATTCTTATGTGTATGCATATTTATCTATCTTTTTTCTTTTTCATCGAAAATGGTTGTCTGATTCTTGAAAAATTAAAAAAAAACATTTGAATACCCAAGCCTACATAATATCCAATTGCTGTAAATCAGCGATTTCGAACATGGGAGGCGTGGACTATTGCAAAGGGAGGCGCGAACAGTCCAAAATATTTATTTACCCTTTAAAACGTGTCTTTATTACTACATAAAGTAAATGATAGGAAGGCGCGAAGATATTTGTTTCTTCAAAGGGAGGCACAGTAACATAAAAGTCGGAAACCGCTGCTGTAAATAATACACAAGAATCGAATTTGTAATCTTCGTTGCTTTGTCGACTTCAGTGGTAAAGTAGACAAAGCTTTACCCAAGTAAACATTGGGCTTGGGTTCAAGTACCGGGAATCTCTGTATTAATAAAAACACAATAATCCTTTGTACTTCATTCCACTTTATTTAATATGTCAGGACCGGTTTCGCTCATTACGAGCATCGTCAACTGATAAGAAATATAATTTAACAGTGCTATTTATACAAAAATGAAAAGTTATAGTTTTGTATAAATAGCACTGTTAAATTATATTTCTTATCAGTTGACGATGCTCGTAATGAGCGAAACCGGTCCTGACATATTAAATAAAGTGGAATGAAGTACAAAGGATTATTGTGTTTTTATTAATATAATGCCTTTCCACCAAGTATTGACAGTGAACACCCTAAAAGTAATCTCTATATTACATATATATTAGAATTTTCCAATTTTAATTTGAGTGTTTGTGATTTCTTCTTTTGTGGCTTAAAAATATTAAACAAAAATCTGTCGCTTTAGCCGTTAACCGTAATGATTGATAATATCCACGGTAAATAGGCCAAAGATTGAATGCTCTGGTACATTTGATAAAGCAATTCTTTGTTTAATAAAAAATAACATTATTTGAAGGATTAACACAGAATTTTTGCCGTATGCGTTGTGTAAGAGAGATTATAAAGAGAGGTTATTACTGCCAACCTCGTAGACAACTGGACAAGTGTTCATCTTATTCGAGATACACGCGTTTAGTCCCCGATTGATCGATTTATGAAGACATGTATGTATGTATGTGTGCGACGTTAAAAATTACCGCTACCTATCCAATCCTTAGAACAGGGCGTACTCAGAGCGATTATTCAATCAGTAACATGCAGCCTTTTATTCCTACTTTCTCAAAATAGACAAGTAGAGTGTTTTAATATCAACCAGTTAAGTATGAATCATGCAAAATCGTAACCTACATTCCATATTTGGAGCGCACGTGGTTGAAACAATTATGAATGAATTTAAGAACTATTATACATTTTTTAATAAGGTAAGGCGTGAAAAAAACCGCGATTCCAACTCTTATTCAAGTCTTTCTATTCATGTAATAAAACTCAAAACGTTTTGTATTTTAATTTACTTTAAAAAGAGTCGGTGGCGAATTCAACGTTGAATCCACAGCACTGTCTTTTACACCTTTGTCTTTCTTGAAAGCTTTGCGTTAGAAGCTTTGGTAAGATCATAGAATCAAGTAATAACACTGGTAATGGTTTCAATTAAATATTTGGACATATTTTAACGTGTATATAAAGTGTTTTCACATTGATTTAGTACTCACTACTTTTTCCGTATAGAGATTTAAAACACAAAAATAAATTAGCTGTCAAAAATCAGAAATCTATCATGTACGAATTAGTTTTGGATTGTTAACAACCGTCGCGTTGGATATAGGAAATTCTTGTTTAATCGTCAAATAGTTTTACTTTTATAGCAAACAAGTTACATTTGTTTCAAACGATCTTCATTGTGACAGTTTTACAACTTACTTAAACACTGTGAGATTGATTACTGATTAGAATAAAGCTTTTCTCGGTAGGGAATCACCTCAATTTTAGATTAACAAAAGTTTTAACCTTCTGTCTTAGATTTACGAGCGGAATAGATTGGTATATACTGGCTTGCGACAAGTAAATTGCCGAGCAGTTTGTATTTTATTTTGTAGAGTTATTCTCGGATGTAGTCTACGAACAGAGATGGCCTGATGAATGAGCCAAGAGCCGCTGGTTGGCAGACCTCGCCGGGGAATTCGCAAATTTAAGCCGGTGCAAAAGTTTTCTTTACTAGTGAAACACAACGAGTACCTTCAGATAATGCAAGGTAATCCATCGCAAGTTTGAACAAAACAGATTAAGATGTCTTATTTAAATATGGTACATATTTAAATTTAATTCAGATATGAATATTATAATACGAAGGAATTAATAGGTTTAAAAGAAAGAAATGTCATAATTCCATTAGACGGTGGAAAGAAAAAAGTACCTTACCCACACATAACAAATTTTACAGAAGAGACAATAAATGTTTTTTGGTGATTTTGGGTCAAAGTCAAATTATGAAATATACACAACTTTAAAGTACAAGGAGACTGATAGACTAATGGGTGAATTGGTGAATAATAGGTGAATAATAACTGTGGGTTAAGTCGTTTTTCCTTTCCACATTCGATGTTGAATCAGAATCATTCTTGTTCGTGTCAATTGATTGCAATTGCAATGCAAATGCACCATATTTGATCCCAAAGGTTTAAATAATTATTTTTCGCAATATTTTGTATAAAGGCTTAAAATATTATAAAATACTATTTTAAAATCATGTATAAATGAGACTAATGGTAAAAAAATGGTAGAATATTTTCAGAACAAACGAATAAGCTAATGTATTTTTGAATGAATTTTAACAATTTGTTGTTTAATCTCTAGACATAAAAAAATGTTCGCAAAAAATATTTCTATCAAATATAATTTGTAAACAGGGTAATTTTGGTAATTATTTATTAAAATACGGCATTATTTATTCAGTTTTTGAGTGCCCATCAAAAGAGGATAATACTTTTTTCGTTCGTTTTGAAGCATTGTTTACGTAAAAACTTTCATTATTAACGCGTAAATATGTAAATGGAATTAGTGAAATTTATATATTTATAATAAAAACCATCTGAAGTAGACATTGTTGATACCATCTACTCGTTGAATACGATAGATTAAAAGATTTGTGATTAATAATGTGAAATTTATTATTTATAATTAATTCTATATTGAGCTATTTAGTTCATTAAAATTGAGCCAACCGTTAATAGGGGCGTCCGATTATTTGGACCAAAATCAAATAACGAAAATCAAACCAAGAAACTAACAGTTTTTCACATCGCTTAATTAAAAATCACAAAACAAATTTTTATTACACCTTTTACATATTATTCAAATTTATATTTGTCTACCAATGTTAATATGGCCTCGGATAGGATAGGTCTAGTACAAAACTAGTGGTTGATTAATCGCTTTCGTGAAAACGTAGGAGGGAAATTTTAGACATCGCAAACACCCATGCATTTGAACAGAAAACGATAAATCGCTTGAAAAAAAATTGTTCGCACTGGGACTCTAACCCATGAGATTCGTCACGGAAGTCAACAACGTTGACCGCTGCACCACGCACAGAAAATTGACTGTTATAATTTAGCTGTGTTGTCTACGAAAATTTAAATAACTATTATGTTAAGTGATATAATAATGTGGATTTTGCCACAATGAAGCGATGTAAGTAACAGTAAGTACCATTTGTATAAGATTTTTGTTCTAAGCGCGGAAAAGAGTAGATGAAAAATACGACTTATTTGTACGAAAACTAAGACGAGAAAAGCAATATATTTCTTAAAATTTTAATTTCAAACAAGTAATAAAATACACATCCTTACTCAATATATTTGAAGGTATTACTTACAAACCCGACTCATTCTAAAGTTGTTGAAACATGAACCATTAATGTAATTTAGTAGATAAAAATAAATTTTGAAAGTATTTTTAGAAATCAGTTTCAAACATGGTTTGACAACATCCAAAATGTCATTCCAAAGTAATATAAGACTAAAAATACTTTTAAAATGTACATTGTTTTTCAAAATGAAATTCAAGTCTCATTTTTTACCATTTTGGAATAAGCCGTGTTTTCAAGTATGTAATATTCTCATTTATAAGTTATATATTAAAGTTATTGTTCATTGAAAGTTTTCTTTGAGTGTTGTATCACTTTTAAAGAAAAATAGTGTACCGTTACAAAATAATATATTGAGACACACACTCACACGTTATTTCCCTACACAATATGTGGAAGTAATTCCGAGAAACTAGAGAAATCAAATATAGCTTTATTGGATCTGTGAAATTTGACTAACGCAACAAGGAATATAAACGGAAATTCGCAATGGTGGAAATTTGTACGCGAAACTGAGTTTCCCTAGAGGAATTCGACGACTACATTCCTTGTTTGGATATTGCCCGAAGCGTAGGTTAAGGCGTTCAAAGCTAACACAAGCAGCACCGGCGCTGTTCATGTAAAAATGTACATGGATTTTAAGTTTGTACACGTCGAATAGAAATTTTACTATCTATTTCATCGTCAATTTAAGGTAAGCAATTGTGGAGCTATAATGCAAAACGTGCTATTTCCAAAATGAGCGATATTGAGTTAAGAATGCAGATAGGGTAATTAAAGCCTATGGAATCGACGGGTATTATTAGTTTTAATTTAAAGTGTCTAAAAAACTGTCGTTTTCAAATTGGAAATCTTATTTTTACGCAAATGTTATTTTGTTTGTGTTATTCGTTATAGTATTTGACTCTACTAAAAAGTTCGAGTTTTGGAAATACATTTTTCATTATAACCCGACAATTGTAAAAACGATAATGTGAAATATTTTCGATGGATTTGATAAATAACGATTTAAGCATATCATCTGCCAATACGTTAGCTTAAGGATCGCTTGATGTAAGAGCTATTTATGGTGTTTCGGTGAAAGTTTTTGTATCACTCTGATACATTTATACGAAATCGGGTCTAAAATAATTAATATAATAGCTAAAAAATGTATTTACCTCAAACTGCAAGAGGGAAGAGTTCCAAGATCAACGCAGAAATATGTAATATTATTATGAATGAAAGCATCGTAAACTATTCTATTTGTCTATTGTCGTTATATACTGGTTTGATCTGAGAGTACTGTTTTTCCTAATTTAGCGAAGGGCTCGCTGGCTTAA
The DNA here is from genome assembly GCA_031772345.1 of Himalopsyche anomala. NCBI lineage: Eukaryota > Metazoa > Arthropoda > Insecta > Trichoptera > Rhyacophilidae > Himalopsyche > Himalopsyche anomala. The sequence goes on from CM062828.1 coordinate 4,085,467, forward strand.
ATCAAGTTTTACAAGAGGTTTTCACAAGTACCTCTGAACCTCGTCCAGCTGACCCATGCACTGGTCTAGTTCAGAAATGGTTGTCGTGATCTTCATTACAATATTTAAAATACGTACACAAATTATCTATTTAAATTTTGAAATAAGTCGTCTTTCCACAAAGAATGATTGACAGTGATCATTTGATGATTTCGTGGATAGAAGATTATTGCCGGACGAAACATTATATCCTCACCTATAGTAATAGCTAGGTAACTTAATTTTTTTTATTTTTAAGATAGCTATTAAATATAATCTTACATATTCTTCACGAAATTTATCTGGAAATTTTATAGATATTCTCAATTATACAAGCCACCAATTTTAATTTTTATTTTAAACAATAATTATAGCCGACTGCTTGATCGAGTGATCAACGTTTTTTGCTTTGGTTACAGACGTCACGGTTTCAAATCCCAGTTAAAACAGTTTTAATAAATTGATTTTTCAATCCATTTATAGTTTTTTGTTGGCAATGATATGTATGTAATGCCTTGAACTCACTCTCACAAAATCGAATGAAAGTGATATTTATAGAATACGGCATTTCATTTTCTTTTATAACAATTACAAATAACGTTATGAGAGTTAGTAGCTTTATTATTTAGGTATTGCTCATTTATTGCTCATATCAGTTGTGAATATGCCGAGCTCTGAAAGTGTCATGGTGTAACAAGGGAAAGTATTTTAGGAATACCTTTGCGGTTGAATAAAATGGAGGCAACCCTTTACAGTTACACATGGATAACGATGGCTAATGGAATAATATTCGCTATTAGATTTATTATAAAACCGTATTAAATATATTGAGTCGAAATATTTTAGACTTTATTCATAAATAAAAAACATTATTACATACAAAAATTCAAAAAGAATATTTTTCGTCGGGTTTCCTAGAAAACTCTAAAATTATTCATCCGGCACGTTTTAAGAACAGTTAATACTAAAGATATTAACAAACTGTAAGTTTATAACTAGTTTCCAGGGCTGTGAAGTCGGGTAAAAAAAAGACCACCCCGACTTAATTTTTTCAAAAATATTTCCGTTTAACTAACATATCTGTATACCATCAGATGACTCTAGTTACTAGAATATCTAGTAGATATCACCAATCAATATTTTGAATAAACTAGTTTTTCAATATTTTCAAATTATTTTTCTCCGGTTTTTCCGACTCTGACTCCGACTCTACAGCACTGATGGTTTCACTCATTGCACGCATTATCAACTGATCAAAATTAGTCCAAATGACACATAGATATAATAAAATGATAAGATTATATATAATGAGCTAGTATTGCGAATTTTTACCAAGCATATGTTATCGTTTTAAAACGAGAACAGTTCTGCTTGACAATCCACTATAGATTTTATTTTTCGTCTAAAATCAATAAAACATTAAAAAAACTTGTGTGTTATATGTGTATATGTATGTATGCGCATGTGTGTGTACATGAATGGGTATAGTGTGTAGAGAGGAATATATAATTTGAAAATGATTGAATATTGAGTCTCCGCGAACTGGCTTCATTAAGAATTTCTCATCTCTGTAGCGATCATACCCTTCCATTAGCATCGACGGTAAGGGAATACTAACTACCAAAACATTAGCGATGAAGGAGACTCGAAGAACTTTGACGTTAACGCGCCCTAGTATTTAAAGTTCCATAAATTTGATATATTTAAAGAAAATTTTACTTTATTTATCGTAGTATGTAACTCCATTTATTATTACAATAGAGCTTTACACTTTTCACAATAGACACGTCTTACACGCTTAGATTTTGACGCGACTTAGAAATTGCACGGTTCAATGCAATTGCATTTTATTACATATTTTTACATGGTTTTTGTTTTCATGGAAAATAGTCGTAGAAAAAAAGAAGATTGAATGAATTAAAATTTTATTATGATTAAAGAAAACTTATACTCTACTAAATTATCTAGCCAAAGAAACAACTGTTTATTAATGTTATTAAACTAGTAATCGTTTTCAAACTTGATCGTACACATTTTCATTTTCGTAACTAGATTAAAATTTTAACAACTTCACGCTCATTTTAAACTTAATTTCAGCGGTGCACTATTGGTGCAGCATTTTCGTTAATTTATATGAGAAAATTGCTTGCCTCGCTTAATATCGTAAAATTATTTTCGTAGATGAAAAAATTAATCCGTTTTAAAGGCCGATATTATTTTTGGCCTGTTAACCCGCTTCAGCTAACCAACCGCCTAACTAGTGCAAAATTAAAACTCATTTCATATTCAATTAAAAATAACATTTTGAAACACTATTTGGTGGACGAACTTTTTGTAGCATTAAAAATACAACTGTAAAAAGAAACATATATTACATTTTAAAAAATATTCCTCGCTTAAATTTTTAATGAAATATGTTATAGCGAAACTTATAATACAGCTTAGCAAAACCAAAAATAAGTTCAATGTGTTTAATTTAGAATTTGGATTGATGGTGCTTGATGGAATTTCAATTTCAATTGTCTGAATGCTGTACTTGAACAGACAGTTCAAGAACATTCATGTACGTGAAAAGCCTGAAGATGCCAAAAGGCGAATTCCGATTCCAAAGACACGATTAATGAAAGAGTACAGCATTCAGGCAATTCAAATTTGTTTAAATGTACATTTTCTGCAATTTAAAAGATTCTAGTGTGCGAAAATAATAATTATTTTAATCTAATCAAAACTGTTAGAAATATTATTTCAGCAGAAGTTTGTAAATTCATTGTAGATTTGATTATCAATGATATATTTTAAAATACTATGTTCATATAGTTTAAGTTTATATATTAAGAATGTAACCTTTAATGCTTTGAATTTGAATCGTTCAAATTATGTACATTCTCACAGATTTTGTCACTAACGACCCGGTTTTCGCCTTTCGGCATCTTCAGGCGTTCAAGTGCACGGATGAACTTGTCAGTTACATAATTTGAACGATTCAAATGTAATATTATAATTCCACCAAGCACCTTCAGTCGAAATCTTAAATTTAATGCTTTATTTGATGCAAACTATAAATCTATACAGATTTTTATCGTTGTTCTAAATAATAAAAAATACACGATTTTGAATGTAACCTTGTTTGAAATAGAAAAAGTTTCAAATAAGTCATTATCGATTGAATTTTTAATGAACGGAATACTCTAACCCTTGACTAATCTGTAAATGTTGTATTAAAAAAATGTGAATAATCCGTGAATTTTGTACAGAACGTGTCTTGTATGTTTAATTTATATAAAGTAAAAAGCAAAATATTCAGTTTAAAAAATAATTCAACGAGGTTTTGACACCACGTTACCGTTAGAACGAACTGGCGAGAAATAATTTTCAGAAGAAGCAATCAACTATATTTTATAAAATTGAATGAAAACTCAACCAATGCACACTTACTCTTTTTCTAATTATTCCTAAAAGCAGATATAGATTTCCTAACTTTACGATAAGTTTTTTTTTACATCTTTATATATTGCGTCTCTATATATGTAGTTTTATGGAAAATGTTTGTATAAAAGCTTAAGAACTATAGCAAAAACGTTTTAAAATATATATTTTTATGTATTATGGTCCTTATTAAGAATTCACAATGTTGCAAAAATTTTGGAAAAGCTGAAAAAAAAACCACTAATCGAAATATGTTTTTTGAAAACTCAAATAATAATAAAGAAGCTTTAGTGAGATTTTGCCTTATTAAAAAAGCAATTAAGCTGTCTATAGTAGCAGAAAATCATTGAATGTAATGACGAGGCTCGGGTTATTCTTAAGGTCCTTAAAAGATACCCGGCTAATCTTTTTGTGCTTCTCCTTTCGGACAAGTTTTTAAATCATATTTGAGTAAGACCTTTCAAAAAAAAAAATGGCAAAAGATTTAAATGGGAAAATCCCCGTACGTTTCCTTCTAGCCGATTTGAGGCTTTTATATTTTCTGGTCCGCATGGATTCCAGGGATTATTTGTAATGTAAGATTGCTAAGAAAATTGAAGAAAATAAACGCAAAAAACATGCCTCAGAAGTAAAAAATATCCTAACGCTGATTTCAGAATTATTTTATTTCAGATTGTCATTTTTTTATTTTTTACTAGCCGATTCCCAGCAAGCGTTGCAATGCCACTCGAAGAAAGACAGTGTTTGTGGTTTATTATATTTGTTGAAGTGCATGCCTCCTTAACTGTCTGTTTGACGTTTGCTGCCGATTGTCTATGGTACACACGCGCCACCTACTGTAGTTTAATTGTATTACGCCTATAACCTTAGCGCAAGTTGCATGAACGGTATGACAGAGATACAAACATTGATTTTTATATAAAATACCTACTGTAAGCTAATTTTAATATGCCTATAAAATTTGCGCAAGTGTAAGCAAATAACGTTTGTCGAAGTTTTATTGCAATTTGATCAGCGGTTTGGCAGCCCATAGAGTACGAACAAACAAACATTTACTTTTAGATATTAGATTTACTGAAACAATTTCTCTTAAGATCTATGTATACAAAACTTCGAATATATCTAAAAATTAAAAATATCTTGATGTTAAAAATTTTGGATATATCTCGCACATTGGCTAACTGTAATTCCGAATATTTATTTATTTTCATATCATTATCTCATTGTCCACTGCGACGCTTAATATGACTAATCCAAGAGATAATCCTGCATTTAAAATTCATATGCAAATCTGTCAAGCCACTGGAAGTAAATTTGTATCAAAGGTAATAATATTTTATGAATATAATATTTTCGAAATGTTCCGTCCGCTTCTTTTAAGTCCATCTAATGCCAGTGTCAGCTGAAATCGGAGTTTCATAATAACTAGTACGTTCGCAATAAAAATGAGACTGCGTACATAAGCGCAGCAGTAATAAATATTGAATAATATCTACAAACAACACAAATTTGGCACAAACAAAACATTGTTAAAGTATTTTTTATGACAATGAATTGTGTAGTGATAGAAATAGGGATTATTATTAACCGAAACATGTTACATTATAAAGACATTTAATTTGTCATGTTAACGTCCCCTCAAAGCTGCGAACGCGCGTGGCCGCGCAGCAGTTGGGAAGCCCTCGCGCACTCATTCCGAGTCGGCGCACACTACAAGACAAGCTATTCAATAATAATATTTGATCGGTCCGCGCAGCCTTTGAAATTTACGCGCAACTAACCTCTTGCATTACTCATGTGTACAGTAGTTAAATTTCTTTTAAGAAAAGTTTATCAAAAAGAAGCTGTATATATCATGGGTGAGGAACCTTTTAATTACTTAAGGCCACATTCATTTATCTGATTCAACGTATAATAATATAGTTGTCGTTCACTTTATTGTTAATTTACTCGACCAAATTTCATTCAATGAAACTAATCGGTAACATAACTATATACAAGTAAACTAGATTATATTTTAAATATTTTTTGCTTCCTTATAGACTGTGTGGTCGATGTCAATGTTATTGGCTTAGAACCAGGTCATGGACTAAAATTCAAATACGGATTTTTTTTTCGATTGATGTATGTGATGTCTTGAATTCCCCTTCTCATCCATACTATCTTCAAAAATGGGGCATAGCGAGAGAAATCAGCTTACTATTAGTCCTGTCATAGCCTTTTATCCCTACTATCTAAGAGAAGTTGAGTAACTGAATAACATGTAGTTCACGTAGAATCTTTTCTGTTGAGATAAACTCTTTCAAAATTGGGAGCGGACGTGGTTAAAAAGCTAAAATATATGTTGTATCATTTTTTCTGTTTTTAATTTTTAGGTATAGAAGATATGATACAATTCTGATCTTGGATGATTTTTTAATAAGTTGAATGATTTTGCTTAGATACTTAATTTGCTTATAATTAAGTGTTTTGAACATTACAAACTACACAATACTGGCTGATTTTTTTTAGTGGTATAGATTATGCTATAGTAAAGCTATGTAATATAGCCATATAATTAATGTAAGAACGTAAAACTTGTCATCTCAAACTACATATAATATAATTAAGTATGAAAGAAAGTGATTGGATTTGTGTTTCATAACTAAAAGCGACAATCGCATTAAATAATTAGTAAATATCCATTTCTTTGGTTCAAAACTATTGTAATCGTTTCTTGTTTTTTTTTATTCTCATAAAAAGTACAAAACAAAATTATATTTTGTAATAAAATGTCTTCTTAGATGTATTCATTAAACATAATATTATATTTAAGAAATGTTAATATAAAAATACTTCTTTATGTCAAATGGACTATAAACGTTGGACAGAGCTTTTTTATTTTGCAGTTCTAGCAGTTTTAGGTTGGTCCGAATGCAGAGATTAATTTTGTGTATGAAAACGAATGGAATGCTGAAGTCGAGAAATATAATTGAGTTTTTTTGTTAAGTTTGTGAGACAAGCACGATTTATAATAAAGAATTCGGTTTTATTGTGATACTTAAAAACTGCGCAGTTTGAAGTACTACAAAAAATGCGATCTTGTGAATTTTCTGGTTGGTATTCACGTTTGCTTTTTATATTTTTTGACATAAAAAATATGTGAAAGCAGTTTTTTTATCGAAAAAGACAGACACGAATTTTATAGCACTGCAGTATGAATTATGTTATTATAATTATGTCAATAGACACAATCTTTATCATTTTTTTTATATAATATTAGTTGAGACTTAAGTTTCCTTAGAAACCTATCAAAAATTCCTAAATAAATATTTTTTAAATACTAATGCTCAATATATTTATATAATTTAAGATTTCGACTGAAGGTGCTTGGTGGATCAGTTCAAGTTTATCCGTGTACTTGAACGCCTGAAGATGCCGAAAGGCGAAACTCGGGTCGTTAGTGACAAAATCTGTGGGAGTGTACATAATTTGAACGATTCAAATTTAATATTTATATATTGAAAAACAGAATTTATCGATTGGCTTACAGCCTTTTTTAATTAATATTAACCGCTTGACTCCATTCCAGCTCACCTCAGTATAAATATGAAGGCATTTGTTAATGGTTTTGTAAATTCTATCATACAATAATAATCGATTTTGACAAGATGAATGGAAACACGTTCGTTAATATCAGGGCGATAACTACTTTTTACTCAGTCTCTCAATCGTCTTTTTTGAGAGAGAAAATAAAAGAATAGGATGAAAGCAATATTTGTGATTAGCTTATCACGTTCGCTACGACTCGTTTTTATAATAAGATGAGTATAAAGAAATTAAGATATCACGAATGTCAATACATTTAAATTAAAATACCTTAACATTATTACATTACACGATTGAAAAATCAATTTCTGAAATCCAAGCCCGTGAATACTTCAAACGAAACTAGCGAGTCTGACCTGTCGGCTACACGCCCAGTAATGTCATGAAAACTTAATTTCACAAGTTTTTTTTTTACCATGTTTGCTCCCAATATCCTATGAACGGGGCATATCGAGAGCGATTAGCTAACCACTAGTCCTGTGCTAGCCCATTCCTTCTATTCCTACTCTCTTTGGAAAAAGAGAGGTTGTGCAACTGAGTAACAAGCAGTTCTCGTAGAAACATTTTCTGTTGAGATAAAACTCCATTAGTTTTATTTACAATTTTAAAATACAACTGTTTCACAAGCATATTAAAATGATTCAGAGAGTATTACACAGTGTCATTTCAATGATTTCTAAGAATTTCAGTTGATATTTTGAAAAAAAATAATGATTGCTAAAATAGGTTTGTTCTGCTGTATAAATAGTCATTCCGTCAAAGCTTACAATGAACAGTAAAAAAAATAACATTTCGTTATTAATTATTAATATGTTATTTCATTAATTTGATAATTATTGCTGAAATTAGCGGACTATTTTCGTCTCTGTTGATGTTGTCATGATTTGAAATGTGAAAAAATTAGATATTTAAAAATAAGACAAAAATAGCTGTCGAGCTGTTTGTCATTTTTTATGTTAATGTAAAAATCGATAAATGTGGGTTTTCCGATCGAATAGAACAATTTTAAATCACATGATCGATGTTAATTTTTTTAAATTGATTGGAAATTTTCTCTCACATGACGGAATTGACGAAATATCAATTCTTGATATTGGCTTAAAAGATAATTGAAATTATTCTAAACTAAGAGTTCAAGCTCGAAAAACAGGTATGACTCAAAGTAAAGGTATCTTATAATTTTAATATCTTTTAAAATGTGATTGATAGTAGATATAAATAACATAGTTTTTTTTTCCATTTAATGTTAATTAAGTCTTACACATGATCATAATAAGACATATTAATTATTCGGATGTGACTTTAGCAAAAAATTGTCATGTTGAATTTATTATAAATAAATTACTTTATGATTTAACAAATGACACCTTAGTTACAAAACATCACATCTGATTACAAATAACATTCGTTCATGCATTATGGGAATTAGCTGTCACGTCTCATGTAATATAATATTTGATTTTATAAATGTAATCAAACATAGATTTTTCAAAGCGTATGCCGATTATTTACGTGATATCATTTAATTTTAAATATAACCTTCCAGAGGCTGTAAACAATTTTATTGATTGGTTATCGACTCTAAATATAATATCTCTTATTGAATCGTTACAATTATGTTGTGTTCTTTAATAATAACGAAGCAATTGTATCAATAGTCAATGTTTTATTGTGTTTCTCAGTGAGAAAAACCTAACTGGCTGTATAGTACAAAAAATAAATTAAGTATTTTTACAAGCATGTGTAAAGAAATACAAATTCCAAATTTAATCAAACACTTCTTCGTTATTATTTTTTTTCGTCAAAACCTAACATATATTTAAAAAAAACTTATATTCATTGGTTTCTAAATTTTATATTTTATTTTAGCTTTATACGCTGCAAAAATTGTAGTTTAATTTACGACGGGTAAAGTGTAAAGTGGGAAAAACTATAATATTAAGCAACTGAGACTAAATTTTCTATAGCATTCGGTAAATTCATGAACCCTTTAATATTATCGATATGTCAGTGAAAGTTTGATTTGTTAGAAAGTCACAAAAACAGTTGAATATGTTTTTACTCAAGGCTAACTCATAAATAGTAAAATTAAATTGACACTGGAAGTAGAGGTAGATAATTTCAAACAAATTTTGAACGTAAAAATAGTTACATTTTCAATATAAGTTTTTCTGTTTCTCTTGTAAACCATTATACAATATATAATAGAAAAGTTAAATTAAGTTTAAACATAGTTTTGATGACGGCTAAATCAACTTAAAAAATAAATGAGGAACTAAATGCAGCGTCATTTCGATCTCATTATAATAGAGTTCCACCAAGTAAATGCCAAATAAATCAATTAATTATTATCTTATTTTAATCTATTAAAAAAATATATGTTAAAAAAATAAAACAATCTTTTCTGAGATCGTTGTCTGATATCATTTGGAAAAGCTCGCCATGAGCGAAACCGGTCCTGATCATGTTGAAAAATGTGGAATAAGTACAAAAGAGTGTTGTGAAATGCCAATTCTATCATGGAATATAATGAAAGCTTATTCGTATAATAAGCCCACACATTTCAAAATAGATAATTAAAATAAAGCCGGATGGATATAAATGAGCCTAAAATATTAATGTTGTTTTACCGTAAAGCTTTTATAATTCGTAAACAAACAGGGATCAAACTATACTATGGTTTTGTGATTAAAGGCATACGCTTCATTAGGTATTTATCGGAATTTCGCATTACGGTAAAATCAATTTATTCCTACTAACAGGTAATAATGGCGTATCAGGGATGGCTTTTAAAATATGGTAAATTTCCATTCATATAAACAATCATGTATGAGTATATATATATTCTCAATGCAACCAGAATATATGAACTGTAACCTTTGTTTAAATAAATAAAAGTTTAAATTTATTTCAAAAGAGAAAATTTGTGAATTTGTAATTATTAACAATTGAAATCAGTGCACAAAGACAAGAGAGAAACGCTGTATTCTTTGTGAAGTAGTGATGTCTAGAAGATTTATTTTTATATGAACCAAAAATACATATTTTTGTGATTTAAACTGTTAGTTAATTTTGAACAAAAAAGTATTTGGTTTTGTTCATAATGTATATGTGTATTTAAAAAAGTTTTTGTTTTATTTTTTAAGGAGGGAATGACAATTTACCAAATGATGTTCTGATCACTAAAGAAGAATCTAACTACTTATGGTTGTCTAGTAGGCTATAAAAATTTGATGTCCTAACCATTTCCGGTAGTAAGTGAAAATTCGTAAGTCATAATATGTGATGAACATGTTTGAGCTTAATCTTCAAAATAATAAAAAAACCTCGAAAAACACAGAAGACACTTAATCACTTTTTTTTTTGAGTGGTGATAAATAACTAAGGTGTCAATATTTTCATAAAATTTGTTGGTAACATTGTGGAAGTTTATTATTAATATAAAATTAAATTTGATAACGTTGTTACTTAACTGTCTGTGTTACAAATTGCGACACTCCTCAAAGAATGCGTCAACACACAATACACTGCAATGTTTACGAAATATCGTTTGCGGCATTATGTTTATTTTTTAAATTTATAATATGATAATAAGTATCAATCTTTAGTTTATACCTCGAGTAACAAAGTTATCAAAGTTATTTTTTATTAATTGAGCTGTCTTTAAGGAATACACAAACCAAAGAAATCGATAGTAAATATCTAAAATAATTTTAGAAATTTGACAAATGTACTAAATGGCTATGCAGTTTTGGCGATTTACGAGTAAAAATGAATCGTTTTTTACAAGATGGTGAGATGATTTTAACAGATTTTACAAGTTAGCGAACCACTACGGTTTTGAATGTGAGTCTTGAGTAATACAAAATCTCACTAATAGAAATATATTATAATAAATATTTTTATCGCTTAATTGTTTGACTGTTTAGTAAAATAAAAACCAGATTATAGCACTGCGCAAAGAAAGTATATCAGTGGAAGGGGGAAGTCAGTATAGCAAAAAAAAGAATTCTTACGAACAAACGGTTTCAGTATCTGACATATATATTGTATGAAGTGTCAATTAAGAATTTCACTCGGTGCTTCACTCTAAATGCCAGTTTTTTAAATATCAACACAGTTAAACCAGTGCTAAATATCATATTAAGAATCTGTTTAATAAAAACGTGTTTAACTTAAGCAAGAAGGACTGATTTTTGATGTATTTTTTTATATACCTAATAATAGTTTATCAGTGCTGGAATATTTTGCTTATTATTGATTTTTCATGACTACATAAGAAGGGTCCTCTGATTCAAAATTTTACCGATATGTATTTGAATACTTAAATACCGCTATTTCGATAAAATTTAATAAAATTTCTATTTACCGAAATTCAGATATTCCAATACTCTGATTTGATGTCTAAAAATAAGACAATACCCTTGTTAGTTCGATGAAGTTACTTTTAACTAAAATCGCAGCTGATCACCTTCGCAGACGTCACGCTATCTGGTATCGCACGATATCAACCGGGTATTGATACAAACGATAAAAATTCGATTAGCAGTTTCGACCCAGATCGTAACATGGATAAATATTCAATTTAAAATAAACAGTAAATGCTAATGCAGTGTCTCGCTAATAGGGAGGCAAACTTTTTATAACCCCCATCTGAAACGGAATTTTCTGATAGGGTACGTATTTTTATATTACAGCGGTTCCCATGTATGACATCAATGAACAGAATTGTTAGGGTTAGAAGATAATTTAAAACATCAAAAAAATTGCATTTTTTTTAACAAGTATTGATTGTGAGTTCAAGATCAGAGAAGAGTAAAAGTACAAAAATTAATGATGTAGTTTTTACAAACATTTATTTTTTTAAAAGTTCAATATAAAAATAATTAATAAAAATTTTGTGAAAAATCATCAGATCGAGTAGGACATAAATTACTTCCCGGGCGTCAAATTGGAAACATACAATACATTTAATTGCGATTGACTTCACTAGTACTAGACGAACAACAACCTTATAAGGATTATATATATAATAGAGATCTTATAGCTTAAGAAAAACACAATATTCCTTTGTACTTATATCAACTTTTTTTAATCGAGATCAGGACCAGTTTCGCTCAAGACGAGCATTGTCAATTGATAAGGAATATAATGAAACAGTGCTATGTATACAAAAGCAAATTAAAATGAAAACGTGTAATAAAAAATTGGCATTGAAAAGAATTTACAAAAAACAGTAAATATTATGAATAAGTGCCTGTAAAATAACACAAATTAAAGTATTGATAAAATTTTAGAGGATTTTTAATTAAATGTTAGAGGTTAAACATTAATATGTAAATTATTTTCAATGCCAATTGTTAATTACACTTTTTCATTTCAATTGGTTTTTGTATAAATAGCACTGTTTGTTATATTTATTATCAATTGAGAATGCTCGCCTTGAGTGAAACCGGTCCTGATGTTAATAAATAAAAGTGAAAATAAGTACAAAGGAGTATTGTGTCATTCTTAATATTATATAATGCCTCTCCACCAAGTATTGACAGTGACCACCCTAAAAGTAATCTTATAGCTTGGCTAAAATATTGTCGATCAGTTTAATAAAATAGTTATCAAATTTAAACTTATATAAGTAATACATTTTCACAAAATTACCGCCAAATCCAACAAAAATATAACAATATTGTCATTTCAACATATTTTTAAGCACTCAACAACTTAAAATGCCCTTGATGAAGTGAAACTTGACAAGATTGTGGAATAAGTAAAAAAAAATTGAAATTCCATGAAGACTTTTTATGCTTTATTATTATTGTTATGCTTTGCATTATCTAACAACGTTTCTCATTATTAAAATATCTTAGATGTTAATTTCTATTGTAATAAAAATACATATTATCGCAAGAACAATGTAACGTTCGTTGAATACGTCGATAATTAATTAGTTGATGTAAAATATTATATTACATACATGAAAACTAAATATTCCATACTCTATTAAGTTTATTCATCTAATAAGACAATGCTAAAACTGAAAACAGATATTATAATGAAGTTTACCGATGTGTATCGAAGTCATCGAATCTGATGATGTAATACCATACGAGAGAGACGAGATACCTAAGAAACAATCTAGGAGAGTGATGAACTACCATGGAAACAGAGGTTCCAGGTATTATAATGAGGATACAGGCGTTTAAGTAATACGAGACGATGTAGTACCTTCGCCGTGACAGCCACGGCATGTAGGAAATTCGTCGACGGAAGCTTTGGATAACAGTCTATGTTAAATTTGTATATTATCCATACACATTGGTAGATCTTTTCGATTTAATACTGTTGCTCCAGCAAATTAAAAAAATGAATTATTGTAATGTTCAGAGATTGTTTTATTTAAAAAAATAATAACACAGTATTTTTTTGTGGACAGAAAAAGGTAGTTATGAAAAGAAAGAAAGTCACTTTGTTGATTAATTGAAATTTTGACAGAAATATAAAGATGTGTTATTTATATGAAGAGTAAGTATCGAAAATTCATTATGTAAAAATAAACTGGCTACAGCAGATGGGGTTCAAGAAAAAGATCATATAGCATATTCTAACAGTTAAAAGTAACTGTTTGAGGGACCAACCATTCTATACTACTTAGTAAGTTTTGCTATAGTTTCTATAAAATAACAACGCAAATCAGTGTTCTTCAACTATTTTATAGTAAGGTTTCTTGAATAAAACCAAAGCTAATTAAAATAAAGAAAATCAATGTAATAAGAACTATAAGAGTTTCTATATTACCCGTGTCTTGCGTCTAGTAGAAGAGAAAAAAACCCAACTAGTTAAAAGTTATAATCAATTATTAGTATATTTGTGAATATTCTTACGATAATTTGTCTGAAGATTATCTCAATAAAGTGAAACACGCGTCACAATTTTGTACACAACTTGTGAAATTATTGAAAGTTATGAAGCTTAATTTATAATAATACCAAAGCTTCATATTATTACTGAAATATTGTTAAATATCACTATTATGAATGAAAAAGGATCTTTATATTTTTAACACGTTATTTTGGATATAGGCAGCAAAAAGGTGGATCGGAAAATATTAAAAAGCATTAAAATATACAACATGCAATCATAAGAATCGATTTCTAAAACATACTCACTTGATTTCAGATGTCAGTTCTCGGCGTCGAGTAATTAAAAATATTAATATGGATGCAGTTTGTAGTTTTTCATTTTTTTAATATATTTTACATATTAATGGTCTGTACGGGTCGAAATTTGATGAAGTTACTCGGTTGATAAATTGATAATCCGATGAGAAAATGGATTGTGATCTCTACAAAAAATGTGGCGTAAGTAAACAAAAATGTGTTTTATTTAAAAAAATATATAAAACTATTCCATCAAGAATGGACAGTTTCACCTTTAAAGTTGTAATTGTTATATTTTCTTAAATTAGTTATGCTCTCTGGATTCTCGTTTGCTTCCTTTCAATTCACGTCAAGCATTCTTTACAATTTGTTCTTACGATCGAAAGACACTGCACGAAGGTTTGAGATTTTCCGTAGGTATGTGTAACAAATTTCTTCGACTTGTAAAATGGTGGTTTCATTGTGGCAACAAGCGAATATTCTCAGGTGATAAAAATGGTGAACATCACAATTAAAAAACATATTTCTTTACAACAATCTTTGTCATGAAAGATGTTAATTTCAGTAAAAAAACAACATCTCACAACTGCGAAAATCTGGATACGTTCGTATGTTAGTAAGCATGCGCTGTGTTCACTAAATGGCACTATACATTGCAACAAAACACGGAGATGAATTAATGAAACGTTCATGTCGAATGCATTTGGCGATCTGTTTGTAAATTAGTGTGCAGTGTTCAGAATACGACGTACCGCCGAATAGTAATGGCGCAGGTCTCTTGTCTGAATCCAACGCACATGATACAGTGAGATTGTAATGCATTATAGAGAAGACATTGCAAGAGCTGTTGTTGCAGTACGTACTTCGATATGCACGTATATATTATCTATGATATCAAGACATCGTGTAACAAGAGCCTGCGCGAGGTTATTTGGCGTCCAAAGCAATGATTATTGGCGCACCCTTTTTTAACAAAATGGTTTCATTTATTTTTTCGAAATAACGAAAAAAACAATTCGGGATCATTAGATTTCTTTATATACATATATCCATGTCCGCTCTCAGCGTGGAACATATAACCTCTTAATGAAGGTATCTAAACAGAAGTTTTTCTACGTGAACTGATTGTTACCCAGTCGCTTAACGTCTCTTTTTCGAATCATATAGAATACGATACATAAATAATACGGTTCCCGGTAAATTGCTCGAATAACAAGATAATCAATTTGTTTCCGTTTGTTTTGTCCGTTTGTTCTGTCTTAGCCCTAGTCTTCTATGTGTTCTGGAAATATATAGAAACAGTTTAAGTAACTAATTAATAAGCAGTTCTCGTAGAAACACTTCTGTTGAGATAAACTCCATTAAATGATCATATGTTCCGCATTTGGAGCGAACACGGTTAAAATAAATACTTACGAAAATTATTTTTATATTTCACTCTCTAAACAAGTGTCGCACAAGATAAAAATGAAATTCGTAGAAAAAGTCGTGAAAAATCGTTTAAATAACCAAACAATTCGAATAATTTGTAATTCGAGCAATTTCCATTCGAGCAATTTACCGGCTACCCATAAATACAATAAACAAATATAAAAATCAAAATAAAATAAAATGTTTATAGCTATTATTTATTATTATAAGAGAATATAAAAACAATTTTCATACTCCATTTATGCGCCCCCTAATGTTTTGCACCCTAGGCGGTTGCCTATTTCGCCTGTATGGTAGCGCCGGCCCTGCGTGTAACTGCATTTTAATGTAACACCAGGGTAATAGTGTTAGGGCCACATTATACGTAGCAATTAAGCTTAGAATATCACAGGAGTTTATTTAAACAAATCTCGACCTGTCTATTCATCCTTTTTTGAAGATGTGAAACCGTGCTCCAATTTCCCCTTCGTCTGTAGTTTTTTTGTGGTTTTGTTTTACACTTTTATATCCTGGTTATACCGGAATGTGAGCGGTAGAGATTCTGTTTTATTTTGTGGTATTCTTGAGCATTTTGGACACAGTGTTGTTGTTAACTTTCGGTGACCAGACAGGCAAACAAAGTGAGGGAGCTAGGAAAGGAGGACTCTCCGCAGCCTCGGAATGTTCGTGTGAGGGTATTCAACGTGATCGTTGAGTAAGGTTTTGATTGAGTGATTGAAATGATCCGATATGTAGCTGTCAAATTTCTAAGACAGCTTTATGACTTGATAGAAGAACGAGTCGAAGTTCATGTATCTGCTTCGCACGAACAATGAAACTCCCACGATCATGCGAGGTGCCTTGTTTTGTATTGTCTGTATTGTCCATATGCATCAGTATTGTTATCGCGGTGTACAAAAGTAACTTGCTTTTATCTATAATCTCATTTATATAAAATAACAAATAAATCAGCATTGAAAACGTGGATTTAATATCGATCGAAGGAAGCAGTTTACACTCGCAGATATTGTTAAACATTTGATGATTTTTAAAATTAAAATACACATTTAACTCTCATTTAAAAAGTCATTATGTCATGACTTTTTGTTAGCATATTGGCGAGGGAAAAAGTTTTAATTTTAATCCATAAGAAGACACAATGTTTAATAATTTTTGAACGTTTGCCTAGTTGGTTATAAAATAAAACTAACAATTAACAAATAATCTAAGTCAATGAAAACATTTTTAAAAATACTATTTTAATAGCAGGTAACAGTATAACGCCGATAAGTAACGAAAAGCGTGATTAATCAGCGGATTATTTTCTTATCCAAAGAATACATTCATTTCAACCAAAACATTCTAATTAGTTCTGATAAACATACTTAAAAAAAAAGTTATTTAACCTTTATCACAAATACAGAAATCACTAAATTATTTGTTTCTTTATCAGCGCTGTACTCGAATACCGTTAATGGCTTGTCACATCGGAATCCTTACATACCAAAATACACATACGAGTTGAGCGGATTTACTTACGTTAATTAACTATTAACAGGTAATTAACCATTTAAATTATCTTGTAGTAATTTGGTTGAAGCAGCTCAATATTATGTAGATGCACTTCAACGGTAATTAGAATTCATGGAAGAACTAATGGAATACTAAATTTGTAATGTGCTATAAAGTTATCTGGATTACTGAAATAGTATTTGAAATACTAAACGTGCAATTAACAAGTACTTAATTAAGGTGAAAATCGGTAAAATAAATTAAAAACATCGCGAGTCTAATTAAATAAAAAATAACATGCGTATACTATCAAATAATTATAATTAAGTTTAAATTGTGCAAAATGGAATATACACGCTTTAAATGTGAAAGAGGTCTGATAATCTTAAATAAATGGAAAACAGGAGTTACAAGTTAGTCTCGTACAACAAGTAAAAAGAAAATTTCACTAAAAAATATGATGAAACTCGATAGAAAAATGTATTATTCTCTTGTCGGTCTCAGTAAAAACATTAAGACTGTTTTCTTTATTTTGCATATTAGTTGAATTTCATCGTCAAACTGCTTTATTTTTTTTTTATTAAATATTTTTAAAGATTTAAAGACAATATTTGGCAATACAGCTAATGACAAAGCGCCAAATATTTTAAAGTTAAAAGATCATACGAGAAAAACTCGATGAGAATTTTTTGTTAGTCACTCGAGACAAACTCGAGGTAAATTGACATCATAAATACCCACGTCTCAGGTCTCAAATTTAAATTTGATATTGACCTTACCGGGAATCGAACCCAGATCCACCTAGTCGGTAGAGTAAGCTCTAGCCAACTAGATCACAGCGGGCAACAATTTAATTTTATGTCTCGTCGGCCACATCAAGTAATCAATAATTTGTGTGTCTATTTTTTCGTGTAAGTGAAAAGGTTCCCAACAACTTTTAAAAAAAATCTATATTCGCCTTTAATATGGAGCAAAAGGTCTCCTAATGAAAGTATCTCAAAACGATTTTTTTTGTACGAGAACTGCTTATTACTCAGTTGTGCAAACTTATTTTTTTCGAATAGAGTATGAGTAGAATGAGTAACGTTGAGACAAGACCAGCTAACCGCTTTCGATTCTCCATATTATTTTAGCATTGGAACAGTGGAAAAAAAATTTTGGACATTACAAACATCCACTTCGTGCAATAAACTATTAATCGATTGATAAAATAGTTTTCGTACTGGGATTCGGAGCCGTAAGATTAGTCACGGAAGGCAATGAAGTTAATCATTCCGCTACAGATCCAACATCCCAACAACTACTGTACACAGTAAATGCATTATATTATGTTTAATGAACAGATACTATGTCTTCTACAAATACTCGCATTTAATGACATCTCTAGTTGTGTGTATACCACTAAAATCACGCTTCAATGATAATTAGCATATCGATTAAGCTTGCGTTGAAGTGATTGTCATATTGTGCACGTTTTGGTGGTTATATTGTTTCAGGGTTTTTAAACCCTGTGCCCGCGGAACTATTGCGCCCTTATAAAGTATCTATAGTGACATTTCTAGGCTATGTGCCGCCCCTAGGTAGATCCCTAAAATAGCGTCCCTTTATTTCCTATTATTCTAGGAATAAATTTACAAATACAGAAATCTTCTAGTCACTAACGTATTCAAACAAATGTTTTGTCACTTATTTCGTTTTGCTTTCTGGAAATTCATAATATATGTGTAACTTATGGACAAAGATCCTCACTAATAAATATGATCCAAAAGCCCATATGATTGTTCAACAATTATGAAAAAATAACTATTACCTTCATTACACACTTGGGCTTATACAAAAACCGACTTTTGAAAAAACCAGTTTCCGAATGTCAATATTATCCGAAAACCGGTTTTATCCGGTTTTCGAAGTTTTACAGAAAATGAATAATTCAGTTAAAATAGAGAGAAAAAGTTTTTTTTTAATGTTGTTTATTTATATACATAAATAATACACATCAAGAAATTATTTGGTGTTACTCATCGGAAAATATAATATAAGAAAACACAAACCGACCACAGATCGTTTTGTAACAAAATTTCCTGATATCGAAAATACCCTTTCTCTGGATAATGATGTGGAGCATATGGTCTTTAAGCCATCAAATAAAAGATCCAAATTTTCTGTCCTTTTGCTTATAGACTCGTATATGGAAAATTCGGCACAACCGGTTACGAAGTTGAAAAACCGGTTTTCGAATGTCACAAATTTTGCCAAAAAAATACTTTTTAAAACCGGTTTTTGAAAACCGACAAGCCCTACTACACACAATAAAAAAAAATTAAAATGCATTTACATTATATAAGTATCAATTCTTGATTTGGAATTTTGTTTATTAAAGATATTGAGGCATCATTCTAAGCAAAATTTGTGTCAAAAATATTTGGTCATTAAAAAATCTGTGAATATTTGTCGTTCTCTAGAACTTGCCGTCCATAGGCAACTGCCTACTCGCCTATGCCCTCGGAATGTCCCTGAATATATAAAAAAACATAAACATAACAAAAAAACGATTGCGGTAATTGTGCTTTGTTAATTTTCTTATAGATATTTTTGTATTCTTTATTGTAATTTATCTTTTTTTGTTTTTTAACTTCCCTGATAATCATATAAATTTATAATTTACTGATTAATAATAGTAATTGAGTAAAATATAATAATTGTCAAACATACAACTGAAATCCTATTTTTTTTTTGGAAATCCGTTGTGCGTTCGCCACTATTATCTCAAATGCGCCCGTTACCGCAATTAGGTTAAAACCCCTGTATTGCTTTGTTTGATGATGGTGGAATGTCTATATAAACACTTATTCAAACAAAATTCCAAATTATACATAAACAAATGAAGAGCTGTACGTGGTGGTGTGCAGGGTTGTCAAAGTTTTATTTTATGTATATTATAAAACAATGCATCATTTTCCAGTTGAGAATACAAATCTTCTGTGTGAGACCAGTCGTTAAAACAATATGTTATGTAAATAAAAGCAGTTTATGGTTAATATTGTTTATAAATCATTTTTTTTCTGTTGAGGGAGACATGTTCTTCAAAACCAAAATTTAATAAATAAGATTTAAGAGGTCAAACGCAAACGCGGATCTCAATGATGCACAGCTGTAGACGAACTGTCAAAGTATATTTCGTCATGACTTCATACCAAAGCTATAACTTATCGTGGGATACATCTTATTATAATTGTAAAAACCGAATATTAATTGCGAGAATATATACGTAAGCAGCACTCGTCGACATCAACTCATCGGACGTCGTTTTAGACATCTATTTTCAACTTTGAAATGTCTTCCTATGGTGACAGCTGTCGAAATAAACCATAGATAATAATACATTATATTACTCTATGGAATTATCTATGGTACAAGCTGTCATAGTAGATGTTAAAATAATCGTATTTTCACCGTAGAAAGCTTATAAACATTAGTAATTAGCTTTACTCGCATTGCTTGCATCCAATAAAATCAAATAATGTTCGTTTGGACGCAACACTGAACAACATAACCTCAACGGGAGACGTTTCTGTGACCTCTAGTGTGTTCAAGAACAAGTTCCGGAAAATATTTAGATGTTTAGAATCATGTCGCGGGACATTTGTTCCTGGGTGTATGGGCCCTTTTATGATGTATTGTTTAAGAAAATCATTTATCAAAATCAGCCGTTAATGATTACGATATATTGTTTAATGCCGGTATATTATATGAATTACCTAGTTTTAATGCCAAATATATTAAAATGCAACAACAACTTGGAAGAATTAGATTAAATTTAAATGTTGTTGACAGGGATGCATAGAATTAAACAAGTTTCACAGCCAGTATAAACAACATTAAGATGCGTTGACGAAGAAAAAAGATATTTTTAATATTGCTGTGGAAGCTATGAAAATTGAATATACGTATAATATAACGGAAACCTTTGAAAATACGAAGCAATTCAAGTGAACGTCGACGTATGGTCAACATGGTGGCGTCCTCTATTTGATATACATATTTGACTGAAAGTGTTTGCTGAAATTCATATTTGATTGAGTGCCACAGTAAGCAAAAAGTTCGATATGTAAATTCTCTCTGACCAAACCACTGCGAGTACAATCCACCTCATGAATAAAATAATATTTCATTGTGAAAATTCAAAGAGATTATCTAAATTATGCACTTTTACTAATTTTTCCCACCCATACTATTCTTAAAAAAATGGGCTTAGCGAGGAAATTAGCTAACTACTAGTCCTGTCATATCCCAATATTTCCACTCCTACTCTTTATGCTAGGTTGAACAACTAAGTAACAAACAGTTCTCGTAGATGCTCTTATGTTGAGATAACCTCCATATGCGGACATTACGACATATGCGAAATATGCCAAAAAGTCCATTGGGAGCGGACATGGTAAAAAAGAAACACATATTTTACGTTTTTTTTAGTTTTTGTAGTATTTCTATTAAAAAAAACGAGGCAGAAATTAATTTAATTGTGTTCGAAATGTTCTATTTTTTATTTATTTGAATTATAAATAAATCACATAAATATTTGTGTCAATATTGTCTGTAACACAAATTTATAACCTAATATTAAGTTTATTGTACTATGAATTATGACGTCTGTAATATCTACATTTCACTGTTTTATGTAATAGTATGTATAAATATATTTAAATGATAATCGGAAATAGTAAACAAAAGTGTAGTATGGTATTAAGAAATACCTAATTGTTGCTAATTACAATACAGCAAGACGTGAAACGTTTTTAGATTTGGCAGCCATTTTGTTTCTAATTCAAAATGGTGTCGGAAAATATTGACAGTAAGTTGCTATGTATATAATATAACACCGATAAACTTTGTTATGATATCGATAGATTAACCATGACAACATTGCAGAGCGAGTTTGAAATTTCTCAAATATAGTAAATAATTAAATTTAGGTATATTCGACCTTTGAATGAGGGAACACGCTGGCTGCATCAAATGTCTGAATTATCGACGGCGTAAATTGATGCCTAATGACATTTGCCTGTGCGTGATTGCATTGTAATCGATGTATCAGTACTATCACTATGTGTGATGGTGCATTCACGAACACTGTTATCGTGTGTGATTGGTTTTGCTCCGATATGCGAGAAGTCTGACGGAAAACATGATATTATGATTGAATATATTTGAAATTACAAAAAAAAAAAAATATAGAATTTTGTACTAAATTGTGTACGTAAAAAATCTATAAAATATTTATAAATTCATCATAGTAAAGGTATTTCAATGTTACACGAAAAAGGATTCAGGATTATACTTTTTTCTTTAAGCCTACTTTAATGTGCAGGATACATACCCGATTACTTTTTACGCTTTTTTTTTGCGCTATTTTTATTATTTGGAAAGCACCGTTCCTTTTTTTACGCGATGGAGGTATCTCAACAAAACTTTTTATACAAAAACTGTTTGTTACTCAGTCGCTCAACCTCTCTTTTTTCAAAGAGAGTAGTAGGGATAGAAAGATAAGGCTAGGTCAGGATAAGTGTTTGACTAATCGCTCTTGCTACGTCTAGTTATTGAAGGATTAGATGGGTGAGAAGGAACTTTTAGAAAATTCAAACAGCCATGCTTTCTAACAGAAATCGATTAATCGATTGAAAAAATTCTGTTCGTACTGGATATCGAACCCGCGAGATCCGGCACGGAAGCCATAAACGCTAACCGTTTCGCCATAAAGCCCGACAAAGAAGATATCGATCAAAAATATTAGCATTATAATTGTTTTTCCTCATACCCTGTTTTCTTTTCTCCAACATAACCACTTTTCACTACACCGCGTTGTTATAACAGATCGTTTTGAGTTTCCATTTCATTGCATTTTTCTTATCAATTATTTTCGTTTCAATGCGTTTCAGTAAGTAACGAATCGGATAAAATAACAGTTGTTTTTGTTGTGTTCTGCAAACAATTATATGTTTTATTTTATTAGAATCTTAATAATTGAAAACATTTACATTTGTCAACAAATCGTAGTATATTTAAAATACAGAAGAAAAATAATTTATTACAAAACATGTTAGGTGAAAAAATATATCGTAATCATAAATGTGTAATTTCAACAAATATCTAGGAAATTTTAATATTGATACATCTCTTTACCCGATTTAAAATATTTCAACTCATCGTGAACAATTTAAATATTATATTTGATCGTTTCTTTACTTTCAATTTTGAATCATTTTTAGTACAGGAATATCGATAATTTTGAATTTTCAAAACCGGTATTTTGGTATTGAAAAACACCATGAATACTAGAATCCTGGTTTCACTTATACTGATATTGCAATCCCTAGGAGTGATCTATTTTTATTTTTGTAGATTACATAATTTTCGTAATGTTGGTTTTATTTTTTCCAAAGAGAATAACAATAAAAAGGACATTGCTAGTGGTATGCTGATCGTTCTCGCTAAGCTCTGTTTATATAATACGATGATTGAGAGAGGGAATTTAAGACATCACAAACAAATAATGCATTCGAACAGAAATTCATAAATCGATTGAAAAAACAATTTATAAACTGTCCGTACTGGGGTTAAAACCCGTGACCTCCACAACGGAAACCAACGACTTTGACCACTCGACCACGCATGTAAACGGTTATAGAAATAATATTATTAAAATTATCTTAATCAAATGCGATGTTTTTAATATTGTAATAGGTTTAATTTATCGATTACAACAATATGCTGTTATTTTTAATTCCTAGATGTCGGTGTGTGGAGATATGCACAATTTCATTTAACCTTAGTTTTTCTGCTCAATGTTAATAATGCTACCATGTCCTAAGGATTTTTCTCAACAATGTTTCGCAAATACTTATGGCTTCTACACTGCGGAATATGCAACGAATGACGATTTGAATACGTAACCAGTGGTAGTGGGTACGACTTAAGGTCAAAGTTGAGTTAACCAACAATCATTTGAAGATCCTTCTCAATTGAAAAACCGTATATTGTCTACGTTTGTTACGTTATGTATTATAATTGAGCTTATACTAGATCACACGTATTTTTTTGTAATGATATTCATTCTGTTAAAATGTAATTATATCGACTGTGAAAAGAAAAAAAGGACGTAACACATAACCCACAGATTTTTCAAGACAGCTTTTTTCAATAACCACAATGTATCAAACTTGATACACGTTCTATCAAAAGGATATAAGTTGCAAATGCCAAATTATTATCTAAATTTAGCTTTTAAGTTTGACATAAGATGAGCTTGTGAAAATTGAAACCAAGAAAAATGACTGAAAAAGGTTTTTTTTAGACAACTTTTTATTAATATTAGATTATATCAATTAAATTTAAAAGTTTCCGTGCACTTCAAGATTGTGTATATTTCATAATTTGCATATGGCTCAAAATCATCAAAACACGTTTTTTGTGCCTCCTGTAAAATTTTCTATGTGTTGGTTACGTTCTTTTTCCTTTCCACAGTCAAAATGTTATAAAGAAATAATATTCCAGTTACCAATTGTATGTAACAAATAAATTAAACAAACTGTCCTTTATTTTCTTGCAGTAGCTTGAATAGAACAGTAATTAGAGATGTTTTATAAAAACAAACATTGAAAAGTTACGTTTGCAACTGTGTGTTTTAAATAAATGAAATGTATTTGCTTAACCAACTCTGCGGACCGTTAAAATATTCTCACGGACCACCGATTGGCAACCGCTGATATAGAGTATTCCTTCTTTTTATCCCCGAGTGCTACGTTTTGCAAACATGCTACGAATGAAAAAAAAGTCATACATATAATTTAATGACGTTAATGGACACAAAGCTTTTTACATGATAGTTATTTAAAGATACAAATGTCTTCCATAACACTATTTTAACATTGTTTGAATTTCGTCGAATCGGTTTGTTTGCAAAATTATGAAAATAATGGGAAATTATTGATCCCATACATGCAATGCTTAATTTTACTTAAATTAAATGACATGAATGATTTAACAACGAACAGTTCTCGTAGAAACACATATGTTAAGATAGCTGTATTAGTATTTCATATGCTCAATATCAAACATAGTAAATAAGAAATAGTTTTTCCCTGTTTCAATATCACCAAATATATTGTTCTGACAGTGGCCTGATTCCAATGAAATATCAACATTAATAAGCAGTTGTATCAACTTCAAAACGCCAATAATTAATTACTTAAATTTGAATCTTTCAAATTATGTACATTCACACAAATTTTTTCACTAACGACCCGGGTTTCGCCTTTTGGCATCTTCAGGCGTTCAAGTGCACGAATGAACTAGAACGGTCGCTTAGTAAATGAATGTTTCATCTTTATATAAAAAATACATGTATCTTTAATTAAAGCCATTGCTGGCAAAAAGGATTACCCCATGGAAATGCCCACAGATTTGAATGGTGAGTAGTTTTAAGAATTATATTTATATTTGTTTGTAGGAAAAGCCCGGCATATGTGTCTGTTCATTTAAAATCGGAAGACTGTTCAATTGCGCTCTATTTATTTCTAAAATTTCCTAGAACGATTCAAATTTAATATTGAAATTCTACCAGTCGAAATCTTAAATTTAATTGATTACTTAATTTTTTTTGATAACACATTTCAAATTAATTACTAAAGCCTTAATGTTTACAAATAAATCTGAGTTATTTCTAATATTCAAGTCAACGCATTGTATTTCTAAGAATACATCAAAAATATACATATCTCAGTTCGTTTGGAACAGTTCGGAAACTGACGTTTGTCTTTATTGAACAAAACTAGTGTGTATTCATATTCCGTGTAGGTCTGAGTTAATGACACGTGTGTCAATCATGGTCGAGTGGGGATTGTGCACGTGCAAACGGTCTGGGTCTACTTTGCGCTAATTGTTTGAGGGAAGGTTATGGGTTCAAGTATCGTTGTTCAGACGAGACATTTTGATTGGACGATACTGTCATATAGTCGGGTCAGAATAATTCAATATTGGTTTAGTAGTTACAGCGCTGAGGGTTTGTACCGTATTTAATTGATGAAGTTGTCACATGTACTTTACGTTAATTAAATAACATATCGATATCCATTATTGGATAAGGTTTTAGATGTACAAATTAAATTAATCTATTTTAATATATCGTATAAAATTTTGCAGTCTTTTAAAAACAAATATTTGACATTTCAATGCCAATGCACCAAACATTTTGAAGATAAAAGATAATACGAGATAGCCTTGATGACATTTTTCCAGTCAACCGAGATAAACTGGAAGATAATTGAAATCACAGACACTCACGTGCTATATCTTAAATGTTAAATTGACATTATTCTTACCGGGAATCGAACCCAACCTGTCTGATTAGTAAAGCTAAGCTCTTACCAAGCGTTCGACATGAAACGATCGCAAGGTTGGAAATTTTGGTATTTTGTTTCACAGGAAAGTACTTTTTGTGCAAATTTATTTATTTAGTTTTTCTCATTTAGCCGTGGAATTTTTATTTAATTTCGCCTGCTGTAGCCCAGTCTGTTAGAGCTTGCTCTACATATCACGCAGGTCTTGGTTCAATTCCCGGTAAGATCACATTGAAGTTGAGAATTATTCAAGTCAATGTTGTGATCGAGAAGACTGGGTGTCCTCTCCTCCTATCCTTCTGATCCTTTAATAACTGGGTGGAGCAATAGAAAATAGTCAACCACTAGTCCTCTTCTAGCCTTATCCTTCTTTCTCTAATACTCACTTAAAAAAAAGTGAGGTTGAGCGAGTAACAAACAATTCTCGTAGAAAAAACTTCTGTTGAGATACTTTTATGAAAAAGCCATATGCTCCACATTAGGAGTGGACATTTAAAATGAAATAATATTGTGAATTTTACCGAAAACTGTCAATTAAAACTTAAAAAATGATAATGGAGTTGTTTTAAATACACGTTTTAGTAATAGTTCATAAAATTTTATGTAATGAACAAAACCGGTTTCATTACCATTTCCAACTGAAAAAACAGTACTGGCATTTTCATTATATTATAGAATATATATTTATAAATACATAATATCTTCAAAGTGATAATTAAGTAGTTATACATTTATGTGAGTAATGAAATTGTTAAATTCATTTCACTTCTTTTCATTGTGTTTTGGTAATGGTGTATTTTTTGCTAGTCACTTTTTTAAGATAGAAGTTAGTCCCACGACATTATTTACTTGCAAAAAATTCCATGAAGCGTCTGGCTAATTAAATGTCACTCAATATGTTCGCAAGGAAGCTATCCTATTAACTGACAAGTGAAGTGTCTTGTGGATAACTTCACCTGGGTCCTTTAAACTAGTTTGCGAGAACGCCGCAAAAACGTTACAATTTATAAATGTACTTAATTGTTTCTGTTACGCGTTCAATTATTTCTAAATGAATTCTTATTTAAAATATAAAATTGAATTTTAATATCTTTTCACATTTGATATATTTATGTATATACGATATTTACCGAAATAATACAATCTCAATACAGTAAGTAGCAAGGAATTTTTCAAGATAAATTTACATTATATCCCAAAGATCTTTTACCTTCATAATTCTAACGAGACAAAATCAAAGAATCCTTTTATACCGAAAGCAGTTTTGCTTGACTATCTACAGATAAAGATTTGATTGTTTTTTTAAAATTAATACAACGTTTTAGCACTGTTTTTAGCTTCATGTAATTGAGTCTCTTTTTTCTTCTGTATGAGTTGTATGTATGTATGAGCGCGTGTATGTATATGTATGCGTAAAATATATGAGGAGATATACAGCGGTGGGCTGCCAATACGCTAACAAGGGGCTTACTTAATCTCAAAGCAATTATCGACGTTCTAGGAAGGAGTGATTTTTTTATCATTTCTATGTAATTATATGCAATACTTAGCACTGTTTAATTTATTTTCCTTATCAGTTGATAATGCTCGTGAGGAGCGAAACCGGTTTTGATCGAATAAATTTGAAGTGGAAAAAGTACTAAAAATCTTTTATTATTTTTATTATAATGCCATTCCACCAAGTTTTGACAGTGAACACCTTAAAAGTGAATAAATCCATTGTTACTTAATATGTAACAATATGTAATTTACCGTAAACTTATCAACGTAAATGTCTAAAATTTTACTGCTGTGTATACTGAAGCTGTCGTAGATAATATATACGTCAGAAGTTGCAGATATATATAAATTTGATCAGAGAATATTGTTTGCTCTTAAATTAACAAAAGGCTCGCCGGTCTTAATAAAATTTAACGAGTTCCTCCTAGCCCACCACTGGAGATATATATAAGATAATTTGCATGTGGTTTCAAAGTGAAGTAGCTTCACTTTGGACTCTGAAATGATCACGTCTTTCCGTCGTTAACTATAGAAAAAGAATGGAAATAACTAAAATATCAGCGATGAACGAAGGCCGAAAAACTGTGACGCTGAAGCATCATTAATTTGATATCTAAAAAAATGAAATAAGTTCTATTGGTAAAGGAATCCATTCTCTTAAAATTTCAAGCAGAAATGGTTCAAAAATGCTTGATGGACTCGTAGGTAAACTAACGTAGGTAAAGGATTTGAATGTTTAAAGGATTTAATACTTAAAAAAAAAAAATGAATGTTATTGTACATGGCATAGATGACTTTGATGTTTAAGTCTCTTCTTATTAGTCCTATGTGTTTACGAATGTTGGGAATTTTTAAAAGAGTAATGAACTATGATCTAATTATTTCATAGCCATATAAACTAAAAAACGATGGCCTTGAAATGCTTTTCTAGAAGCACAATTGTCTAAAATTACTCAAAAAGAACAGTAAGTATTCTACGAATAGTTATTACGAAAAGGTGGAAAAAACGCTTTAATTAAAAAATAAACAAGTTCAATAAAGAGTGCTTAAAAAATAATATCATTTTTTTCTCATTTTCTTAATAAGTTACTTAGCGATATAATTCAATTGCGTATTCAAGTCAAGTAAATTGGGAGGAAATATCTATTTTATAGTCATTTAAATTTCCAGTAAGTAAAAATTCCTCTAGATCGCCTGGATATTTAATCCCGGGACATATTCAAAGCATCTGCGTCATAAAACACTTTGAATTCTCAGGCATGCTTTTTATTTGCAGAACTCTCGGATGCAAAAATTTGTTTCGCCATCCGCCTCGCGAGCATTGCAGGTTGCAACGCGCCATAAAGCCTCCGTTTCGTGAAATAGTGCATTTTTTGTGCAACTAATCCCCAAACAAGGGCGCAACATCGACGCGCGATGGTAAAAGCTTCCATTTTAATCCGGTATCAGCCTGGAGCAGCCTTCCACCCTCGATAGCCCAGCGCCATGTTTACTACTGAACTGTGCTAATTGCATATCGTCCACAGGGCTACCAATGAAAAGAGTATAATTAAATTAAAAAATATACCAATTATTACGATGAAGAATTTTAATTCAAAACGACGAATAAAATCGATAAAATGTTTGACTATTGTATAATGGGATCTGTAAATTTTTAAAAATAAAATTATGAAAACTAAGTGAAGATACGTGCTACCAGCAATATCGGTCCCGATCATTTCATAAAATTTTGAAATCAGCACATAAAAAATGATTTATTTCTTAAAATATAATACTTTTTCACCAAAAATTGACAGTCAAACTATATATAAAAAGGTTTTTAAGAGATTGATTAAATTGGAATTCACTTCATTATAATAATGTAAAAATAGCAACGTATTTAGTTTTAAAGTGTTTATATTATTGGTTGATAGCTATTTCGGCTTTCGCCGAACAGGTTTCTTAAAATTTCAATATACTTAATATATACTGAATGTAAATTTAACAGGGTATTGAAATAGACAGGTGACGAAAAGAAATTTTTGATAGTATTTGAGATAAGTGACAATTTAAGAGCCTTCTGATCGTTTCTCATATTTATTTCCGATATTTACAGAAGCCGAAAAAACGGACGTAATAATATATAACATGCACAGCTTGTTGGTAAGTATTTTATGGAAACATAAAATATTTGGGTGGCTTAAAACCTATTTCTCCATTAATTATATGTATGATATAATACAATGTTAAACATACGGCAACCCTAACAGACGCCTACGTAGCCCGACAGGGGTGCGAGACGGGCGAACCGCGAACCAAATTACATTTACGCCACAAGGGTTCACATTACCTTTGTCATTGGGTAATATGCAGTTAATAAATGCTTGACCTTTTACCGAATGAGCCGAGGGATAAAAGTAAGGGATACCTTTTGTATTAAACTTGTAACACGATTATTTAATTAGATTATATGCTCTTTATACCTTTTATCAAAAAATATAATCCACGTAACCAAAATGCGATAGCAACTTATGTAATCTAGAATTCATCTGTGAAACAATAGAGAAATGAGTGCCTAACAGAAAGCGTAGTTATTTATAGTTGTATGAAATGTAAGCTATTTAAAAGTTTAATAAAAAATATTATTAAGACTAAAACTACTAAAATACGAATCGATGTAATAAGCATAATATTCAAAACAGTTCTTAAAATTTTCAGACATGTTTTAACCTTTAACCACCCGTGGACTTTTTGCGAAATATTTGCACGACCCGTAGCTTTTATAAAAATAATGATATCTCTAAAACTAGTCAGCCTATATGGGTAAAATAAAAAACATTAACAAAATAAAAGATTGTTTATAAATAACAAAAGCTTTATTAACAATTTTTCAAATTTTATATTATTATACATTAAAGTTAAAGAATTAGAACGATACAAATTAGGACAAAACTTAAAAAAATTAAGCTATAAAATTACAAAAAATAGAGAATTTTCTAGGTATTAAAAGAAATCTGTATCCCCATTGAAATATGTTGTATGGTGTGGATAAAGCTGATTTATTACGGCTGCCTAACACAACGCATATTCCATGAGTCGACCTTGTAACGCAGATCTTTATATTACTCAATATGACAAAAATATTGAAAATATATATCGAAACTGAAAATAAAATTATGGATCAGTATTTCAAATTCATCATTCATGTAAGCTAATATTCATATTTTGAATACTATTATCATAAATCAGTGTAATCCGATATATAAATGTACCATAATCACTGGTGCCGTACGGGACCGCTGGGCGTTTAAAGGTTAAAATTAATAAAACGTATAAATACGATCATGAAAATTACTCTCTTTAGTAGATTATCTTGTGTATATGTATGTGAAGAGGTGTTTGTAATGTGATTTGAATGTTAATGCATATAGTGTTCCCGTGAATTGTTTCACTAGGGATTGCTCACCTCTGTAGCGAGCACGCCCTTCCATCGGCAGCGATGGTAAAGGAATGCAAATTACCAAAAAATTGGGAGACACGAAGAACTTTGACGCTAACGCGCCCTAGGACTTAAAAAACATTAATTTGGTATCTAAAAATGGACAATTTGATTAAGCATAATAATCTTCTTGATGGTTTTAAATATTTGTAAAGCAAGCAAGTACGTTTTCTTTTACATTAACATCTAAACATTTGTATTGCTCCATAAAACGACAAATGAGTCGTCTGGTATCAAATGTCATATACAATACCTCATATATGTATATATATTATAATTGAAATGTTTTTTTAAGAATCACAGTGAAACAAAAATGAATATTTATAGTGTTAAAAAGTGACATAAACAAACTTGAGCTTTAAAACATAAAATGAAAATAAACAATCAACGAAGTATTCTTTTACATTTTGATAAAATTTTGATTTCCTTAAAAAAACTTAAATATAATAAAGTAAAAATATCAAAGTAAAATTATCATAGCTATCAACCGTAAACGACAATGGTGTGATACATTTTTTTTTCGAATGGGATGACGTTATTTCTATCAAGATTTTAGCAAAGTCACAAAAGATTAACATGAAGAGGAAATACATTGCAAATATCTATATCACAGATTTTAAATATTTAATTAAAACATGCTATTAAAAATGAAATGGCCTATCTAATCATTTAGCAAAGCTTAACTAATGTAACTGACAAATAAGATACCTAGATATTTTAATGACCTGTTAAAATAAACATAAGAATAAACTTCCCAGTTAAAACAATTGAAATGCTATCACAATTTCTCATTGTTTGATTTCTTTGTGATTAATGTTTTGAAATATTGATGAACAAGTCGTCTCGAACCTACGTACATAATGTATATGCAGTAAAGTTTATGAAGACTTTGGATTAAAGATTTACTCAAAAACAATGACGTAAAGTTGGACTAGGAAGTTCTCGGTTATGAAAATAAAACATATACGAGCCCACTTCTCATCAATTATATACTAAAATCCAATGTGCACTGAAATGTGTTTTTAAGATTCGACCTACCGGATTTCCAATCGACATGTTTTCCGGTCAAGTAGTTCCGGTCGAGCAGTTCCGGTAGAAACGGACGAGATACGAACTGCCCCGTGTAGTTATTACCAACAGGAAGTGAGCTCCTCTTAAGGTTCTAATTAAAAGCTATATTGGAAACCGTATTTTTACCGGAAAAGCTTCTTTTGGTATGAATCAGGATCTACGCCTCGTAAACGCTATTTTTGTTGGTTGGTACGTACATCATACATATAAAACAATGGTGAGTGCGTATTCTCGTTAAATACTCATAATTTGACTCATAATCCCTTTTATATATTTTTCTTCATTTAATTTTAAATATCTGTTATTGTGATTTTAAAATGTTCACAACTTATAACATATGAAAATAGTTTTATGATGTACAAATCGATTGTTTCTTGATTGCTTTTAACAAGTTGTAGCTTTGGTGTTTGTCAGATTTAGTTAGTTCGTTCAGTTGGTCTTTCATAAAATATCATGTTTGGAACGCATCGATGCCTATAATGTTTCAATATTTTACTATAATACTATGCTCACTTCTTATTCTGTCACGAAAACTGAGCGCAAACAATCGATTATTTATTTGACGAGAACGTCCTAGCACTACCTTTCTTTGATTATTCTATCCAAAAAGTTGATTTGTGTTTATTCTTTTATAATTTTTACTATATATTTTTTAAAATACTCCTATTGGGAATCGATATCCTCAACATTTCAAGTGGATATGGTAATATATTTCAATCGAATGAAATTGCTGTCACCATTGGATTATAATTTTTGCTATACCGATATATATGTATATATATTATAACATTAATAATGTCAAAATAAAATAAAATATCTTCGACAAGAACTACAAACGGAATTCGTGGCTAGAATTGTCGATGAAAATGATGTTTGACGAA
Organism: Himalopsyche anomala; assembly: GCA_031772345.1. Classification (NCBI taxonomy): domain Eukaryota; kingdom Metazoa; phylum Arthropoda; class Insecta; order Trichoptera; family Rhyacophilidae; genus Himalopsyche; species Himalopsyche anomala. The sequence continues at coordinate 4,118,903 of CM062828.1, forward strand.
TTAACTGCAAATTGATTACTTTATTTATGTAACTAACAACGTTTTGATTTTTATAAAATAAAAATAAAGTTCTTCCAAGTATATGCCAATTAAATTACTGCACAATATTTCAGTAATTGAAGTGCACAAACATAAAAGTTTTTTGTGTGATGCTCGTTGCAGTTAAGGGTTGCAATACCGGTATTGCTGTTGCCGAGATCCCGGTATTTATGATATTTTTCGACACAAATATGTTGGTGTTAAAAATTAACAAAACACTGGCGTTAAAAAATTACTAGCATCGAATTGTAGATGCACAGAAACCATCACATATTTTGAATAAAATTGTAAGAAAATAATAAATAAAATATTAAGCTTTCAAAAATTCCAAAATTGATGTGGCTTTGTCTAATGCAGTGGTTCTTAACCTTTTCGAAGTCGCGGTGCGCTTTTGATCATGAGAAAAAGTGGCGGTACAACAGAATAAAGAGGTCGATAAAAATATGTGGACATAATTTTTTTTTGACTTTTTCGGTTTTCACTATTTTGTGGATTTTTCGCTTTTTACTATTTTGCGACTTTTTTCGTTTTTACCAATTTTTTCGCGGTGTACTTGCAATAAGCACGCGGTGCACCAGGTAAAAACCACGGGTCTGATGAATTATTATTTTAAGAAACCGTAAGTTATTTATGAAAAAAAATCATTTTTCCTATAATGATATTTTTTAATGAAAATATTTTAGATAAAATATCGAAATACCAATTTGTTTATATGTCCGGTATTGCGATTCTAATTGATCTTATTTTTAGCAAAACTTTTTTTTTGTAATACCGGTATTGAATATTGACATATTCGTTTGGTGTTGCAGTCCTTAGTTGCAGCCGTCAAGTGGATGGATATCGGCAGATAGTTCATTATAAATATTTTTAAAGTGACAATTACTTTCTCACTAATAACAAAAACCGTGCACATTTTTTAGACACCAAGAACCGAAGCAGAACGAAGCAATAATAATTTGTGACGTCGATGTTGAATATTTGATAACGATCAAGTTTTTCAATTCAACGTGGTATGAAGTGCACTCACGGGCTGGCACTAAAAATCATTATTTTTCAAGTATCTTCATCGGAAGCGAGTCTGCAATGCAGCGTTTGTATTTTGTCTCTATTCACATTGTTACTTTTATTTGATTTCTCAATGCGATTTTGGAGATGGCTAAAGGAAGTGTTTTGAGTCGGAATGGCGTCAGAAAAATTCAGTTAAGTTAAAAAACAAATGGGCAGAAATTGTTTGAACCAGAACTGGTTTTCTCCGGTGGCACAAATGATCATATTCACTAAGGTCCGTTTTGAGGATTGCTTACATGAGAGATAATGTGGAAACAAATAAATCGATTGAAAAAGCAATACAAAATAGTCCGTACGTTCCGTAGGGGTCTGGGAACAAATAGATCAATACTAGTATTACAAAAAGAGTTTAAATAAAGCAAAAATTCCTTCAATTGAAATCTTTATACCAGGCGAGTATATAAAAATCGGTTCTTCTACATAACATATGAGGCCTTAAGAAGTGAAGTGAGCCAAGTAATAAAATGGTAAAACTTTTCTATTGGACTTTTAAATACAATCATGACGTTAGTTGGTGTATCGGTGGATTAGTTATTATTATTCAAGGAGATAACAATATTGCAGTGCATATTTTCTGATGTCACTTTACTTTTACGATATTTTAGGACGTGTAGAATATTATTTGCTATGAGGACATCCACTAGCATAGATGTGCCCACATGGGATCACCAGCCATTCGATCATCATATTTTATTTCTAGCTCATATTTTCCATATATCACTTCACCTCTTATACAATACCGTCACAAAAACATTTAGCAAAATCATAAACGGTCGACTTTTATTAATTACTTACCGTTTTTTACAATTGTAATACATTTTAGAAAGCTCATCAATCCTGGAACCTGTAAATATGAATACAACTCTCAGAAAAGATTAAAAATATTTCAATTCTTTGACTACAATTTCATTAAAAAAATGTGATGATTTTTATACTGTTTGTTACTCAATTTCTTAATCTCTTTTTTTCAGTAAGGATAGAAAGACAAGGCTTAGAGAACGCTAGCGGTTAACTAACAGCCCTTGCTACGCCTCGTTGTGTAAGAATTGGAAGAGGTCAGAGAGAATTTTTAAATATCACAAACACCCATGCCTTAAAAAAGGAATCGATTAAAAAATAATGCTCGTACTGAGAAAAGATCTGTCATGGATGACCGCTGTATACCAAAAAACCCCAGGTTTAAATTCTACGCCGTTTTAGTGGAAGCGATATTGTTCTATAGAGAGCAGAGCTATTTATTAATACGTCAAACATATGAACTAGCTTCCTTGGTTTGTCAAAGACGTTTTTAGAATTGGTAAGGCTCTCGGTATCATGAGCGAATATTCAAAGCAAATCATTGGACGTTTCAAAAGTGCACTCCAGGCGTTTTGCAAGTTGCAGATTTATTTGTAAGATCCAGACGAAGCCCTCCAAGACTCCGAGATGCATTCCGTACTTAATGCGGCAACAATTGAGCATATTTGAAATTCTGGTTACAAACATAATATTATTTTTCAAACGTGCCTTTTATAATGATTGGCATACACAAAGCATTCACAATTTGTACTTGAAGAGAGAATTCAATACATACTTTAAAAATGTAAAAAGAAAATTGGAAAATAGTAATATTTTTCGAAGAAATTTTACTGACGAATTCTATAGAAGAATGATATTTCATTATTCTTTCGATATTTTCTAAGAATGTTGAAACTTTTTGAAATGAATTGACTTTCTTACAGCTGAGTAGTGAAATGGATCTGTTTGACGTCATTCTATTGTTTAAGAAAATTAAATAGAAACCAGGAAACAATTAAATTATATATACAATAGTTAACACTCGTTGTGTTATGTATCAACTGACTTATTAGTGCTATTTTTTTATTGAATTAATGTATATTTTTTCACTATAACAAAAAAGGGAAAAAAATCTATAAACGAAAATTATAAAATAAATATTTTAGTAAATTTAACATAACGTCATCTTCGATACTGTTTGAAATAATTATACACTGTATCTTATTATCCTATAATAATAAAATCCTTTATTTTTATTTCATTTTTTTAGGATAAAAAAAAATAATCTGCAGAAGCTAACTTAACAATAACCAACTAGATAAAAATATATGTAATAATCTTTGGTTTGTTTGAATAATGTCAAACGAGTATTATTAACTGACAGAAGTTGAGATACGTGTTTGTTTAAAATTAACAACAATATGTGAAAAACATTCTTGAAAGAATAGTCATGATTTAGATGATTATTATTTATCGCTTGTCTTTCTATTTTTAATATAATGTGTAAATGTTTTTACAATATGCGTATGCTTTATAGCAAAATTTTAAATACAAAGGTAAAAAATATACTCGTGATTTATAGTTTGACTTGAAACCATATCATCAGCGAAATGATTTGCTTTTTGTTACAGAAGCTCTACATAAACCAACTATCAAAAAAGATTAATTAAAAACCTCGCATGTTTTCAAATTTGATTTTGTTTGAGGTTTATATCATGTCTGAAATTGGCAGTATAAAAAATTACTTTAACTTGCTGGTAAATATCAAATAGCTTTGATGCTCCACATGGGATTCCTAACTTATTGTATATAAAATTTGCGAAATATTACAATTTTCTCATAGCTTACCGAATATAATTAAAGACTTTGATGTGAATTCTTTGGAGTTATTTATTTCAAAAAGACATAACAGTACAATCAAGCCGCTCTATGTATGTGATACTTAGCAATATGTTTATAAATGAATGCATGTAAAATATTTCAAAAACAGACTTCAAGTAAAATAATATCAGCATCTTTGTAGATTGGAAGACGCTTTTAGTTTACATACACGTAGCGTGGAAAAACTCATTTGAAGGAGACAATGTTTGCATCTTATGCAATAACGGAATGTTTGGGAGAACATTATTTATTTGTTTAGATTGTATATGACGAGTTTTTTATTGAAAATTATACACATTTGTTAAATGAAATTTGAACAACGTATCATGACAAGATGGTTCCGGTTATATGACTAGACAAAGTCAATATAAAAATATGTTATTAAAATTTAGCATTTGCTACCTTAACACTGGTGATCGTTATGTTATTTCTATTTGATAAATTCTTCTTGAAAAATGTCAATTTATTAAAAAATGTAAAGCTAATTAGAAATGGAAATGCTTAATGTATACAATATCTAACCGTCGAAGCAATATAATTGTAGTCTTGAATAAAACTTCTTGACAATTACAAGCCTAACCTAGCTTTATTCATTGTGTAAGGGTACTTAATTCTTCTTTTTAAATGTGTTAATTGACAAAAAATTGCCGAAAGACGAATATAAAAAAAAACTTCCAAATCACGATCAGTTTCAGTCATTGGAGTATTTTTAATGGATACATTGAATGCTTGTGATAATTGAAACCGCCTCTGAAAAAGACATAAAATAGTCGAAAAGAAAATTTATGCATAGCTAAGTACTGTATTGCATTTGATTTATTTACTCAATTTTCAGTACAGATACATTTGTTGCAATCACCAAAATAAACTATCGCGAACAAAATGTGTAAAAAAATAACCTTATTTTCAACAATCCTTGTCTAATATTTCAGTAAAACTGCGATACCTCAATACTGAAAAATCTAGATACGAATTTATATAGCCAAACGTATGACTTTTACCGCTATCTTCCATTATTATTCATTAAGATGGAGCAAATAAAGACTATGCATTAAATTTTCTCACCCTCTTATATGACGAATCTCTTTTTATAATGGGATTTGAGCTGGATAACTACTGCAACAAAATTCTCTTTAAGAATTGAATATGCAACCAATAATAAGCGTAAATTTTATTTTTAAGTATGTGGGTTTTGTAATTTTTTTGTACATGACATAATAATTACAGTTAAATACGAAAATTTTGTTTTTCCTCTTTCGTTGAGAAGTAAAAATCTTAAAAATGTCATTTGAAGATATAGTGTCAGAAAGAAAAATGCTGAGATGCTTTTTGAATTACGATGTATATTTTCTTGGGTATTTTTTGAATATTCGTATTTATTTTTGCATGTAAAGTTTTATTATTTTTGAGAAGTACTCTTTCATCTTTTCTTCTTGGAAAGATAAACGAATTTGTAAGAGTTAATACCTCGTAAGTTTTTTTATAAGGTATTATTTCCATTTAATTATAATTAGCGATAGCGCATGAGTCTGGTTGTCGCCTGACACAACAATCTATTTTGCTATGAAATATATGCCCTTAATCATTCTTAATAACTTAAATATATATATTATTATAATGTACACAAAATAAAAGTAATATTCATCACAATTTGTTAAAATTATAGTAAGTAAATATAAAAAATTGTTTTTTATCATATAATAAAATCGACTAAAAATGAGAAAACATTATTTGTTGTCATTATTGCTTGATTCAATAGAACTGTAATATATGTTTTAATATAAGATGATACAACTATGTTTACTTAATATAAACTAAAATCAACAAATTAATTAATGTTACTACTATCATACTATCATACTTCATATTATAATGTTTATTTAAAAAACGTAAGTGAGAATTTTCAGCAAAAAACGATTTATTATGTTCAAAAACAGATGATGAATAATGTATTTCAGTTGTCCATAAATATTTAAAACATTAAAATTGATGTATCAACGTTTGTAAAAGAAATGTTATTTCTTATTGTTTTATATTCAAAACCTAAAAGTTTAAGTCGTTGAACTTTTCCTTGAACACACCAATATCTAAAAAAACTCAGTAAACATCAGAGGATATGATAAGAAAATTAGCTATTGTTGATTTTTTTTCTTGGATTACTATTTCTTTGCATCATTTATAAGTAGCATATTTTTTCTGCAATGTTAATTTCTATTCAAGTGATATAGAAAAAAACTTGTTTTGTCAATGAAATTGCGAGAAGATTCAAAAAGCGGTATCACTTTAGTATGCGATCTACCTTCACATTTTTTAATTAACGCTTTCCAGAAAATAACCTAACCTAACAAAACGATACGTTTCGCATCCTTTACTCAAACACATCAAAGTACTAGTAAAAACACAATATTCCTTTGTACTTCATTCCACTTTATTTAATATGTCAGGACCGGTTTCACTCATTACAAGCATCATCAACTGTTGACGATGCTCGTAATGAGCGAAACCGGTCCTGACATATTAAATAAAGTGGAATGAAGTACAAAGGAATATTGTGTTTTTACTAATATAATGCCTTTCCACCAAGTATTGACAGTGAACACCCTAGAAGTGAACATCAAAGTACGATGATGTGTTCCTAAAATATGCCAAACGTATCATTCCGATAGTTAAGGTTAGGAGATTTGCTGGAAAGCGTTAAAATAGAACGAAGAAGAATGAACGAAGTTGCTACGGTACAAATAAAAAAAAAAAATCGACTGCGTTTCAAAGGTAGATCGCATGCCAAGGTAGACCACATACCAAAGTGGTACCCAAAAACTTAATGTTTATAAAGATAAAAAGGCAAAATATATTTATAAAATAGTATCAGCTGATACCGTTTATATATTTTGTAATAATATTGTTTTAAAAATATGCATAAATTTACAGCTCTGAACAAGCGAAATAAATTAATACAGAAACTTAATTTTAATACAAAAGCTCTCGCGTGGAAATTCCGTATCAAATGTTAGATAAGGGAAGTTGCCGTTTCATCGGCACTGTTTCGAAATCGTCATACGTGACTTTAACGTAAAAAATACATTTCGCAATATGAATTAATGGGCATTTATTTTCGTTCAAAAGCCGAAATAAAATTTTGAAATAATACTTTTCCTGTTGGCATAGAATATACTTTTTTTTATCTGAAATACTTCAAATGAATTTATCGTACAATTTCGAAAGTAGTGTATAAAAAAGGAATATCACTTTTTTTTGTTAACTAGTCAGCTCCCAATATGGTAAATTCAGTCATATTTAAAAATAAACTATACCCTTAGTTGACGTTTTTCCTCCGTGTACATTTATTTTCAATCCCTTAAACTCGATGGCTGCCACAGACTAGATATCTCGTCAAATTTTTCGTGATCAACACTCAAGAGACGAGTTATCTCGTCAATAACTAATTAAATTAATAATTGAAAATTACAGCCGGCGTGATAAGTAAATACATTTTTCTACGGCAGCCAAAATGCTAAAAATTTAAATAGGGGTTTCACTGAAGATGATTCGTAAAAACAACCTTTAAATTTTCCAATCAATCATGGCATGGATAAATGTGATATCTTGAATTTTCACCCATCCATCCTATCCTTAAAACAAGCGTAGCGAGAACGATTAGATAACCACTAGTCCTGTCATAGTCTAACCCTTATATCCCTACTCTCTTTGAAAAAGAGAGGTTGAGTAACTTAGCAACAGACAGTTTTCGTAGAAAAAATCTGTTTTCATACCTCCATAAGGAGGCCAAATGCTTCACGTTGTGAGCGAACATGGATTTAAAAAAAAAAACAGTCTCACTTTTACAACTAACATTTAAAATCTATTCATTAGTGAAGTGAGTAAAATTGCGTTAATATTTATTTTGATGCTTTCGATAAAGCTGTAGGAAATTATTCACTGTAGAAAAAGTACATTAATCCTACGGGCAACAGTTTATAATTGATTTTTTGGTTATCGATTACACGTTTCTTTTATTAAATATTTCGCTTCTACTTTCTAATCGTCTTTTAATGATAGGCGAAATAAATTTCATTACGTGACTCGGTGTGAGTGCGCAAGAATATAAAATGTGTAACAGTGTGTGTGTATGTATGGTAATTGAGAAATAATTCGTGGGTTTCATTATATGGCTTGATTTATGGATGGGCGAGTGTAAAGTAATCCAAAACGCCTGGACCGTCGAATCCAAAGCTTTTCATATTTTGTTTACCAAGGGTGACAATAAGTACAAGTAGTTTTTTTAATTTTCAATTCTGCTTATAAAATGTTACCTAAAAATGCCTGAATATATAACTAATATTGTATTATTTTTTGGACATTATCTAAATCAATTTTTGAACAGAATTAAATTTTAGATATTCAGTTTTAAAATTTATAATAAATGATCTTTATTTATAAAAAAATAAACAGTTCAAAAATATATAATTGATCTCTATGTTAAATTTAAAGTCAGTTTTATATTGACAATCAAACTTAGCCTAACTTAATAAGATTTTTAAAATCACGACTTTTTGACCTGCTCTTCTATGCTTGTCCTGACAAAAAATAACATTTTTAATGTCTAAACCAGTGTTTCTTAACCATATTGAAAGAATCGCCCCCTTTTGCAGAAATAAATTATCCAAAATTACCTAATTTTTATTTCTCGTTTTTTTAGCTCACCGACGAATTTGAAATCCTCAATTCCGTATACTACTTTTTATCCAAAATATCTCCGAAACTCGTTTTTTTAGCTCACGAATTTTAAATCCTCAATCGCCCACTCGCAATCCTACAGCGCCCCCCAAATTCTGAAATATTAAAAACACCCCCCCAGACTTCTAAACGCCTCCGTTAAGAACCACATTACGATTACATTTATAGTGAACCATTGCTTATTTAGTACTGACCATGTTAAAATACTGATAAAATAGATACAATTAATATTTCGATTATGTAATGTAATTTGTTGTTTTAGGACTTTCGTGAAACAACTTAATAATATTTTTATTGGTCACAATGATATAAATAGCTAACTAAATGATTGTCAGGTAATGTTGAAAAAAACATGTCAATTTTTTTGTAAATTTCCGGGAAAAGATAATAAAATAATGTACGTTGGTTTGACAGAACTGATGTGCTTGTACTGTCTAGGTGTCCTACAGAAGGTGAGCAGTTTTTGATTCAATGAAGCTTTCCAGAAGTTTTTATCTTGTAAGTGTTAGTGTAAGTTCATTTTTCGAAAGCATTCTCCTATTTTAAACTAATAAACACTGCTGTGCGACCCAAACCGTAGGAGTTTATTTAAAATAAAAAATAATTCAAACTTACTCATAGACCACACATTGCTCGAGTTTGTTCTTATAATAGCATACCAAAGATCTGCACTTGTTTATTTTGAAATATATTTCTTAGATTTTATCGTTACCTTTCACTCTATAAATACTAAAACTTGATGCTGTGCAAGAAAGATTTCGAAGAATTCAAATAAACGTTAGACATGGTTAAACCACATATAACATAAAAATGAACAATACATATACGTGGAAAAAGAAAATTGTATTTGCCAAGCGTGGATTACTTCCAGGTAAAGTGGATGTACTATATAACAGTTTTAGTAGAGGTTTTCTACCTGAATAGTTCCAACACTTCAATGTGAATTTTCTTATTTCTTAGCCAATTACTTGTATATGTTGCTGCACTTTCAATACGCACGCAAGGAAATAATTTCTTATAAAGCATCACAGAAAAACTAAAAATGGAAACGTAGACATGTGTGGTCGAGTGGTCAACGTCGTTGGCTTCGGTTACGGAGGTCCCGAGTTCAAATCCCGGCACGAACAGTTTTATAAATTGATTTTTCAATCGATTTATAAATTTCTGTTCGAAGGCATGGATGTATGTGATGTCTTGAATTCCCCCCTCCCACCCATCCTATCCTATGAACGGGGCATATCGAGAGCGATTATATAACCACTAGTCCTGTCCTAGCCCTATCCTTCTATTCCTACTCTCTTTCGAAAAAAAGAGGTTGAGCAACTGAGTAAAAAGCAGTTCTCGTAGAAACACTTTTGTTGAGATAAACTCCATTAGGAGTCCACATTGGGAGCGGACATGGTTTAGAGACATTGCGAAATTAAAATGATTCAATAGAACTGTAATTAAAATAATTTATTTATGAATTTCGATGGAGTAAATAAAAAGATTTTTATTTACACCAAATCACTCAAATTACTTCTACTTATATATAGTTATAGATAGTGATAGATAATCTTCATATATCCTGATAGATATTTGAATTACTATTTATTGAAAATTGGTAGCCAGGCAATTGTTTAAGTATTGAATCTTTTTTTGAAGAAAAATGAAGAAAATATGATTCGGAACCATGTATTGCAATATTTTTTCATACTATAGTAACTTTAAATGATTTCGCTAAGAAGTTGAAAAAATGATATGCAAGATAAAAATATACCAAATATTTTGGGAAAAGTTGACAGTATTTACCAGCTTTTTTTCATTCTGCTGACATGTGAACAAGGGGTAATATCAGGGGCGTATATTCAGGGTGTGCAAGTCGTGCGCCGCTCGCCCGTCAAGAAGACGATCATGAAGCGATATATTTAAAATGTATTTGCAAGCGGCAGTGAATCGTATATGCCATCACTCATGGCGTTCAATACGATGGCTGCTCGTCTGGTGATCCCGTACAGTTTCATACATTTGACTCATCTGCGTTGGCGTCGCGTTGAAGTCATGTTTTTGTTTGAAATGTCAAGGACCCAGGACGATCTCTTTCATTCTAGCTCACGCGTGTTGTATTGGTTGCAAACTCATAGCGTTGTTAGGCGCACACTAACTCCCAATAAGAAGCTATCGAAGTACACAAGGCCTGACTGTGTAGTCTAAATTTAATTTATGTAGAACAAATGGATGATGCTAGTTGAATTAAAACAAAAAGGCACGTTTTACGATAGTGTAATAGAAAAATTCATGTCGTGAAGAATTAAACACAAGAAGAATTGTACAAATAAATAAAAATAAAATTCATGTTAAAAAAATCGTCTTTTTTGAAAAAATATGTCATTTACACATTACAGCACACCCTACATCAACACCCACTGTACGCCACTGGGTAATATAAAAGATAATATGTAAAAGCACTTGTTTATAAAAAACGAAAATGTAAAAAAAAAATCGGTATGAGTATGTAAAAATGAACAAAAGAAATTTGAATTTTATCTTGGTGACCCTATATTCTGAGGTTTTGAAAGTTTCGATATTTCAAGCGGTAACGTATGCGCAACTGTAATGATACGTTCACAAAAAGGGTAGCATTTTGAAAAATCGACTTTTAAATACGATATAATGCGGTTTGCGTGATAAGAAAAAGTTTTTATTAGTTTTTGTTGCGAGGATCAAGTAAAAATTGCCTTACGTGTTCATAGGAATGTATCGGCTGAGAAATCGTTTAATAATTCGAAATTAGTGAGTAACCTTTTTCAATACATTAAACCCGAGAAACTTTGCGGTTTACATGGGTTTACTCTACGGAAATATCGTACCATTAAAAATGAATACGTAATTTATTTTATTTTTTAAAAGAAACCCTAGGTCAAGGTTATAGATTAATATATTATGTAAAATAAATTTTTCGTATGAACATGTGTGCGGTTTATGCAGGGCCGGCCCATGACATGTGCAAAGTGTGCGGCGCACACAGGCGCCGCACTAAGATTTTAGCAGTATCCACTTATCTAGTTTTAGTTTTTCAAGGCACCAAAGACACACAGCTGAAAAAATCCGGGCCGGCCCTGGGCTTATAAATAGATCTGAATTAAATATATCACTAAGAGAAAATATTTTTTATTCTGAAAATAAAATTGTAGTTTCAACAAGTCAAAAAATAATTAAACAATACAAATTTTTCTGAAATCAAGTTGCTTTTAAAGCTTACATGTATTGTACAATTGTGAAATGATATTAAGCAACAGGTTATTTTTTTAGATATATTCAGAAATTGTAATTTCAATAATTTTTTCAGTTTATTTTCACGTAGTTTTTTTATCATAATGTTTGACGTTCTTTACATAACATTGGTAAAAGAATAAAGAATCTATGTATAATATTTTATTAAGTATAGCTTCATTTTGATCAAGCAGGAGAAATTAATAATGCGTACATGCAAATAATTGCCTTTTCATTTTTAAAGATGTCGAAGATAAGATCTACAAAAGTAATGTTTTTTTTCGTAAACTTGTTTTTTTAATTTACTTTTGAAGTAATATGTGAAATTTATTTAAAAAAATATGTAAGAATAGTTTCCAAGCCGTAAATAAAAAATGTTTAGTCAATCCTGGTAAAGTATTCTTGACTCGTTATTGTATTCAAAATCATACAAAAATGTTTATTTTTTAATGACAAAACACTGAATCAAGTTTTATATCCGTTGTTTGACAAAAAAACCATATTAAAATGACCAAATTGAGTTATTTCATCAAAAAAAACTTCCTAATGTGTTTAAAAACTTCAGCGATCAATCAAAAGTGTTTGTCTCGAAATTATTCGGAAAAAACCTTCAATTATACCATTTTTGGCATTGGTATTTTAAGTATTGAATAACAGATTAAATCGCTTGGTGTTTTTCGTAATAGTAGAATAATTAATGCTGAAATGTTTCTTGATAAAATGTTTGAAGTTTGTGCCAGTAAAATTTTAGTAACTCGCCCGACTGTGAATTATACGAAATATAACATTTAAAATACAAATGCAGGACGGAAATATTCATCATAGAGAAATAACTTATTATTGCACAAAATGCTTTAGGGCAAATATATAAAGATTATATCAAAAATACGAAGTTTTACTCATTCTAAAGACTTCAATTTCTTGGAGTAAAAGTTTCCTCCATTGTTCCTTCAGGATAATAATAATTGTACAAAAATTCATAACCACAAAACGCCAATTAAAATACACTTGAAAGTTTGGTGGAAATTTGAGCGTTTTGCAGAGATGATTGCGGAGAATATAGAAATTATTATTGGCGCAGTGGGTATTTAAAAAGTTTTCTGTCAGCAGAAAAATGTCCATTAAATAATTTGAATATAAATTGAAAAATTAAAACTGTATTTGTCGACATTGATTTTAAAAAGTAATTAAAACAAAGTTCTTTGCATACAAATGAAATCTTTTTTATTATTTCAGCCAGATAATTAAGTAAAAAATATTTTTTTATTTTAATAAAAAATAATAATTAAACAGTTTTCAATCAGAAAGAGAATTTGATATATGATCAGAATACCTATAACAGAATAAGTAGTTAGCTAAATTGAGACCGAGAGTATCAACGGCAAGAGAGTATACAATACAATATTGTTCTCCATCTTTTCAATTAATGATTGACGATCAAATTGCTGTACATCTTTTGGTGAACAAGTTGGTTTCTCATTGCTACTCTTCGTTCAGCGGTGGGCTACCAATACGTTAATAAGGGGCTGGCTTAATCTCAGCTATTTGCTACGAGGGTAGATTTTTTCACTCGTATATATTGTAAATATACGCCATAATTATTACATCAATCGAACGTTACTTAATACGCATAAATTATATAAAAAAAAACGCAAAAAACGTTAAATAATTGTTATTATATTGCCCTTTCTTTATTCTTCAGTTTCAAATTGCTTGTCAATTAGTCTCGCTACATTAGATGAACTCCCTTCAGTTGGAAAACTTGCTTACTGATATGAACACTAGCCTTGGTTATATAACAGAATTGAGGAATGGGTCCGGCTGTTTCAATGTAATATGTTTCTACCAACGATTGACCCTTGGCTCCATTCAAGCCATAAATGTCCTTGTTTAATTTATTTGATGAAAATTTGTCGGAAATACGCTAGTTCAGTGGTGATGAACCTAGTACCATGCGCGTGTCAAAATAACCACAAATATTTGCTAACTTTTCAAAGTGCCGAGCAAAAAATAGATTACCCAAATTTACAACAGCTTAAAAATATAATATATTATTAAAAATATGTAGTGGTACTGAATAGTTTATATCTATTAAAATTTTTGATGTTTATTGTTAAATAATTGCAGATTTTTTCCCGAAAAAATAAATTACTAACGTAACTTGAACACGAGTTCCCCAATTCACTAGCCCTGCAATATTTTTTAAACATTTTTTAAAAATGAATATGTATATTGAAAAAATAAGTGTGTTGGGTACGTGGTTGAGAAGTAGTAACGAACGTCGTTGGGTTTCGTTGCGTAGGCAAGGAGGTTTTATTCTAATACGGACAGTCTTGTCTTAGCCCTATCCTTCTATTCACTCTTTATTTGAAAGCGTGAAGTTGAGCATCTGAGTAACCAGCAGTTTTTGCAAAAAAAATGTTAAATAATATATAATGAAATAAAAATATTCTGTAATAAATAAACTATTAGGTTCCATATGCTCAAAATTTGGAACGAAAAAAGTTGTAACCAATACAAAAAAAAAATATATTTTAGCGTTTTTTTTGTGTAGAACAATCATAACTATATACATAAATCATTACTATTTTGAATATGCTGATATTATGTAAGATAGAACAGCACATTATTGTTTTAATATCCAAAGGCGAAGTAGCAAACAAAACTTTGTTAATTAATTTTCATGGTAAAGTTCACACAAAACCGCTTCGGTTGCTTAAATAAATAAATGTGGAATATTATGCAATATGTAAAGTTATTATGTTTTATCTAAAACCTAAATATAATTGAAGACCACAAGCAAATATCATTAAATGTCACAGCACTGTCATTTTGAATAAATCAACTTTTAAAGTTTCAAGCACTAAATAATTGTAATGATTATCTTTAATTTTTTTGTAAAGCAAATGGCCTTCTAATGGAAGTATTTTAAAAGAAGTATTTATTAATCAGTCGCTCAACTTCTCTTTTTCAAAGAGAGTAGTAAGGAAAAAAGGATAAGGTTAGGACAGGAATATTGGTTAACTAATCGCTCTCGATACGCCTAGTTATCAAATGATCGGAAAGGAATTTTTAGACATAACAAAACCTATCCTTTGAACAGAAATCGATATAAAAAATGCTCTCCGTACTACGACGTACTGGAAGCCCAAAACGCTACTCGCTACGCCGTAGAAACAGACAAAAATAAATAAATATTAACGTTTGTCATTAAATTTTCTAATAAAAGATAGCTTAAAATACTTTATTAGATTCCCTATGACTGAAAAGAAATCTCCTTTTAGTAAAGTATTTTTTTGTAGGGAAAATATTCAATGTACTGTATGTGTCGATTAGGTCACTTGGTGATTTTTCCTTTAGCACTCTAACTGTAAATTCGTTTTTAAAAGACTTCTTATATCTTATAATATTAATAAATATAAAAAACGTTAAGAAATCCTTTACGAGATGACATTAATAGTTCGTAAATATCGACTTTGGATAATATTTCATAGTGATCTTTAATTGTTTCTATTATAATAGCTGTAAGAAGAATAAATTACTGTCATGTAATTTATTATTTTAGACGCTCTATTCAATTAAAATTGTGCTGTAAATGCCCGTGTTACAAAAGCTCTGAAAAGCAATTCGTTATCAACAATAAAAACTTCATCCCTAACAGTAACAGTGCAAATAATATACAAGTTGAATGATGTTATTCAGAATATAGATAATATATTCTCTCAGATTTGAGATATCAAGAGTTGAATTTCTCTCAGAATTGCAGTAGATAGAAAGCAACGTTAATTCTTCAGATACAATGCGTTCAGAATTATACTGGTAGTTTCCAAGCCTGAGACATAAATCATTGAGAATTCAAGTTATGTTTCAGGTAGAAATTAGCAGTATGAAGTATCAAATATATTTAAGATCGATTGGATTAGTTAAACGAGTAAGTATTGTAAATAAACGACTGGAAATCAGCATTTTTACCATACGTACTAACATCTATATATTAATAATCGATAAGGTACGTTTGTACGTTTGTTTTTATGGTCGAGATTTTGCCTTTTTGATGACGTCAAGAATGATGGTTAATCCACTAAGAGAATTAATTACGTTTTGATTTTCTGGCTTATTCAATAAATAGGTTTGCAATTTATTTTTCACGCCAGTAAATTTTCTGACTATTTCAAAATGCAACAAAAACCTCCCTTACTTTACCTTAATTTTACCGAATTTTATAATAAATTAATTTGATTGCCAACCATAATATATTTTTTTTTCTTTCTAACAAGTTTTTTTTTCTTTCAACGGTTGTTTTAAATAAACTTAAGTCGCTTCAGTTCAATATGATGTCTAGTACAGAGGTGGGGAACTTTTTCATTTCAAAAGGCCACGTTCATTTATCTGATTCAACATAAGTCCGCAGTAAAGAAAACTTTGACACCCTCTCCACTTTTTTTCGACTGTCGAACATATAATGGGTTGATTACGATCATTCTCCAAATATATTTTTTTTGATTAAAATGAATATTTTGATCAACTCAAAAGGCCGCATTAGAGAAGCCAAAAGGCCGCAGGTTCCCTTTTAATGGTCTTGTACTTGATGTAACCTTTTCAACATTATATATGACACCTTGAGATAATTGGTACCCCTTACAGATAAATTTATGCCAAATACCAGAGGCAGTTATTATTTTATTAATATTAATTCATACACGTGTGACATGACTATTTGATTTCTTGAATTCTTACAAGTATAATAATATTTCAAACATGAAAAGTATTTTTTATAATAGATCATTAATACTTACGAAGTAAGGTTGATTCAGTGTAGTTTAAAGTAATGATTTAATAAGCGTTATTATCTTACAATTACATATTTTATTTGTCAATTTAATTGAGTATTTTCTGTTTAATGACAGCCACAGCGAGGATTTGATATAATAAGGAAGTTCTTCGGAAATTAACTATAATTTAAATAATTGTTAGTTGAGTTTGTCAGCGGTAATTTAAGACGATAAAATGACATGTTGTCAATTTTCGAATTAAGTGATGATTGGACAAAATAATACAACTCTATCATACGAATATTATTTAATTCAGAACTCATGTCAGTAAAATGAAGAGGCCAATTAAAATGTTACAAGGAAATAACATTGTCGGTCACAGTGGTGTAGTAGTATTATTTTATTTATTTAATTAACACTGATAATCCAAGGCATAAGTTTTCTTTTCGAGTTTATCTCAAGTGACGTTAAATAATTTAATTTGGTATTTATTTTCAACTGTTCTATTGACTAATATAAAATAACTTAGATTATTCCACGTATTGTGCTACAAACTGTAACACGTGTTTTTCCTCTTTCAGAGGTATCCTCAGACATACTTACTTTCACAAATGCTTGCTTAAGTACGAATGATTTTAATTTTACTATTCTGATATATTATAATAAAAATGAGGGCAAGGAAAGGATGATAGAAAAACAAACAAACAATAATGGTAATTAATACAAATGACATTTTCACTAAGAAATGATTAACTAATGAGTTGCATCAATTAAGACGGGTTAAACCGTTGGAAAATTAATTTTACAGTGGCGACCCACCTGTTTTATTCAAGATATTATTTAATAATATTTCTTTATTGTTAATACTATTATTTATTTCTGAAAATTCTGTGTTCTGTTGACTGTTCAATATATGCGATTAATAAAACCTAAAAATTGTCACCATAACATATTTTAAATGTAAGTTTTACAAAGCGTAAAACTTCCTCGAATTATTTATAGACGCAATCAAATTTTACGAAGAGTGGCAGATTTTTGTGTTTTATCGAATCAACGCAGTTTCAAAACGAATATTCATATTTTTACAATCGTAGACGAAAATAAACCATTCAAACTGGTGTATGAATAGACGGCGTTCAAATGAATCGTAAACAAAATATTTTATTTGGAATCACGCAAGAGATTTAAAATTTCACTACTCAGTATAAGTGCAACTACATTTGTTAGGTATATGTAACACGACAGTAGATGGCTTTGCCTGAACACAGTGATTGAATATTTCATAAGGTTTTATAATATCATTTGTCATGTCGCAACTGCTTTGCAAAAATGTGCTCTGATATGGATTTCATTAAAACGTCGGTGAAAATGTAGTTAACAATTTAACACACCTTCGATGAAGTATAATATATACATATACATATGTTATCGGTCATTATGTTATTAAGAAATAGCTAGTAATGTTTTATTTTGTTTTACTTCATCCACGAAAACAACCAAGTGAACATGTTGACTGTGAAGCTCTCTGTTAATTACGTTTCTTATTGAAAAACAAGTTTTTTTCAACTAGTCAATGCAGAATAAAAGTTGTTTTACATTGCGGTATACACAATCTCTACCACGTATTCGACACTGAAAATGAATCTTTGCGAGTCTTATATTTTAGAACAAATAAAAAGTCATTCGTTAGAGAAACCAGAAGAAATTCACAATACATAAAATAAGTTTCTGATTAACAGACAAAAGCAATTTAGTTATAACTAACCATTTTCCCAGCTTGTTGTAATGCAGCAGGTATTTAAGCTTAAACTAAAACTTTCTAGCTGGAGTTTATCCTTGACTTAGAACAACAATCAACAAAATTCACTCAGTTTAGTGAGAGAGCTTTGATTGCTGTAATAGTGGCGCTAGTAAAAAGCTCAAACTCTCAGCTAAGAAAGCTCACTAGTTTAAGAGTTGAGCGCAGAAACGACGGCTTGGGTCAGAGCCGGCGCGGGGGTGGAGGTCAAAAGGGAGAAGGGGCTCTTGCGGTTTTATGTCCCGATAACTCCCAGTACTTGCCAGCAGTGCGGGGCTTATCAGCAAATTGCCAATTTTATTATGACCAATCAAAAGAACAAAGTTGGAAATAGAGTGGAAAAACAAGACTGCAAAGGGGAAAGTTTACCCCGAGTTGAAACGTAACCGGAGATATGGATCGCCGCCTGTGTGGTAAACATATTTTTTATGCGTACTCAATTCGGCATTAATTTGAAGTGAACGAGGCGTATTTGCTGTTATTACGGTTACGTTGACATGAAATCAGATTGTAAGAAAAGAAATATGTGTTTTGACGTTTATTTTGTAATCAAATTGACAAATTTCGTACTTCATTATTCCTTATTAGTAGAACAAAGAGTATTAACGTATAATTCTTTTTTCAGTGTATGCAACCATTTTGTTCCAATTTTAGACTTTTTTTGCGTTTGAAGAAAGATGAAGTGAGGTTAAGACATTTAGTATGTTTTCACTATTTCTATGCCCCATTTTTAAGATCAGATATAAGCATAGCGAGAAAGAATGCAATAAGCACATTTTACACTCACTTCTAATATACGTGTTTAAAATTAACAATTAATTAAAGTCGGATCCTATGGCGCAGCGGTTAGCGTTGTTGGCTTCCGTGCCGGATCTCACTGGTTCGAGTCCTAGTTTGAAAAGCATTTTTCCGGTCGATTTATCGATTTCTGTTCTGTGTTTGTGATGTATAAAAAATCCTCCTCTCCCACCCTACCGATTTTTTAATAAATTGACGTAGCGAGAATGATTAGTTTACCACTAGTCTTGTCCTAGCCTTATCCTTCTTTCCCTACTACTCTCTTTGAAAAGAGAGGTTGAGTGAATAAGTAACAAGCAATCTAGTAGAAAAACTTCTGTTGAGATACCTCCATTAGGAGTTTATATGCTTCACGTTAGAAGCGGAAATGGATAAAAAACAATTTGATTACTTACAACTAATATAATTTCTTTTATTTTCAGGAGAGGAAAAAGCCCAGAAATCTTACAGAAGCTTTGTCAATAAACGAAATATAATTTCGACTAATAATTAAAAAAAATCTTCGTATAAGTAAAATAATGGGAGGAGGGAATTCAAGGCATCACATACATCCATGCCTTCGAACAGAAATTCATAACTCGACTAAGAAATCAATTTATAAAACTGCAACTAGCCACCTGTGTGGTCGAGTGGTCAACGTCGTTCGTTTCGGCTACGGAGGTCGCGGGTTCGAGTCCACGTACGGACAGTTTTATAAATTCATTTTTCAATCGATGTATGAATTTCTGTTCAAAGGCATGGATGTATGTGATGTCTTGAATTCCCCCCTCCAACCCATCCTATCCTATAAACGAGGTGTATCGAGAGCGATTAGCTAACCACTAGTTCTGTCCTAGCTCTACACTTCTATTCCTACTCTCTTTGGAAAAAGAGAGGTTGAGCAACTGAGTAACAAGCAGTTCTCGTAGAAACACTTATGTTGAGATAAACTCCATTATGAGTCCATATGCTCCATATTGGGAACGGACATGGTAAAAAAAAAAAAATATATATTAATTTACATTATAGTATCAAACAGTTGTAATGTTTTTTAAGCAGCACCGCTTTGAAACATTATTATGGTGTCTAATAAATCCATTTAATTATAGTATGGCAATTGTGAAGACAATTTAGAACTGAAATTGTTGTTGACAATTTTCATTGGCATAAAATGTATTACGCATATTCATAATACAAGCTTTGTCTTTAATATGCTAACTAAACTATAATTATTTTAAACTCAATGCTACACGGAAATATCACAGCATCTCCAAAACTATTTGTAGAAATACTTCAATCTGAGTAAATAATTGGAACAGTCGATGGAATCTTGGAAGATCGTAGTGTATCTATCGGATATCTCTCGAATATTGCATATACAGATATTCTTGGAACTCGACTCTCCATACAACGATTCAGAAACACAAGCATGTTAGTCTATAAAATGACTTTTGGTAAACATAATAATTATCTTCTAATTTTAATTAAGATAATAATAAATATTGTGTTATTAAAATTTCTGTAAACTAAGAATAATAGAACTATTAATGATTGCAGATTCAATCATCAATTAAATAGAATGTTTCCGCTCCCAATGTGAAACATGTAGATATATAGTTTATTTTTACACATGTGTTTCTGAATAACTGTTTATTACTTAGTTGCTCAACCTGCCTTGTTTTTCAAAGAGATTAGGAATAGAAATACAGACTAGTGGTTAGCAAATCGTTTTTGCTACGCCTATTTTTGATAATAGAACGGTTGAAAAGGTAAAATTTCAGACATACATCCATGCCTTGGAACAGAAATTAACGAATCGATTGAAAAATCAATTTAAAGAATTTTCTGTACTGAAATTCAGGCGGTGGAATAGATATTGATGTTTATTGTTTTTTTAGTTAAAAGCATTATAATCTACTACAGCATCATTAAATTACTATGAGACGTAGCTCAAAGTATTACTACATTTATTTCCTTAATCAGAATTTGAGGCAGTATTATTAAAAATGAAAAAAAAAATGTTTGATATCAAATATTTTTCATTGAATAGGCAGAAGCAATTTTTATTTAGTACTACTGTGGTTTCTTACAATAAAAATAAACTATTTTCCCCCTTTACTTGCAAATTATGCCTTCGTGGCTTAAAATATCTTTTTATTACGTGTGGAGTTAATGAGTTTTGAATAAATGTTTTTAAAAATATTTTTATGAATGCAAGTCTGTTCCTGTTTCAACTACATTATTTATTCCTTACGTATGAAAATCATAAATTTAAGCACAAATGTATTTTAGAAAAATATAAATTTTTGATTCTCACGAAGAATTGAGTAACGACTATCCTAGTTGAAAATGTTTGTGACGAGAAAATGCATTCATGATCATAAAAAAATTTGTGAATTAAGTGCTATATTTTGTTTTTTATAAAATGCTTTTCAATCTAGTATAGTGAACACATTAAAAGTGACCTGTTAATGTTTCAATTTCGTCACTTTAGGGTGTTGAAGTTTATTTCTGATTTGAATTATCATAATTTATAGTTTTCTAGATTCTACATAATTTTCTAAAGTCTAGCACATAACTTTCAAAATATTTATTCCTTAAAATGAATTACGATGAATGTATGTTTATAATTATTACATAGAGTTAAATTAAGAATTTGCGGTCAGTAGTAAAAAAAAAAACGATGAAAATAAGTTGTTTTAATGTTATACAAATATTATATTCTCTATTTTATTAGAATCTTGAATTTAAATTATGAAAAGTTTTAACCATTCGTTTAATATAATTTGTTTTGTCGGATTTGCTTAATTTTTAGAGGTAAAATGAATTTATTATATTTTGCTGTGAAACTAATTTTACTTAGATCGAGATGTACACTCTTTGTCAGCAATAACAAAGACGTAATATCATTAAAAGATTAAATCTGAAAGATTGTGTGTACCAACAGTACAATGGAACTGGCTCCAGAGAGATAGCTCTGCAATAGGGCGGGAAAATCCTAACCAAACAAATTCTGAATGTTTGTCAGCAATATGAAAAGTAATATGCCATATTTTTAGAAATGCCATTTTGAACATTTTAAATAAGTTCGAATCAGAATTTTCCCCTTTTCCGTTCTTTTAAGAAAACAATAAAAATCAAAAAATATCTTTGTGTACTACAAAATAATGTGATGACTTTTTGTCAATTTCGTTTTGTTGAATAGAAACAATTTTTCAGTTGATATTAAAAAATATTAGGGCTTCATTAATCAGTTTTTTTAAATAAATATTGCTCGCGTATAATTTTCAATATAAAATACTTTTGCTCTCGTATCAATAAGTTGAGTTTTGAATACAGAACTCATTGGATATAACGTTAACGTACTAAAAATTAGTTTTTTGTGTATTATATGAAATCAAACACAGGTTTCAGATATATTTACAATTTTTTTGGGTCAAACTCCATAACGGGGGTTATCAAGTGACAATAAAAACAATTTTATACATAAATTGTATTATTATTTTTATTATAATTTATTACATAATCAACTAATTAGTGCACTGTGAAACTAGCTCTGTCTTTCCAATTAAAGCATGAAGTATAATATTGTGTCATGCATGTTTTTCTAATTATCTACAATATACATATCAATACATTAAATACTGTCGAGCCCATGGCGCAGCGGTCAACGTCGTTGGCTTCCGTGACGGATCCCACGGGTTCGAGTTCCGCTACGAACAGCATTAAAAATCGATTTCTGTTTGAAGACATGGTGTCTGTGATGGCTGAAATTTACTCCAAATATATAGTGGGATTTTAAATCACAGTGACTTGCCTATCAGTATAGCAAGTAATATATGATTCGTCTTTAAGTTACACTATTTAAAAAAAAACTCCTTATTTGTTCGAAATAATAATCATCAATGAACAATCTTACGATTGCCTTTTTTATATGCTTATGTAAACAGTTATAGTCATAATCAATATTTGAAACCTAATTATATTTACCATTGTTGTCAAATGATGAGCTTAGTATCAAAACTCATAATATCAATTTTTGAGGTAAACTTATCATAAATACGTGTAAGAGTTATTTAAGTGCATCATTGCATATTTAAAAAAATAGTTGGGCGTTAAAATTTACTTTGAACACTGTCAAAGATATACACTATTGGTGTCTAAGCTCAATTTTTTTAATGAATAACATGGTATGATTGGAAAGAACTAATCGGCAATAAGCATTTTTTATTATATAATAGTGTATTGAGCGTCTTAAGAAAGTGCTTCTTTTCACTTACGATAAATAATCGTGGAAATTTATACAATTTTTTATAATTACAAACAAATTGTACTCATTTTGTTTTTTTGTCATTTTTTCAAAACTCAATTATTGGAGAATATGAATTATTGTACTAGGCTCCCTATATATTATATATTTTTAGAAATATCTCGCAAAAATGTTTATAATACAAATAAATTATTGTGGTATTACGTATTTTATTGAACACTCAATCATGTTGGTTAAGAATCTTATCTTTATAATGATTGCTATACACTATGTTGTTTTAAATTGTACTTTAATTTATGGGACCAGTGGTAGTAGAGAGCTACTAAGGCCCAATTTTTTAAGGATATGCAGTGGATAGGGAGAAATTTTCGGACCAGAAAATAAGTTCATATCTTTGACTTTTTTTCAATTCCATCTTGAAGAGATAAGTAGATCACCTGACTCAAAATAAATTCATTTTTATTTGGTGTTTATGTGCTTTACCCTGGAAGTGACAAGTTATAACGAAATAAAGTTTTAATCTAGCCATCGGTATTTTATATCTGACGTATTTTGGAAATGGCTTTGCATTAAAAATGATAAAATCTTGACGTTTCGTTCAAATTGTACCGCTAAGACATACAATCACAGCGAAAGCTCGATTTGAAAGCCCGCCAAGGAGTGTGCGAAGTGCGCGAGTGAGCTTTTCGTTGATGTGAAAATCAGAGGGAGGCAGCGAGAACCAGAGCGAGCAAGAAAAGAAAGCAATTTGTATGGCTCTTTGGCTGAATTAAGCGCAAATAAATAACGTCATCTCAGAAGAAGGAAAAAATAATGTCGTCAAGAGTGATATCTTGATTGGAGCTGAGAATGGGATTGTTCTGGAATGGAAAGAGAGAAAGAGGATACGCTTGTGATGGTATTGCTGCTTCACAATACTGCGTCGATAGATTTTATTAATCGTAAAAAAAAAGTCTATTTATTTTCGTGTATTAGAAATAAATAAATAATACTCTTTTTTAATGTAAAATTGTTCGTTGAAAACTTTGTCAGTGTGTAGAAAAATATTGTTGATGGTTTTTTTTTCAAAATTCTGTATCGTTAAACGAATATAGTGATATTTGTTGCTATTTTCTGTATGACTATTTTGAACAATTTGGTTTATACATTTTTAATATGATATGACAGATATATAAAAGTATTTTTTTTGTTGTCTTTAACGTTATGGTGTCATTAAGTTTTGCATGTGTGGCATTTATAAAAAATATTTTTCTCTCATGTAAGCAATGTCAATTTTCTTCAATTTATTTAAGCCCGTTTTGCCAAATTTTTGTAGTAAAAAATATTTGTTTATTCTTGTTCACCGACTGAATTAAAAAAAATTAAGTCCATTTTGTCTAGACATGTAATTATGTAAACGATTTTAATATAGATAATGCTATTTTTTAGTTTAATGGTTTCTTTCAGCTACTGACCATTTTCAAGTAAGTAATACTATTCATAATTAGTGATTGTTATAAAAAAATATATGTTGCAATGTCATCTGACGTTTTCTGATAAAATAATGGTGACCGTACTAATGACATCCATCAACTTCGACATTAACAATTTCAACCAAGATTATAGCTTATATCATCTAACTGATTTACTCAGCCGTCACTTCGTCTAGTCAGTCAACGGTACAGTAATCATCGTGTTTTATTATTTTTTATAAGCAGACATATTGTATTATTTAATAAACTGTTTTTTTTTTTAATTCGTTTTTTTTTAGTTTTGGGCATATCTAGTTGCAATCCATTAAAGGTTTTCGTGTCCTCTTCAGCGTTTTCTCTATACCACTTTTGATTGTTAAGGGGTTCATATCTAAAAAGAATCACCCCTGTTGTCTATTAGCCTAATGCTATAAGTCGTCCCTATAATCATACTTAAAGAAACCGTACCGAAGCCAAACGGATCCAATTGTATACAAAGACATTTTATTATTTATGTTTTTGTATACAAAAATGTAAGATTTGAATGTTTTATAATTATTACCATTTTTAAGCAAACATTGCTCCTGAAAATAATGCAATTGAAGCAACATACAGGTTTTATTTTTTATGAAAAAATATGCAGCACAATAATGTTAACTTTTAAAAGAATGTAAAAGCAGACGATGTAAGATGTTTCGATCTCGTTGAAGTTTCTTTTTTGTACATTTTATTGACATACAAATTATTTTGTTGATGGATTTTTATTTTATTATAGATACGCGAATGTGATAAAAAAATCCCAAACCTGATGTAGTTGATTTTACGTTTAAAAAGAATTGGCTTTATTTGGTTTTTTTAGTTTGTCAGCGCACGAGTCTAACTATATAATAAGCTTTGAACGACCGTCGGAGACTTCTGATAAAATCTACATTAAAACTTATTTCGGAGTAAAAGCGGCCATAATATTTCTAGAAATCGGATCGTATACAAGCCATCGGCCTTTTTATGCTGCCCGTTCGTTTGGCAATCGCTTGTTTATTATGTCGCTTAGATCTGTTTTATCTTACTTACTTCTTTTCGAAGTGTATTAAGTTTGGCCAAATGAGAAGGATAGACACATGAAGCGGACTTATCGCTTTTTATTTCGTCGATCTTCAATTTGTCATATACTGCCGAATCAACACATATAAAGCAATATTTTATTGCATTCTTTTCATAACTTATATAAAAGAAAACATAAAATATTGTCGCCCGCTGTGGTCTAGTTAGAGCTTGCTATAATGATCAGGTGGGTTTGGGTTCGATTGCCGGTAAGGTCAGTATCAAATTGGATTTTTTCAATTTTAATTTGAGATCTAAGACATGGGTTAATTCTCCTTGAGTTAATCTCACATGACTTTCAAAAATTCTCATCGAGTATATCTCGTATGATCTTTCAACATCAAAATATTTGACGCATTAGCGTAAGCTGTAATGTGAAATATTTTTTTAAAAATATAAAAAATAAAAGCTTCTCAATTTATTGATTCTTACAAATGAATGTCGTGTCTTATGGTGCAGCGGTTAGCGTTGCTTCCGTGCCAGACCTCACGGGTTTGAGACCCAGTACGAACACCATTTTTTCGATTGATTTCTGTTCGAAGGCATGGGCGTTTGTGATGTCCCTCCCACCATATCTGATCTGATCATTTTACTGTATGTCTTACGTAGAAAAAATTAAATTGACTCGGTGCGGCACGAAAATATCAAATGGTCTCCGGCGCTATGGAGTGTCCACGTGACAAAACGCACGCCACGATCAGTTTATTTGACATTTTGATTCGCTTTAAATCGTGTGACAATCGCGTTCGCAGTGACTTTGCCCAGATAAGACGTAGCGTAACACCTGGGTATAGCGAAGGCGATTAGTTAACTACTAGTTCTGTCCTACCCTTATTCTTATATCCCTACTACTCTATTTGAAGAAGAGAGGTTAAGTGAATGAGCAACACACAGATCTCGTAGAAAAACTGTTGAGATACCTCCATTAAGAGGCCATATACTCCACATTTGGGAGCGGACATGGATAAATAAATAAATAAAAATACACCATAATAATTCCGATAGATTGGACGACAATTTTGTATAAATTATTTTTAATAGACATATGGTTGAATTTGATTACCATGTGATTTCACTGACTGTGTTACAAATGGTTAAACGTGTTTTTTTTTGAGAAACATATTTGATGTGACACATGTTTTCGGACAGTTTAAAGATAGCACGTGCTGCAAGTAGTACCAGAAACAGTGAAATAATAGAGTTAATTAATCTTACATTATATTATATTCAATACACTACGTTATTGTACTCTTAATAAAGTAGCTAACATAATCAAAAGATATTTAAAATATAACTTTTACTGAATACGTCATCTTATTTTGTCATGATCGTTTCTATGAAATATTTGATAAACTGACACTCAAATATTTTTTACAAAAAAAAGAACATACGATCATTTTAATACTAATATGTTGAATATGCTATAAAACTTGAAATTGGTAGTATAATACTACTAAACGTAATGGTTTTTCGAATGGTTATGATGTAAAAAATGACGTCATTTATCACTAAAATGGATTGGAAATTTGCGTCAAGTAGACTTTCTCACATCTTCAAAAGGGCGATGAGGTATAAAAATCACATTCGATGTTATTACAAATACATTTATTCGTGAATCTTCTTTCAGATCATTACCCAGGCGAGGCCGTTATCTCGAAAGCCCCGCGTATTTAAGAATGCAGACTCTAAGAGTAGCGCCTATAATCTGGATAAAAGAACAAAGTAAAAAGTTTCCTGTCGTAGCCTATAACCGTAGATGTTATTGTAGAGGGCCGGTAGGCGCTACGCCGTAGCCAGATCTAAAATGAAATCTCTCTGCTAAGCGTAGCGAATGGTTATTGGTGTGTACTTTGTAAATAGGGTTAGCATGGGATTTATTTATTTAAATTTGTCCTGCACTCTTTTGGCGGTTCAATTATTTTTGGAAATTATCAAGAGGCACTGCGGATTTTATGAGAGATTAATTTCGTAAAAAAATACCCACGAAATGAAGATGTAAAAACGTGTATCATTAAAAAGTAAATGACGTCTTTTAGCACCTCAACCATCCAAATATATTTTTTTAAATCTCACCTATATTGATTACTAACCACCCTGTTAGACCGTGCCCTGGCTTCAAGAACTCGTAGATTATACTTACTATTGTAAATAAACAAGAGTGATTTTCATTTTTTCTATTTTGCCGATGGTAATGTTTCAAAAAAATATGCCTAAAATCGTAAATTATTGAAGTTTAATGAAAGCATTTTTTTATTTGGCATAACTAAAACTTTACTATAATTATATTTTATAATTTCTTAATATAATTTTAGTGTTAGTTTTTGTGTTTACAAATTTCATTTTTCAAAATATTAGACAATTAACGACCATTTTAGTTTATTTAAAAACTTTTAAGTATTTAAAATATGTATAATTCAACATAAATTTGTAATGAAAACATTTTTTTGTCGATTATTAAAGATGGTGAACATATTATTATGTTTTAATAGCGAACCCGGCATACGTTGCAATACTACTCAAAGAAAGATAGTGTTTGTGTTTTAATTCTGTTTATTAAAGTATTTTGGATACGCAATATTTTTGTTGTTCTGTCTGGTGCGTATACGAATAAATCAGAATCACTAAAATTTTAACGTAATCGAATGAGCAGTATAGGAACGCATAAGGGACAAACATTTATTTTTATATATTTTCATGCACAATAAATTAAATATGAACAATTTACGTAACCTGACGTTGTAAAACCATATTTCTATGTGTGATTCTTTAATAAGTGTTATCATTTTATCTTACATAGACATCCCATTAGAAATATGCATACAACATTATTTGAACCTAATATTTTGAATTATTCTTAAGACCGTGAAATAAATACTTTAATAAAAATATTAATGATACGATAGAATGAGATACACTGCTTGTATGTATAAAGTAATCAATTTTAACGAGTATTTACAGAATACTCAAATACAGTCATGCTGACAAGTGGTTCTATATATAATTGGACAGTGAATAGTAATCAATCAATGTAACGATGAAAGAATAAAACAAAGTTCATTTGTGGTGTACACAAATAATTTCTCAAACACGCGATGGGGAATATTTGATTTAATATGTTAGCAAAAAATTCTGAAAACTGTTTCTTTATATGTTTTTTTGTTTGATATTCAAAAGAATACGATTTAGATAGCCAGAATTTCGTAATAAATTTTGGACGTGAATAAAAATATGTTATTTTGATGAATCATAGGTTTCAGGGAAAAAACAATGATATTTATCAAGAAATATACTACGCAAATTCCCTTTGTGATATTTAAATAGTAAAGTAAATCTACAAGTTATAAGCGAGATAAGATTGCATATATAGATTCTGAAAGAATAGGGTTTAAAAAATTGAGAAATGTGTTGGTAAACAGAAGGTAATGGTAATGCTAGTCAGAAACACTTGACGTTATGAGGTATTGCATAAGATGTAATATCGGTATCGCTGAAATAATTATTAACTTTTCCGGTTCAAAGCTCAAGAAATGCAACCCCAATACCCATATTTTCTTAAATATCTATTTTAATATGGGTGATAATTTTTTTATAATTAAGGTTTTCTTATATCATAGTTTTTTGGACCTTTTGTAGTTTATATAAATACGCGATAACACGATAAGCGCCCGCGATAAGCGATCGTTTTTAAGATAGCTGGGCTAAACTCGTCAGTTGCAATTTTATATGTGTGCTGGGATGACGTCTTTTTTACACGCAACTTTAAATATGATTATTTATTAAAAAAACACGGATTTTTATAAAAAAAATGTATGAGGAATGATGCAGAGAAATATTTTAAAGCCCTTAGACTATTTTTTTTTGAAATTCATAAGAATAAGGCCAATAATGAGGAAACCACTGGGGTCCCTAAACGACCCCGATCGGATGAGAGTATTTTTCCAGTCTCCTAGCCGCGAGAGTTAATGCAATCAGAAAAGAAGCAGGTATGTAGCATATTTGATTTTCAAAAGGAATATTATCGAAAAAGATTTAACGGGTACCCATTGAACTTATTCAAGAGTAAATTCTCAGATATCTCTAAGATAAGAAGCAAATTGCTGATATTTAAGTTACAGTTTCGAAACCATATTAAAATCAAAATCAAGGAAACGATCACTACATGAAAGAAACTAGAACCAATAGTTAAAAAATACTTTGTTTTATATGTGTAGATGTTATTTCATTTTGACAAATATGATCAGTTATAAAAATAAAACGATTATTATCGATTTGATTTATCGCGAGAGTTTCTTATTGTGTTTCAGACTGTAATTGATTCAATTGAACAGTATGCAACTACAAAAATAAGTATTAATAACTACATGGCATCGTGTTTCATTTTCAACAAAATAAATACGCTTCCACCAAACAATTGAAAGACAAAACCTGGACAAGTGGACATTTTTTCAGCTGTAAATTCTAGCTATTGAACGCCAAAGCATAGCCCATAAGCCAAGATGGTCGGTGAATGTTTTGAATACTATTAAGAATAAAACAAAAATGTACAAAATCAGTCACATCCCTGTTTAAAAATAAAGGTAAATTTACTATTCACAAATGCGTGGCAGCCCTGTAAATGTGGGGCGTTTATTGAGAACGTTTATCCTAATGGCATTTTCTTTCAACCTTCCATCAACGTAATGTCATTGTATCGTATTGATTTCAATGTAATAAAGAGCACCATGTTTTATAAATACGAATTAACGGTTTTTCTATCTGCCTTCTATTTTATCCAGATCAAATAATAAATTACATTAGGTTTATATGTCGGCGATGCGTACTAAGATAAATATTCATTTACGCGCAAGATTAATAGCGCCATATAAAGGTTTTGCTTAATGGATATCGATATGCTTTTCAAAATAAGCAAACATAAATTTATCTTTATTGTATCGCAGTATCAGATTAATGCTGTATAATTTTCCGATCAATGCGGCGACAGCAACTGTCTTTTTTTGTTTTTGTTTTTGAAAGAAATTTCCTCAAAATACTATCAATCTTCATATCACAGTGATTGTTCGTCAAATATATGAAATTAGATCAATCCTTGAAAGAAAAAATAACTACGTATATTTGCCACTTTTAAATTGTTCACTGTCAATTATTGAAGGAAAAACGTTACATTAAAACACCTTTTTACCATTTTTACGTTATTTATTTAAATACCACGACTAGTTTCGCTGATTGCAAACATTGTCAATAAATAAAATTATTAAATTTTAATCGTTCAAATTATGTACATTAACACAAGTTTTGTCACTAAAGACCCGAGTTTTGCCTTTCGAAATCTTCAAGCGTTAAAGAGCACGGATGCACTTGAAATGACATTCAGTAAATAAATGTATTGTGTTTATATAAGAAATGAATTTATCACTAAGTTTAAGGGCTTTGCTGGCGAAATGGATTTACCCATGGAAATACATACAGATTTGAATGGTGAATAATTATAAGAACAATATTTAATGATTCAAATTTAATATTGAAATTTCACCAAGCACCTTCAGCCGAAATCTTAAATTAATAAAAATATACATATATATACATAACTTCAATTTGAAGCATTGGGTGAATCTCAAAATAAGTTTTTTTTAATGAAAACTGCCCGTTAGTCTGTTGCTGAATTTATTTCTTTTTCGAAGATAGTAGGACAGAGCTAGGAAATGACTAGTGGTGAGCTAATCGTGTTTGCTACTTACTTTAGGATTAAAAAGTTGGAGAGAATTTTCATAAATCACAAACATCAATGAAATGGTGAAAATCGTTAAAAAATGTTGTTTGTATTGGAATTTGAACCCGTGTAATCTGTCACGGAAACCAAGGGCGTTGATCACTGCACTACGGACCTGAAATAAATCGATACAGGGTTGTTATTAATCGTACTAATTTTTTTATAACTACATAACGTAACATAACTTTTAAATATATGAAAGGTTGAAAGTTGGTATTTAGAATCTACGTCTGCCAAGCTGTTTACACATCACTTTTAGAGTGTTCACTGTCAATCCTTGGTAGAAAGGTATTATATTTAAAAAAAATACAATATTTCTTTGTACTTATTTTCACTTTTATTTAACAAGATCAGAAACGGTTTCACTCATAACGAGCATCAGTTGATTATGCTTGTCATAAGCGAAACCGGTCTTGGTCTAGCTAAATAAATGTGGAAATAAGTACAAATGAATATTGTGTCTGTTCACATATATTACCATTTTATAACAAATAAAAAAAATGTTTTTTCATTCTTTTTAATACTTTTTTTTAAGTTGTAATTCTCTGATGTAAAGTTATGAAAATGTTAGTTACACATGCCCTATATTGTCATATCTGGAATGACTATGTAAATTTATTGGTTTCTTTGAAGGTCCTCGTTTTGTGTCTTATTTGTAACTTTCGAGCAGTACTTGAGTAATATTTCATCTGAAAAATAAATGGTCCATTTATAATGTCCGATAAACTGCTTTCCAACATGGCAACCATAATATGGAACCATAGCCTCATGGGTAAGTCGTCACCACTTTCTGAATCATCAACCAAAACATCTAAATCAACTCGAATTTGATTGCTATAAAAATCTTCAAAAATAACATCATCTTCTTCCCCAGAATCTTCATCGGCAACATAGTCATTGGTGTTCTCTGGTGGTTATATGAAAATTTCATCAGAAACCTCAAGCTGATCATTTGTGTCCAATTCTTCCGACATAACTCTTTTTCAATACTAAAAACTAACAATAACTATATAGCGTACACAGCTCATAGTCTTACTGATCTTTATACGGAACACTTGATATCTACCTCAATACAAAGAAAACCTTCTACAATATATATATGTTCAAAATTATGTCTGAAAAAGTTTATATATCTCATAATAAAAGTATATAAATAAAAAAAATCGTAATGCTCACTAATAAAATTTTAAAAAATACCTTAATTTATCCATAGTGGAATTATTGTTGGAGAAAAGTTGTGGACAAACTTTTAATCGTGTAGTCATCACAAAAACCCAACGAAAACTTATAAAAAATATGCATCGTCATTGCAATACCATCTAGTGTTATCATAAACCAAAAAATTATCAAAAATAATGTTCTTATATGACAACATATTGAAATTTGTAACATGATGATGACTGGTCCTTTAAAAGATCAGTATGTCTATCTGGGTTAATGTGAATGAAAATGTTTAAGTCAGACGGAAGAATTATTTTGTATCAATTTTATTTTACATACAATATCTTATTAAAGTTAAAAGAGAATAACACAACTGAACAATCTACATATTTTACCTGATTAAGTTTAATTGAAAGAAAGAAAGATTTTATTTTACATCTCTATTTACGCAAGTTAGTTGGAAAGTTTTGATATTCTATCGAAAAATAAAAACTTTTAAAAGTTTTGGCATAACAAAAACTTGTATAATTTATCAATGTTATTTCGTTTTATTATCACAGTTTAAGTAGCATTTATTTTCCTGTAATGACTATTAAACTTTCACGACTGATAAAAGCAGAACACATGAACGACTACCAACATAATAATATGCCCGGGTGAAAGAGATAAGATTCCGTTTCGTTGTATCAAATTTAATATATTGTGTGGCTAACAACAAACAAGTAAGACTTACGTCAACTGTTATAAATATTTTAAAAATGATCGCCATTGAATCGATAATTCTTTTAACAAATGTGTTAAAAACTGTCTTATTTTGTATCGATGTAAAAGCAAGAGAAATATTTAAAATGATTGTAAACAGTGGTGTAAGGTGTTGTAATATCTTGCTTTTAATCAATACACACTTTTGACTGCAACTTTTCAAAATTAACAGAAAATAAAATATACTTAATGTTTTTTAAATAATAAAGACACTACGAGTTTGACAATGAATCTCCTCAAACGATGTCTTCCCAGTTTAAGAATAATACAAATAATGATATTCGTAAAAAATGAATTATCTTTGAAACAAGTGATCGAGTCGGTTTAAGAATACGTGTTCCAGTAAATAATTATTCGGTCGGTAAAGTAAGTTATTCCGTGCAATACTTTTATTTATTTTGAATTGACGTCATTTATTACTTATTTTAAATAAAAATAAAGTAAAGGGAACAAAATAAAAAATCAGAGTTTAAATCAATTTTTGGTCAGAATTCAAATAAACTTTCGGTTCGAATAAAATTCAATTTTTTATCAGAATAAAAATATTATACGGTCAGATTTTAAAACCATTTTGGTCAGGTTAGGTTTTTTTTTAATTTCATTTAAATTATGACTATTTTATATAAATTCCGAGCATCAATTATTCATTCTGCCCTTTGATACTGACTGTTATATTATGACCATTTAATATAAATTCTGACCAATGTGATAAAAATGATGACAGAAACTGTATTTAAATTTAGAACGGTTAAATACGAGCCTAAAGTAATTATTTATCTGTTTATCTGTGTGTAACGCACAACTCAACACACACTCACACCCTCTTTTTGTTTGTGTATCAAGTGTGTTGAGCGTTGTTGAGCGAATGTGGAAAAGTGGTGCTGTCAACTAGGGCATCCGATCCCGGGATTCCGTTCAATTTTCTGATCCCAAAATCCCGAGATTGACATGGTCGCGATCACGCGACTTCGGGATTGAGAAATATTTAGAAAATCCCTAAAATTTATACGATCTGGTGGAATAGTATAGCAAATTGAGGATTTCAAATTCTTTATTGAGCTAAAAAAAAAACGAGTTTCTGAGACAATCCGTGGAAAAAGTAAAGTGAATTGAGGATTTCAAATTCCTCGGTGAGCTAAAAAAAACAATACGAGGCTTGGAGATAATCTGAGGAAAAAGTATAGCGAATTGAGGACTTCAAATTCCTCGGAGAGCTAATCCCAACCCCAGGATTGAAAATTAATCAATCCCGAAATCCGGAGATTGGAAAAAGGCTCCGGGATTGGATACGCTACTGTCAATTGCTGATAATATATTTTTAGTTCTCTTTTAAATGCTGCTTTAGTATTGACACTTAAAAAAATGTAAGATATGACTATAAAATTTGTCTCATTACATTACGTGTAGAAGCTTCTATCTCATATGTGCGCATTATTTCTCAAACTCTAGGTGTAAAAGTTCTCAAACGTGCAATAATCAAGAAGTTTGACTCATTCAATTTGCTTGGCAATATCACACTGTGCGTCGACGATATTGCCTCCGTGTTATCTCGATTGCTGAAATTATCACATCATTCTGTCCCTCAGCCACTACTACAATAAGCTTGACATGCGCGATCTCTATTGTGCCCTCAGATATATCTGGGCCTTAAAACCAGAATGATGTAACAGAAACTTGACAAAATAACATCTGTGCGGTAAAGAAAATATATCGACTTTGGAAAGGAAAAAGGACATAACCCACACATATCAAATTTTACTGATGATTTTGGGCCATATGCAAATTATGAATTATTTACAACCTTGAAGTGCACGGAGAATTCTAAACTGGTGTTTAATTGACATAATCTTATATTAATTAAAGAAATTGTCTAAGAAAAACCTTTATTTTTTCTTGGTTTAATTTTTTCAGTTTTTCAAACTTAAAAGCTAAATTTAGATACTAATTCGGCATTTGCAGCTTGTATCCTTTTGATAGAACGTGTATCAAGTTCGATACGTTGTCATTATCGAAAAAAGCTGTTTTGAAAAAACTGTGAGTTACGTCCTTTTTCTTTTCAACAGTCGATATTATTTTGATGCTAAAACGATGATTAAAAAAATTCAAGAATGCTGCAATTTTTATAATTTACTAATACCAAATGAGGCCGCTTGTGTGTTCTAGTTAGTGGTCAACGTCGTTGGTTTCGGTCACGGAGGTCACGGGTTCGAATCCTAGTACGGACAGTTTTATAAATTGATTTTTCAATCGATTTATGAATTTCTGTTCAAAGGCATGGATGTATGTGATGTCTTGAATTACCCCCTCCCACCCATCCTATCCTATAAACAGGGCGTATTTAGAGCGATTAGGTAACCACTAGTCCTGCACTAGCCCGATTCTTCTACACCCACTATCTTTGGAAAAAGAGAGGTTGAGCAACTGAGTAATAAGCAGTTCTCGTAAAAACACTTTTGTTGAGATAATCTCCATTAGGAGTCCACATGCACCACAGTGGGAGCGGAAATGGTAAAAAAAATACCAAATGAAGAAGTTAACAATAATTATTGAAAATAACTTTATCAAAAGTCATTCTGGTTCTAAAACATTGATATAAGAAATGCTACAGTATAGGATATATCAGTCTCGCAATACTTCGGTACTGAAAATACTCTTATTTTCACACATTTACGCAAAAAATGTTATATAATATTATCAAAAATATATTTTGCTGTCGAAATAAAAGAGCACAAAAATGATTTTATCTGTGCTTGAACGTGTGGAATATAAACAAGAATAATCAATGTGCGGAGGTTTCTTGTGCGGATAATTCATTTACCTAAGAATTATGTATTATTATTCCATGTTCGCTCCCAATATGGAGCATATGGACTCCTAATGGAGTTTATCTCAACAGAATTTTTTCTACGAGAACTGCTTGTTACTCAGTTGCTCAACCTCTCTTTTTCCAAAGAGAGTAGGAATAGAAGGAAAGGGCAAGGACAGGACTAGTGGTTAACTAATCGCTCTCTATTCGCCCCGTTCATAGGATAGGATGGGTAGGAGGGGGGAATTCAAGACATCACATACATCCATGCCTTTGAACATAAATTCATAAATCAATTGAAAAATCAATTTATAAAACTGCCCGTACCGGGATTCGAACCCGTGCCCTCCGTAGCGGTAGCCAACGATGTTGACCACTCGACCACACAGGCGACTAGTTACAGTTTTATAAATTGATTTTTTAGTCGAGTTATGAATTTCTGTTCGAAGGCATAGATATATGTGATGTCTTGAATTCCCCCCTCCCATTATTTTACATATACGAAGATTTTTTTAATTTGTAGTCAAAATTATATTTCGTTTATTGACAAAGCTTCTGTAAGATTTCTGGGCTTTTTCCTCTCCTGAAAATAAAAGAATTATGTACGGACGAATTATCTAATCGTAAAAAATTACCATTGCACTTGTCCATTACCGCCCCCATCCAATATAAGGGGCTATGACTAACCTCAATATTTTATTAAGTAAATTTTAAAAGTAATTTACAATGATACTGACTATATATAATATATATGTCATTATATCGTGAATGTATACATAAACTGAAGTTTTAGTTGAAGCTTACGACATTACAACTCACGTTGACAAGTCAGTTGATGAATTTACTGAAAAGTGTACAACTTAGATGATGAATGCTATACAGACTAGAAATTGCAGAGTAGGTTATGTAAGTATACCAAGCGCTAGTCAATATGGAAAAGACATTACGGCTTGATTTAGCTAAGGTTAGATATGTCAAATAAAAAGAGTGCGAAAATGAGAACAAGACGTTGAAAATTTCGAGGTTATGTGAAAAGTCAAATGACAGTTGAACAAAACAACTGTATTATTGCTTGCGAACAGCAGTTGAGAGTGGTTAGTTACACAATGACTGCACACGTGATTATTATAATATTTGTTAACTACGTCTGTTTTGTTAATTAATACATTGACTATTTACAAACCGTAACCTAAAAAAAACAATTTCATTTCTAGTAAGTAATAGAACAGTCAAAAAATAGAATATAATGCCAATGATTCTGTCACTGGCAAAACCTTAAGCACTGTTCCACGTAATTGCTTCAGATGTCGACACACTTCGTGCAGACGCAAGTTTGTCCTGACTCCTGACGAGACAATACTATTATTTAAGTTTTAAAGTAGGTTTTGTTGAAGCTTGTAGATACCGATTTTTTTTTAAACTATACATTATCATGTTGCAAAAACAGTAAGCTCTTGTTGTATTTAAACATAGTTATTTTCCTTATTATTCAAATGTATTATTAAATTGATACATTTAATGTGAAAATAATGGTAACGTATACGTTCCACTGCACACCAATTGAGAAACGCTGTGCTACACGGTACGGTATCCGATACCTCTGTCTTCGCGAAATGTTTCTCAGTTTGATAATAAAATAGCGGACTGTATGGTTGAGCTTTGTATCAGCTTAAAGATAAACACAACAAATAGCTTGTTCTGTCAGAAAATAAACTAGCCAATCTTAGAATTGTAAAAATTTTAAAACATCACAAAATAAGACTATTTTGTTGTTTCTAAAGAATTTAAAAACCAGATTTATGCATTAAAAAGGTTATTAAACCTTTTAGCTGACCTAGATAGTTAATAGTAATTACCTAGCACGCCGGTTATAATTTGCAACTATTAATTTAATTAGTTATCGACGAGATAACTCGTCTCTGGCAGCCAACGAGTTAAACTAAGGTTTTAAGCGATGGGCTTTCATTTCCAAGATATAATTTTTATAACTATCTTATTTATGTAAAAATAGAGTAGAGATACGTGATTATTGCGGTTTGCAATACATACGACATAGAAGCGAAATTTTCAAAATAAGGGAGTAGATGCGAAATTCGATGTTCTTCTTATCTCATATTAAATGAATTTCAAAGTGGGGTATAAGCAGATACTCTTCTTCTATTATTTGCGGCAGTACTGCTATTCAATTCATTTCGTGTCATTTAATAAAGTGTAGATTCAGAACGCTTATTTAGCGCGTTATAATCTAATTGTAACAAATAACCTTACTCGGATAAAGCACTCATCTTTTAAAACATGTAATATGTAAAGTCATAATACATTTTATTAAGTTTTTTTAAAAAAATAGTATTTGATATCATAACTAAAACATAAAAAATAAATAAACATGGTGGCCAAACTTTAAAAAAGACATGTAAACGACTAAAAGGTACCCTACATATTTTTATTATATGCAATAAAAACATTCGTTCAAAAATAAGGCCGCGTGAGTTTTTATGGTGTTTCTTGTATTGGCACTCCCTGAAAATATATTCCATGTCATTTTTACACAAAGAACATTTTCCGGTAGTAAAATAGCCTTTTCTCTGGTTGAGACAAACAAGAACTATATTTTTCTTGGTCACACATCTCGCGTAAATATTTCCCGTCGCTTTTGCTGATAACGGAGAGCTTTTTGTACATTCGCGATCGTTTCCAGATATACATGTTGCGCGTGTT
Source organism: Himalopsyche anomala (assembly GCA_031772345.1). Classification (NCBI taxonomy): domain Eukaryota; kingdom Metazoa; phylum Arthropoda; class Insecta; order Trichoptera; family Rhyacophilidae; genus Himalopsyche; species Himalopsyche anomala. The sequence goes on from CM062828.1 coordinate 4,158,037, forward strand.
GGGATGTACAAAAAATACATATAGACACATATCTCATGGCGACGTATTTTTATCCGACTTGAATAGGTGTAGGTTGTGGCTAGTGTTTTGTTAATTTGATAATGTGTATTTAAGGCAGGTAATATATCGACTGTGTAAAGGAAAAAGGACGTAACCCGCACATAACAAATTTCACCTATGAAATATAATAAAAGCGTTTTTCGTGTCTCGTAAGACACGAAAAACGCTTTTAGATGATTTTGAGTCAAAGGCAAATTATGAAATATACACAACGGATAGTCTGAGTTTTAATTGATTTTATCTAATATTAATTAAATATTTTTTTCAAAAAACATCTTTTTTTATAATCGCAATTTTTGCAGGCCCTTAACGATCTCTAATCTCCACAACTATGACAAGACACTGCCTGAGAATCGTTTTAGACCCAGAGTAGTTCTGCTCGACGACTCTCCATAGATCTTATGTCGTCTAAAATTGACAATTTAAGAACGAATTTAGCTAACATCACGAAAATGACTCTCTTTGTTTATTTTTTTTTGTGTTCTGTATGTGTTTATGTATGTGTACGGATATAGTATGGAGGAAGCATATGGAATGCGATTTGCAAAATAATGCATATGGAGTTCCCGTGAACTTCTTATCTCTGTAGTGATCGCGCCCTTCCGTCTGCAAACGATGGTAAGGGGATGCAATTTACAATTTTTCAAAAACTTTATCGATGAAGAAGACTAGAAGAACCTTGACGCTGGCGCGTCCTGGTACTTGAAGCTCCATAAATTTGATAACCAAAAAAAAATCAAACTTAAATGCTAAATTAAGATACTTATTTGGCATTTCCAGCTAACATCATTTTGATAGAGAGTGTATCTGTTTACATTGTGATTATCGAATAAAAGCTGTTTTGAAAAAAGTGTGGGTTACGTCCTTTTTTCCTTTCCACAGTCGATATGAAAATACTAAAATTATTGTTTAGTTTCCCTTGAAATATATTTTTCCTCTTTGTATTGAATCATTGTATTAAAAAAACAAAATATACATTTGTACTAATTCAACTTTTATGTAAAAAGATCAGGAACGGTTTCACTCATGACGAATATTATCAACTGATAAAAAGATCCAATTTAACAGTGTTATTCATACAAATCAAAACAGTGTAATAAACAATTGTTATTAATAATTATTTTATTTTATTTATTGAATATAGTGCCTAAGTATTGACATTGAACACAGAGTGATTGAATCATGGTTTTCATAAGCTGTAAATAAAATTAAATAATTTTCGATAATTTCGATAAGTAATATGTATGAATAATAGTAAGTGAAAATTAATAATTTTTCTTGCAATTAGTTATTTCTGACGTCCATGTCTTTTAATACAAAACCATAGATCTATTGAAAAAATATTTCTAATATGTTTAATAGGAAACATTCTCCGAAAAACGTTTCTAAAATTCGGACAAAAATAGAGATAATAAAATAGACGAAATAAATAATAATATAAATGATACTGTTATTGATAATATTTCGATAATAACATTAAAACAAAAACGTATTCGAGAATCTATAACGGGGAGAAAATAGGCAATAATGGCTGTGATTTCTGTATCACCCGATTCAGAATCGATTCGCAATACGGTATTTGCAAATAATATTTCCTTAGATATTGCTCATTTCCCCGTCGTCTCGGAAAAGTAATCAGGATTGTCTGTATCTCCGGCCCTGACTACTTAATATTTATGCTCCTTTTCCAATACAACTCTAAATGAAAACTTCGGATGAATGAAACCCTTGATAAAAATGACGACAAAGATATTACGCAAGATTGAAATTTTTCACAAAAAACAGAAAAATAATCATATTTTTACTTACAACCAGCACAAAAATACTTTTTTCTATGGATATATTTTGTTAAAAGGTATTTTTACCGTTCTGGTAAAACGCGTTATTAAAAAAAACAATGAAACCTTTATTTCTCAATGCATTTTTTAAATTTTAATTTCTGAATTTTATTAATGCCACTGAGTTTTTTTTTCACTGATTAAAATTTATGATTTTCAAAAGTTTCATCATAATATTTTGAGTCCTAAATTATTTGTTGCAGTTATAGCATGCAAAAATGTAGTCAAGCTCAATGTTCCCCAACCGGTGGTCTGCGGCCCAGTGCTGGGCCGCAGAGACTTTCCGCCGGGCCGCAAACAGTATGCCAAATTTCAAGAAATTCGCCATGCAAAAATATTGAATATGTGATTTTTTATCGCCTGCACGTGCGTGTTTTATCTTTTGTGCGGTTCCTTAATACTCACATTTCTAAAATCCGGGTTCAAACTTGTTATGTTTGGTTTATTGCGGATACTTATTCTGTTGCATTATTTTCTCTTCGATAGTGAACCCAGATGCAAAACCCTGACTAAATATACCAATAATTTCATTTGTTTTCACTTTTAGAGAGTTCACTGTGAATACTCGGTGGAAAAGCATTATGTTAATAAAAACACAATATTCATTTGTACTTTGTTCCACTTTATTTAAAAGTTCAGGACTGGTTTCGCTCATTGCAAGCATTGTCAACTGAAAACAGTTGTATAGTTATGTCCATTTTTAACAATATAAGATTAAAAAATATTACATAAAAACCATTTTTGTTTCATTATTAGTGGTCCGTGATTTTTTTTACCGGTCCGCAGGTGTAAAAAGATTGGGAAACACTGGTCTGGATACCATCAAAAATATTTTTTGTAGTGTTTAAAACCGTCAAATCAACGGTGCGAGCCATAGAGCACGCTAGCGATATTGACTAAATTTACTAAATACATTTAATGATGATATTTTTTTTCAAAAATTTATTAATAAAATATAATCCAAATGTACATTTTTAAAATTTTTAATCTGACGTAGCACCCCCAGATATTTTATTCACACATAAATCTATAACTTTTTGATTTCATATTAAAAAAAACCAATAAAAAACGGATAAAATAATCAATCGTTGCTTTCCCTGTCGATTGCGAAATGCATTCGTTTGCGACTTTTGGCAAGAGCCTGATGTATTTCGCTTGTATTTTAATTTTACTCTCAATTATTTGATGGACCACTGTTTTTCATATATTCTTGATCTAAGCTTATTATGATTACATTGGATTTGTTTTATCGCTATGTTGGTAATTTATCTGTTCTAGCAATTTAATCCGTTAAACATTTTGATTCTATCACTGCATTTCTTGGTTTCAATTCTTTATAGCGTTCTCTAAGCAATTTTAAGCAATTTTAATTTTTTTAGTACTGTCAAATAAAACTAAAATTATTCATCATGATTTTTTAAAAATGAAAATTGAAGAATTTTTGTTTAATTATTTCATACTTAACCTTTTAGCTACCGTAGATAATTAAAAGTAATTACCTTGCACGCCGGCTTTAATTTGCAACTATCAATTTAATTAGTTATTGACGAGATATCTCGTATGTGGCAGCCATCAAGTTAAAACTTTCTCTAAAACAGAGCATATGATATCTGGTATTTTTTATTTTAAACTGAAGTAAAATGATTATGCATTCATTTGATATCTTTAATAAAAGTATTTTGCTTGTTTTTATTATATATATATATATTTAATATAGCTCCAACAATTACTTTTAAGGTTAACCGAGTTTTACCAGAACGAGGTTAATGCTTCTTAGCTACGCTATTTTACTTTGAACGCGGTAAATGGTTGTCGCAAAATAAGAAAATTTAGGAACAGCAGTTTTCAAATTGCTTGTGACATAATTTCAAAATACGCTTGTTTCATACAATCGGCAAACGTTGCCGGAGATAGAGATGGAGAATATGTTTGTTACATTTGCAGTCTGTTGTACTGCTCAGATTTAATCTTGCAATTGCAAGTCTCAAATAAAACGAAAATTCGAATAACATGGCCCGAGGCCTTCTACAAACTTTTGTACTTTATATGAAAAAGATTTCGCGGGCTGCGTGGTAACTCCTCGTTTTGTATTTTCCTCTCTTTGGAAAGATTGCATTAAAGGAAATTGTATTTCTCGAAAATGTCCCTTGTATTGTTTTGTCGGCTTGTACATGCGTATTTTTTTAACGTCAAATGCATACTTCTTCTGTCATCTCTGCTTAATTTAAGGAAGCTTGATATTTTAGTTACAATAATGAAAATAAAAAAATCCACGAAATTTAGTTGAACGAAAATAAAAATATTTTCATAATCTAAAAGTGGATAAATTTATTTAAATACCATAAAGTATCTTTTAATTTACATTAGATAAACTCTGCTGGAAAAGATTGTTACAAAATCACCTGAATTATCGTTGTTTAGTTAAGTCGTACAGATTTAAATCAATGATACATTGTAAAGATAACCATTTAATATTACTCTGTCAAGGATTTATTGAAAACCAGAAAAGCCTCTTTTTTATCAACCAAGTAAGCGGCCGAAAGAGTGATCTCGGCTATATACAAATTAATCTGAACGCAGTGCACAGGAATTGGCCGAGCGATCTGACGAGTGATTTTAAGTTAGCGAATGAGTATAAACCGTTTCTATCCCCTGGACAGAGAGAATACTTCCACCACCTGTAGCACACCACAGTTAACGTTTTTTGCATCTCAGACCAGGCGACTGACGAGTGTTGTTAAATCGAACGAAACGAACGAAAAAATAAATCTCTAAAAACCGGATATGCATGTAGGCGCTTACTCGGTAAATGTTTTTACTTGGCTTCTTACTAGGTTGGTCTAAAAGAGGTAAACGTCTTACCGGTATCCTACGAATAAAACCTAAAAAAAACGCCTATATCATTCAAAAGCAATAATTTAGTCTACGTATATACGATAAAAATATATTTTGGTTAAATCAAACCAAATTTGTCGCAGTAGAGTAAATAATAGTAATTTATGATATCCACATATTTTTGTATAATCTTCGATTAAATATTACCTTAAAATTTATAAATATAAAAAAAAACAAATGGAAATAATAATGGTAATACTCGTGAGTCGTGATTAATGTGGGTGACATTTTTATTTTTTTCAAAATTTCATCTTTAACACCATAGAGATTTCGAAAAAAATGATTATGACAGAAAAGAAATGATTTTCTAGATAACCATAAAAATAAGTTTATTGATCTTTTTTAGTCAAATTTTTGTTGCTGTTTAATGCTGTATTGCTTTTATAGCGATTTTTTTTTCCAATACAAAAATCATTTTTTTTAAATAAAAAATATTTATGATTAAATTGAATTCTGTTTTTATTGGGTCAAAACTGACTGAATATGTTATTTGAAAACGAGTAAAAGAAATTTGATATTGAGCAACACTAAAAAAAATGTAGTTAAGAAGAAAAAAGTTGAATGATTTTGATTGTGAAGCATTTTCTTTGTTTAAAAACAGAATGCAAATTTATAAAAAAATCCACTAGACCAATTAAAATAAGCCGCTCAGCTATTTTTATTGTTTGTCTGTAGAAGCAGTTAAAAAAAATTAAAAAATAAATAAACTCAAAACTCGGGCCCAGTTTGTACCTATCTTAGCGTCAGACATAAAAATTTCCAGCATAAAACCTTTTAAAATTAGAATAAAAGCTCTTTATTTTGTGCGTGCTTTCTTCTTGTTTTATTTTTGTGAAATTTGCTTATTCTGAAAATAATGGCAAGTAATACGATACGGGAGAAAATGTACCGAACGAGTTTGCGATGGCTGTGAGAATTTTCCGGCGTGAATTTGTACGTATAATAATATTGTGTAAAAAAAAAACGTAGCAATGTTCATAAGTATGTATGTTGAAAACTATGCATATTCTACAATGCTTTACAAAGCTTCCGTAGCTATGCAGAAAACGTGACCATCGTAGAAAACGTTTCGTGTGGATGAATTGTTATGTGTAACTTATAAAGAATAAACATATTCATATTAAAAGTCTTATTTTTAAACTGTTATCAGAATATTTTTTGTAGAAAAGATTTTTTTCTATGTACGCTCCCAATGTGGAGCATATGGCCTTGCAATGGAGGTATCTCAATACATTTATAATATTTTTTTACGAGACCAACCTGTTTGTTACTCAGTCACCCAAACTCACTTTTTTTCAAAGGGAAAGAAGGATAAGGCAAGAACAGGAATAGTAGTTAACTAATAGATATTGCTACACCCAGTTATTTGAGGATCAGAAGGATGGGAGGAGAGGAAATAATGTGAATTGACATCACAAACACCCAGTCTTCGATCATAACTTTTAATTGAATAATTCTCAAATTCACTTTATCTTACCGATAATCGAACCCAGACCTGCGTGGTCGGTAGAGCAAGCTCTAACCAACTGAGCCACAGCAGGCTACGAAACTTATTACTTTTGATTTAATAAAACTTGACGTATCCAATTAAATAAAAAAACATCGAGCATGAATATACATTTTTTTAATGTGATTTATTATCTCCGGAATGTTATTTGTAAAGCATCAAAAATGTTGCAAAAATATTGCAAAGCTCCTTCTGGCGTGGACGGGTAACTAATATAAGCATTGTAAAAAATCACTGACTACTTTAAATTTGATAAATAACAACACAAGAATAGAAATGATGCAAATGGATGATCGGGTGTGCTATCATTGTCAATTATTTGTATGCATATACCCGTGCTCAAAGTTGGTAAGGTTAATAAATATTTGAACGATTTTTTAAATTAAACTTAAACCTTAAAATTAAAAACCTTTAAATGCTGTTCGTACTGGGACTCGAACTCGTGAGATCCGGCACGGAAGTCAACAACGCCAACAGTTGCGCCATATGACCCGACAGGCTTTCCTCCCAATTATATATTTTTCTGAATATGTATTTTATTGTGCGATAAAACCAATTTAATGGAAGAAAATGAGTTCGTTGTCTATTATTAAACTGCCTGTTTGAATAAAATTTATAAGCGTTTTAAAGTTTCAACATTCTTTACTTTAACTTTGACGTCTTCAGATTGTTTTCACTTGCCACACAACCAGTCTTTGCAAAAGTCTTTGCAAAGACATTTGAGATAAGAAATCTGAGTCGTACTAAAATGGGTAATTGTAGTGTAACTAAACGTTTATAAAAAATATATGATAAATTTCTGATATTAAAAGATATCTGATTAATTTCAGTATTTCATGACTTCATTTTGCAGACGTTGCTATTGAATATATGTAAAATACATAAATAAATAATCAAAAATTGTTAGTGATGCATTATCTTTGTTGACAACGATTAGGTAATATTACGAAAATAACCAAGTGATAAGAGAGAATTATGTATATTCACCAAGAAAATTTGCTTTACTTTGCTTATTTTATCGTGAAATTATCCTATTTCCTTCCACTGCTTTATTTTGACAATATTATTAATACATTAATTTGAGCCACATTTATTTGTCGTATTATTGATAATTGTCAATCTTTCTAATAAAATTTGTTTAATTAAAAAAAAATAATGGTTGTATATATTTTTTATGATTTTGTTAATAACTTTGATTTGCTTAATATCTTAAACCACTTGTTGTAAGTATTAAAAATGGGAAATATTCATTACATCATGCTACTTTTTTCCTATACGAAAATTCACTTAATGCTACCAACAACAATGCAGTACATTATAAATAAAAAAAATGCGAAAATAGCATAAATGTAAATCAGAGAAACTGAAAATGTACGCAAAATACGTCACCATAGCAATTATGTCTAACGTAGCTTCTCAAAACAAGCTAAAAAGGGAATTTATAATACGGCAACGAGTTTTTGTAAAAATATTTTGCCATTTCTTTTCTGTTTAAAATTAACTTTCTTAAAGAATGGAATAGTTGTTTTGCGGAAATTAGTAAATGAGGGTATTACCCATTTCAAAGTTTGTAGATAAAAATAAATTTTCAAAGTATTTTTAGAAATCAATCTAAAACATGGCTTGACAATATCCAAATATTATTCCAAAGTAATGTAAGATTGAAAATTCTTTTAAAATGTACATTATTTTTCGAAATAAATTTCAAATTTCATTTTTTAGCCATTTTGGAATAAGCCGTGTTTACAAGTAATACCCTCAAATACTCTGGTAGAAGAGAACTAGAATATTTTTTAACGAATTCGCTATAATAATTTGTGTAAATTAATAAACATAATTGATCGTGAGTATTCTTAAAAAAATATTAAAGAAAAAGTCTAACATAAATATTATATTATATTTTAATTAAAAGGCAAAAAAAAATATTCTCAAAAAAGTACGGTTACCTCAGATTAATGCGCATGCCGATACTGAGAGTGTTCGAAACCGGACAAACTTTGTTGCAAAGTAAACACCCTTTTCCGGCGACCGGAAGTTAATTTGCGACACCTAGCGGCCGTCGTGAAAACTTCCGCGGTGGGATACCTCGCCGGAGTTGGTAAATAAATGTCCACCCCTTTGGGAAATCTTTCGCGGTTGTCCGTGATTCAAGTGAGAGGGTGTTCTGTGTTGAGCTTGGTGAGTAAGTACACAGCGCGGCAAAAGACATTTATTCTTCTGAGGAAACCTCAAACGTTCAAAAGGAAAGATAGTTTCAGTCTCTACCGTAGGCTGTTTGTTGTCAATGAATAGATTTTATAAATAACCAAATGTAAGTTAAGTTTTAAACTGGTTCTTTCTCAGAACAACTAGAACAACACCACAGTTATACAGTACGTATTTAAATCAAACATAATATATGATAAAATGTTTATCTTTATTTAAAAAAAATGTATTTTGTTTTTACCAGGGCTGTGGAGACGTGTAAAAAAAAGACGACTCCGATCCAAAAGATTTTTTTAAATAATTTAATTAAAATTTAAAATCCTTAGCAGCCTAACTAACATATAGTGGCAACACTTTGAACTGTTGTGGTTTGAATACACATCATTCAATATTTTTTTAAGAAATGGGTCTGAATCGTTTTCCCACAGCACTGGTTTTTACAATATAATACATAATATAACTATTAAAAATATCACTTTTAAGGTGTTCGCTGTCAATACTTGGTGGAATGGCATTAAACAAGAGATCTTAGAAATAAATAGACATAAATTCTTACTTAACTCTAATTTATTAAACGAACAGGTTGTATTTGCATCATCACGTTATATCCGTTTCATTAACCTAATTCTAGTCTATGTTAACTGCTCTTTTATATTATATATATATATATATATATTTAATTTTTTTTTTTAAGAATTGATATGGTTTTTAAAAATGTCTTTTTCAGAATCTTTATTGCTGCTGATTTTGTTGAAGTACACAGACTCATTACTTGGAAGCGGGAAAAACACAAAATCATCATTAAGTTATTTACTTTAGTAACGTAGAGTTTCACTTTGTTTAAAAATTTCCCAAATTTTAATTGGGTTTATAATTGACATCATTTGCCACTTATATTTATTTATTAGTCATTGATGAGTTTTTTATTGTATGTTATAGATGTTAAACATTTAAATATTGTGTTATTATAATGTAATTTGTAAATCCTTTTCATTGTTAATAGTTGCTTACACCTTTTATTTCAATTTAAATTTGTATAAATAGCACTGTTTATATATTTTTCTTATCAGTTGATAATGCTCGCGATGAGCGAAACCGGTCCTGATCCAATACATTTTATGTGGAAAAAGTACCAAAAATGTTTTATTATTTTTATTATTAAAAATATATTAAATTACTAGCTACCATATTTAAGATGGAAACTTTGTAGAAGTTCATTTTTAATATAACATTAAATTTGATAACATTTTTATTCCACTTGTTGCGCTAAAAATATGTGAGACGAATTTTGCATTTTTTACCAAAATCATCAGACAGAAAATTGCAAGGTTTTCGAATAAACTGAAAATTCCCCCCCTCTCTATGTCTCTAGTAGAAAGGGTAAAAACATATTTATTTTGTAATTTATAACATAAGAATTATAATCAATTTTATGTTGGTTGGTGAGCCTTGCAAAGTTTTATTCGGTGATGTTTTTCAAAGAAACAAAACACGTGTAATATTTTGTATTACAAAAAATGGAATAACAAAGTTATCAAATTTAATTTTTATATTTTCAATTTACGAGTCAACCAATAAAATTTCAACAAAGTCAACTTTAAAATAATAATAATAGTACTCGCCTAAAATCATTCACGTTCACGTGAGATATTTTAACATCTGTGGACAATTTTGAGATGCGTTCTAGTTGCATCAACATTAGCAGAATGTTTTCATATTTCAGAAGAAGGAACAATAATTCATATCTTGGATAACTTGAAACATGGAAAATTACACAAAGAAAGATATTCTTAAAAAAGGTAGAACTGCTATTGGTTCACGTATAAAGTGAATGAAATATTTAGCTTGGTACATGTCTCTTATGGCGTTCATATTATTGATTACATAAAGTCAATATTCCAAAATAAACTGCAATTGAAAACAAGCTAGAAAGATATATTTTTATTATTTTGACAGTTAAGCAAACCATATTTCAAAATATGAGTTTGAATCCAATAACTAAAATCAAGTTAGAATTTATTGACCTCAGAATAAACGAACAGTTTTTGTCAATATAAGTTTGAAGAATTCCAAATGTGTCAAATTATAAAGTTTTCCTTGATAGAGGTTCAATTTGCGGGCAAGTTTGAGAAGCCTAATCCTTGAGAAAACTTTTGATTTGGTGTAACTGTGAGGGCAGACCGCCAACGTTCACCAAAAGGTGTCACTTACAGCAAACTTTAAGAGTCCCTTCGATAGGTAAAAATACAGTTAAACATATTTAGATGACAGCTTCCAACGTAAGTTTTCTTCACTTAGCGTTTTTTGTTATTTTCAAGAATTTAAAATGTACCATCAAAAAAAATATTATCGCTTTCATATTGTATGCATTGAATTTTAATTAAACTAAATAATTAATTTGTGAAATTGAAAAAAAACATTTTTTACCACATTTGTGATGTAAATTATTTCAATAAACCTGTCAGTAAAACTTTTTATTTTGAAATTCAAATAACATCTGTTTTATTTTATCCCGACCGTGTACTAGGTACACGCTATTCTTTTGTTTGAACTTTGTATTGTTTTTATTTTAAAATCAACATAATAAGTCAACAGTTGTAATATAATATTATATATAATGGCAATATTTAAAATATCTTTTATGAAGAAAAAGGCGCCATTTCCACTTGTTCTAATGATTACCGCAAAAGCGTGTAGATAATATTAGGTACTTAATAACTTAAATTTTTGACAATATAATATATGTAAAACCAGTGGTCGTATTCCGACTTTGTCTTTACAGATAATTCTTTTTACACTGATAATGTAAAAAAATAGACAAGCAGACTGTAAGAGATTCCACCAAAACACGAAAAAATGCGAATAAAAAAATGTTTGTATAGTTAGTACACACAAACATTATTTGAGTTCATTTTAAAGTAATTAAAAATAGAAAATATAAGCGTGAGAATCAGAGTTCACTTTTGCACGATTACGGTTTGTATATGACCTTTATAAATACACTTTTATTATATTTAAAAATTTACCTATTCAAAACATGTTATATTTGCCGCAGAGCGGTTCAATTTGTCCTTGAGATGAGACATATCCATAAAAGCAAAATAAACAACATCATAACGTAATATGAGACACGCCATATAGGCCGAAACGCCCTCTTCATGCCAAAAAGGCATACATCTCTCGAAATCCAATCTCGGAGATGACATAAAAGTGCAGTTTGCGAGCAATTTTTTTGGCGTTCCTCGCAGATTGGCTCTCCTATACAAACAAACGTCGGGAAAATCTTCGGTATGAGATGCCTGAATGAATGGATACATGAACGTATTTCCATGAAGTGTGACCATTTTGCGACGGTAATAAACTTTATTATTGTTTAACGAAAATATTACAAGAATGTATTTCAAATACATTTTCTACTGATCGATACCACACTGTGTAACATATTAGAAAACTATATTTGAGAAGTGTCATTTTAAAATGAGTTAATGGAAACATAAGATTATATCAGTGTCTGACAAACTTTTTACTTCATGGCACACCAAAAAAATAAAATGTGAAAAATGTGTCGAGTCGATTACTATATACAAATGTGAAAAAATATTTATTTGAATATGTAGATAAAGAAAAAAACACAATAGTCCTTTGTACTTAATTTATCAAAAGCAGGACCAGTTTCACTCATGGCGAGCATTGTCAACTGATAATAAAAGTGCCATGGTTGGTCATTATTTATTAATTTATTGTTAAAAATTAAAAGTACAGTACATGACATAGCAGCTGAGGCCAATTCGCCGCCATGTTTTTGACAAATATAATGAGAGAAAATATAAAATAAAACTACATAATACATCAAAATCAACATACAAAATCAAGAAATAAAATAGTAAAATTTAGCAAACAGTTCACAAATACTGTCACTAAAAATGTCCACTTCTCTAGGCAATGAGTTCATCAATCGAACGGCCCTTGGAACTGGTGACTCATACCTCCTAAGCGAGGTATAGGTTTTTAGAAACAAAAGTTTTTGCTCATAGTATCGCCCACGTAAGAATAAATTGGGAACATGTAAATTAATATTCATGAGAATTTCAGGATTATTAACTCGGCCCCGAAGGAGAAGAGAAAAATGCTTTAAACTTGAAGACGATCTTCGAGCTTCAAGAAATTTGGTGGGGTAGTATTCCTTTAGGAATTATCAAAAGAAATAGATTAAAATAGAATTATCAAAGGAATAAAATTAAATTATTATGGGTCATTCATAAATGTTATTTGCAAGGCACAAGTGTCACAGCATACGCTGGTCACACTTCGCTTGCATGCACCTTACAGTTCCGTTCTGCCTAGTGATGCGTCGTCAAATAAGTATACTAATGTGACACTTCGATTCATATTTAATAAACCTCTCCAATTAATAAGATTGAAATTACAGAATCTGATGTCACCATAAGTTTTCTTTGTCAGGCCTTTCTGGGTCTTCGGAGTATTTTACTATCTACTCAAAATAACAACCAACTTGATGGATGGATCAAAGTCAATAAATGACGATAATCTTCAAAGAGTCATGATCCGAATGGATTGTAACAGGGCTTAATGATATTTTATCGCAGTAGATGATTTTTTTAGTATCTTGTTATTAGTAATATATTTTTAAAAAAGCCCATGTCTATTTAACTATGCTATCGAGGGTATATATTGTGGAAAAAAAACTGAATTTATGGTTACTTGACGTATTACTCGTTTTATGTGAAGCTCGCGGTTACGCCCGGTCACATTGAAGGCATCAAATTTATGTTTGCGCTGTTTGGCCATTGCTTTTTGTCCGTGTTCATTATTTTTTTATGTGGGTGTTCGAAAATGTATCCAACACCGGAATGTGAGGGCCTCTGAAAGGTTCATGGAGGAAAATTTGGAATATGGAGCCTTTGTTATATTCACTTTTATGGCCAATACTAACTGGGAACATTGTATTTGTGTTCATAAATTCCATAATGGTAACATTGCGCATATCTAAATTTTTTCTCCACATTTTTTGGTTGAAAGTATGTTCAGTTATGCCATATCATTTACTTTATAGCAGGGAGGTTCAAGTTGAATTTTAAGTAGGTTTAAGTAGGGTTGCTATTAATATTTTAATATTATATTATATAAATAATTTTGGAACTGAAAAAAAAACAAATATGAAGTTTTACCGATTCACAGATATTAAAATATAGTTTTGGTGTTATGTACATCAAGTAAGATTTTAATCCACATCGTCCAATATTCAAAAAAGTCACCCTCTGTGGTCTATAAAGTTGGTAAGAATTTTTCCCTGGCAATTAGGCCGGTCTTGTTTCAATTACCATTAACCGCAATGTCAAATTTTAAAACAATCGAGATCAAAAATCGTTTGTAACGTGACTTCTAAAAATTTTGTTTTTAAAGAATTTGCGTATGACGATTTTCAATTTCAAAATATTTAATGAATAAGAATTATTTTTAAGGTGTTCAGTGTAAATACTTGGTGAAAAGACATTATATTAAAAAACTAAAATACTCATGTAATACTTCCACTTTTATTCAATATGATGAGGACCTGTTTCGCTCATAACGAGCGTTGTCAACTGATGACTGAATTATGATGTACAAATGAGTATTTTTTTTGAGAATCAGAATTCGTTGTAATGCAAAATTTATTAATTGTTATTTTTAAGCATTTATAAATTGAATTTGACATATTATAGTTAACCATGTTTAAACAAAAGATTCGTTTATTTTACTAAGAATGTGCCATTTAGAATCAACAAATTATTGCTTAATATAAGATCATCGTTTAATAGCATAACACCAAGAATTCTTCGGAGTACATCATTCGTGTCCATTGTGCTATTTATGGAAGCTTTAAAAAAACTGCAAGCAATCAAAATAAATTACCAATACTCATACCAATAATATGTTTGTATAAACTTTTAATGAATTCAAATCACGATTCAAAAAATGCCGGATAAACATGAGGCATGAATATTCACATATCAGTATTCGTAAAGGGTTGTGATTATTATTTACTCTTGGTACAATAATATAGCAAGTAAATAGTGACACTTTTTCACTAAGTTATAAATATTTTAATATATTAAGCGGAGAGAGAAAAATTGGTACCTAGAAATGAGATGGATATTGTGTTTTGATAGTCAATAATGGCGTGCATCAACAACGAATAGTAGTTATCGTAGAAGTATGATAGCTTATCTATTTTGCTTAGTCACAATAAATAACAAGACTGTTCAGTATTGGTTTTAAAGCAAAAGCAATACGATACCAGTGATATGACTTCTTCAACGTAACTTGTTTACGTCTTCAAGTATTGACTCTAAATATTTGAGAAGGGACGACTCAAAGTGGACGTACTATACACCTTATACATGGTCGTCAAAAGTATGAATTGTAATTAATTATTTTTTATTCCGACCGATACGTCGGAAAATACTCGTGCAGCATTGCCTAATATTATATATTGAATTGAGTCTTGGTGTACTTCAACAATTAATCATTAATGCATTTTATATCCAATTCTTATTAAATGGACAAAATTCGCTATCATAAAATATGCAAAATGTGTACAAAAATTATATGTATTGTAATATAAGTATGATATGAGTTAAATATTTAATTTTGAGACCATGGTGTTTGTTATGTCAATTTACCTCGAGTGACTCAGCAATAAGTTCTCATCGAGTTTTTTTCGTATGAATCTTTAAACTTTAAAATATTTAGCGCATTGGCATTAGCTGTCATGCAACATATTTTTAAAAATAAAAATGAGAATTTAAATAAAGTCATACTGTCCAAATTACAACATCGATAAAAAAATAAAAGTTAGATTTTAAACAAAGATAAGAGTTTTACTCTGTTTCTCAAAAAAAAAAAAAAAATATTAAAAAAACTTCTAACATGCCATGTATTTGTCAATTTGGTATAAAGCACATAGCTCTTCACTGCTTTGATATCGAAATTCATACTACTCCATCTATAATACATGTTGACAGTTGGCAAAGGTGCTACAAACGATGAAGTGTATACAATTTTAAAGTCAGAATATCTTCAACTGCCCACTTGAAGAAATTCTACAAAATGTTAGCTTAAAAATGTTGAGATTTTGTAAAAAAGTTTTGTTTCTTTAAGTATCGAATTTGAGGTGTGCTTTACATATATGAGGTATCGATATTAATCAGTCTATTGTTCCCATAAAAATAAAAAATATTTTCCATAACAAGGTATAAATTTATTGCAATAATAATCGTGTTTGTTTTTTTTTTAAGAAAGAACTCTAATAACTTTATCGCGAGCCATATACTAAAATAAAAAAGGAAAATGATTGATAATACAAAAAGAAAAATGTTTGTCACTTTCGTAATGTGGAAATATTAGAATAACAAACTTGCGACAAAATGGTTATTGGAGACGAGAAGAAAAAAAAATAATTTCATCAATCATTAAACCGGCGGCAAAGATTGATTGTCATCCCCTTAAAAGTTTTTAAAAATTCAATAGGAAATGTGACGCCCGCGCCATCTAGGCGACGGAAAAGTTAGGCTGCTTTCAGCCAGGAAAATTAGTGTACAAAATAAACAGTGTGCGAAATATTGGAAAATTGATTTCTTGTTTATAGACTTTGAGAAAGTTTTGATATAATAATGGAAGGTAGCTTAATATTTATTGCCTTGTACTCTTAGTATCTATCAGCATGGTTTATGGATAATTTCATGTGTTGCCGTTGTGCTACGCAGAATTAAATATAATACAAAAGAGAGTAAATAATTTTTACAGCATTTAACTAAGAACTGAAATAAAACGAGACGAGAAACTGTGTCTGTACGTCTAATATAAAAATGTATCCTCATATCCAATTTTGTAGATTTTCATACGTTTTGTAATTTAAAGTATTCAAATGCACGGATAAACTTGACTGAAATATTATCACTAAGCTTAAAAATTGTTGATCTTCATGAATGAATAAATCCGAGTCGTTGGTAATAAAACGTACGGCGATGTACAAAGCTCTAGCAGTTCAAATTTGATATTGAAATTCATCAATATCAACTATCTTCAATCGAAATCGTAAATTAAAACAATCTAAAACTGTGAAAATATGAATACTATATACTTGAAAAAGCCTGAAATTCGCTTGAGAATATTTCGGTATTAAATCTTCATAGTTGAATTTGTGTTCTGTGTATGTATTCAAAACGACGTTTGTGAATTGTTAGTTTAGTTGTTTTGTGTATCAAGAAACTGTTTGTTTATCAAACGCCAAACCTATATTACATTTGAACTCAATATGTCTTTTTTTAAATTTTAATTACGTAAAAAATAACTGTGGCAATTATAAAATGTCGTCAATATCACGTTCCTAACACGTATAATAAATTATATAGTCTTTTCTTGAATCCAATCATGCTTGCATATAAATCCGAAGTACAAAGATCTTAGCTATAATAATGGACGTTTGGCGTATCTAATTTTCTCTATAAAGCTTAACTAACAATCTTGATTTTTAAAAAAAATATCCAATAAATACATGCAGTAGGTTTCTTTTTAACTATTTTTACAGATTGACAGTTTCATACTAATATATTCAAATAATGTCATTTCAATTATTGATATTATCGTTCAACGACGCAATTTTTGTATTCCTCGGAACACCCAAATACAACTTACTATTCATACACACATACTATGTTCTTTGTTCTCACAATTCTACCCCATATCTTTGTTTTCAAACGAAGTACTAGTATTGTTAACAATTTTTTTTTACTAACTAAAAACAAAGATTCCTGATATCTTACATTGAATACATTAATTATTAGACTAACGAATGTATGCATGATGTTTTGTTTATTACAACACTCATATTATAAGCTATTCACAAGATTTCAAAATTTGGTATCAAGTCATCTTGTTGAATGATTTCCCTTTTAAATGATAAATTATGAACAGTGTTGTCAACATTGGTCTAATTTTTTTTTTATTTATTAATATTTTTGGTCAACGCAATAAAGCTAAATAAAATAGATATATTAATCTAAATCTGGCCGTTTTGTGTTATGAATGTAAGATATAAATTATTATACGCTGTATTTTCTAAAAAACAAATTCATTCATATTTTGTGTGTCTTATATAATTTGAAAATAATAT
>CM062828.1:4175816-4236138 GCA_031772345.1 Himalopsyche anomala
GAAAACCGTTAAAAAATTTTCAACAAAATATATTGAACGGTAAATACAAATGCATAGTGATCACGTGTCATTTGTTGTTTTGTAGCTAACTGTATTTATTCTATTGGAAATCTCAGTCTTCTGCAAGAGCTCGGCGGTACAGTTGTGATTTGGCCTTTCGTTAAGCACTTTGTTAAGAAATGGTTAAATTTTATTTTTCGATTTAAAACAAAATTAATTGAATATGTATAAAAGTTACGTTTAGTTTGTAATAAATAACATATTCGGAACACTCTAAAGTAAGTTTAAATCCTTAATTAATATTTTTTAAGTGATAAAAATAGAAAATATTGCGTGGCGGTGATTGGACCCATTAATTATTATATGGGAACCAAATACCGCCACCCCTGGCGGTAATAGAGTTTGAAAACATTGAATTTTTGAATGTAAATTATAAGTATTTAATACATTTTTCAAATGTTAAAGTGAACAACACAAGTTATATTTGTGTTGGTCCAATCACCGTCACTTCTACTGTACATTGCTCATCCCGTAAAAGCATCAGCAAAAATATAGTGGCGGTAATAGGGCATTGGCCATGGCGGTGATAGGCTCCGCATAAACATATACAAAAATGCAAATTTAAGCTAGATAAACTTAAATATTGCAATATTTTTCATATAATTTATAAAGAAAATGATTAAATAAGCATAATTTGTTTCAAAAATACCAATGCCGTAATAATGTAATTGATAAAATACAGCTTTAATTTAATTGGCGGTAAAAGGAACCATAATCGGTGATTGGGTCATTATTTTACCTTAATTTTCAGATATTAAAAATTTATGAAATATGGTTGGCACAAAAAAATGTTTATACTCCGTGGGAGTTCCGTACTGGCAATAAGTAAAAAAATATAGTATACCACGTACCACATTGCGTGATAAGATTAGTGGTAAGTATAGGGAATGAGCTAAGCCAGGATTTCCAATAATGAAGCCTCAGTTACAGGACTCTGTCGCAGAACTCACCAAAACTTTAAGCAGAGAAAATCCATTTACTGGTGGAAGACCTGGAAAGAAATGGTTTAGCTGTTTTTTAAAAAGACACCCGGAATTGGTGCAAAGAGTTTCACAGAACCTTACTTCGGCCCGATCAAAATTAACAGAGAGCAACATCAAGAATTGGTTTCAAAAAATTAGGACCTACTGCCGGTATATAAGCACCCACGACTTACATTAAGTAGTTTGATATATTTTTTTTCCATGTCCGCTCCCAATATGGAGCATATGGACTCCTAATGGAGTTTATCTCAACAGAAATGTTTCTACGAGAACTGCTTGTTACTCAGTTGCTCAACCTCTCTTTTTCCAAAGAGAGTAGGAATAGAAGGAAAGGGCAAGGACAGGACTAGTGGTTAGCTAATCGCTCTCCATACGCCCCGTTCATAGGATAGGATGGGTGGGAGGGGGGAATTCAAGACATCACATACATCCATGCCTTTGAACAGAAATTCATAAATCGATTGAAAAATCAATTTATAAAACTGCCCGTACCGGGATTCGAACCCGTGTCCTCCGTAGCGGTAGCCAACGATGTTGACCACTCGACCACACAGGCTGGCAATAATAAATACTTAAATATTTAATTTTTATTTTAGACGAGACATTCTTCGATATTTTGGAAAGCAAAATAGCGCCTTCCTTATTAACAGAATTTCAAAGTTCTTCTTCGGATTGGGACGGTGATCTTCAGCACAAAAGTTTATTTGAATTGTGGCACAAAATAAGCATCAATAAGGATCCGCTTTCTCGTATGACCTACGATGTAACCAATCTGGACGAAAGTTTTCGGTTCAAAGAAGGTGACGTTATTGACCTGAACGTTTTAGATGATGGTACAGTCTTAATAGCTGATGACAAAATAATGAAAAAACTGGCAACCCCACAGAAGCAGCTTACACCTAATCCAGTACCTCACCAGGAAAATTCAAATGATACAATGTACCCAACGCCGTTTAAGAATGCACTGTATTGGCCAGAAGCTGCGCCACAGTCTAAAAAGTTAATAAATTTGAAGAAGGTGACTCCTGTTGTAGCAACTTCAAAAGAATTCCTTGCACATCTTCGAAATCAAAAATTGGACAAAGACATGAAAGAAAAGGATATAGCTGAGAGACGGCTGAAAAGAAAATTAAGATTCGATGAAAAGGCAGCAAAACAACAGAATTCTGCAAAAGTGGCTAAAGTACACAAAGAAATTATGGCATCATTTGATACTGGCGATTACGTTGTTGTGACTTGTTGCGAATTGTTTCCTGGTCTTGTTCTAGGTAGCAATACAACCGATAATGAAGTGCAAGTTAAGACCATGGCAATGGCAGGGTCAAACTGGAAGTGGCCTGCGATCGACGATATTTTAAATTACCCTGTTGCAGATATTGTAAAAATTTCTACGCCAACGTTGACTTAATACTAGGGACTTTTATTCCGTCCCAGAAGTGGTATCTTTAAAAAAGAAGTAATACTTAACCTACTTGCCTAATTTCATCATTGTATGTACCTATATAAGTAAGTACCTATTATTTATTTGAATGCCAATGAAGGTGCAATTTTTTATTTACAAGAATGTGATTTTGATTTTTTTTTTGTATTAGGAATGTGTTTTTTTTATATAAATAATTTAAGTACATACCTAGGTATAATAGGAAAAATTTAAACATAGGTACATAAATAAAATGAATTTAATTCGAACAAACATTATCTTTAAATGTGTTTAAAATGGCTTTAAATTCATATGGCGGTAGTTGGTTCCTGCATTGGCGGTAATTGGATAAAAAAAATAATTGGGTGGCGGTAATAGGGAACAATTCTTCAATGAAAAAACTTTAGTTAATTAATTAAATATAAAGCTCATCCTCACTATTGCTTTATACTTAAATAGGCGATATATAACAGTATAGAATTAAACAAGAAGTTTATGTTTTCGTTAAGAAATATAAGAAATACACACAAATTTCTTAAATCAAGCTACTAATGTGGCGGTAGATGGTGCCCTTACCTTATCAGGACAATTCCGATAAAAGCTATTTTTGGCAACAAAAAGCTATAAATAACTTAACACTTTTAAATACGGAAATCGAATTCATGAACGATAAGAACGATAAGTAATAGCTGATTAATACATGAATAGAGATTAAATTTGAATCGTTCAAATTATGTAAATTCACAAAAAAATTGTCACTAACGACCCGGGTTTCGCCCTTCAAATATATGACGATATGTCTCTTGTAGACAATCTTATATCAAAAAAACAAACTAAACTTTCAGAAAAAATGTTATTTAAAAGTATATTGTCAAAGGACATAGAATATACTAGGTATTGGCGTAGATTTAATTTTAATACTTGTATTTAGAAAATACAAGTCTTAAAATTAAAAAACAGCTAGCTGATAGTGTAAGACAAGCTTTTTATTGTAAAAACTCCCTAGGCAAATTATTAGTTAACAATAAAGATAGAATACATTATTTAAATAAATACGCTATTTATAGATTGCAAAATTTTATATCGGGAAAACCGAAAAGACATTGATGACCAGATTATCAGAGCATATGGCAGCCTTTAATTTCAGAAAGACACGTGTTCAATCAGGAACAAGGGATACAAACGTTGCACCAAAATACGGACGCTCATAAACTATTTTTCCAGGAATTAAACAGTCTTCCGATTTTAAATGACCAGATCCATATGCCGGGTTCTCCACTTTTATACCCCATATAAATACAATAATAAGACGTTTTCCAACAAAGAAAATAAATAATAATAATAAATTCTTAAAACTATTCACCATTCAAATCTGTGGGAATACCTATGGGCTAATCTTTTTCGCCAGCAATCGCCTTAAACTCAATGATACATTTATTTCTTATATAAACACGAAACATCCATTTACTAAGCGTCAGTTCTAGTTTATCCGTGCACTTGAACGTCTGAAGATGCCGAAAGGCCAAACCCGGGTCATTAGTGACAACATTTGTGTGAATAAACATAATTTGAACGATCCAAATTTAATAATTAAATTCCACCAAGCACCTTCAGTCGAAATCTTAAATTATATGAATAGAGATGTTGAAATTTCTTGGTTATCGAAAATGACGAGCAGGGTTTTTTTTACTTATTACCTTCTGTCAGTATACCGATGAGATTATGTAAAAAAAATCTCGCAACCATTGAATATTGGTTAAAAAGCAGTAAGTTAAATATTATTACCTTTTGTTATCATTAGGGCGATTGGTTTGCCTCACATCCTGTTTGAAAAGGATTCATCCCGAGCGTGAATTTATTTCATCGCTTTAAACGAAATTCTTCATGAAGCCCTGAGTTGCCATATCAAAGAATATTTCAGAATAAATGTTTGCACATGGTCATTGAGTTTTAATTGGGATATCTAAAGCGTGTTCTTAAATTACATAGCTCTGGGCAATACCAGGGAAGTCAACGAGTGAGGGGTAAAATAAAACTCTGAAGGGAAAAAATACATCGAAACTAAACACAGGACCATGTCAATCTACCGTAGTATGATGTAACGCAATAGTTATTTAAACAAACAATGTTTCTTCTAATATTCTACGCAATCAGACGCTTATTGTGTTTTTTTTTACTAATAACTAAATAACATATATAAAATTTTATATAAAGTAAATAGCAAGAATTTTACAGGCATTTTTAAAGCCAATGTGCACATTTGAATCATCCAAATTTTGTACACTCATGCATGTTTTGTCACTTACGACCTGTATTTTGCTTTGATCTTATAGTCAGTACTGTCATTCAGAAGATACAAAAAGACGACACTAGATATGTTAGTGACAAAGCATGTGACAGTGTACACAATTTTAACGATTCAAATTTAATATCAAAATTCCAACCAGCACTTTTAGACGTAATCTTAAATTGAATCGTTAATTTTGAAAACGTTACGAGTCATTTTTTTTCAAAAATTAGTTTAATGTGCGTGTGTCGTACCACAGAAATCGGTAGCAAACATCAAACGACAAACAGACAGAGAAAAAGTAAACATGCACTTCAATAAACACAATTAAAACACAAACACTTTCTGTCTTAACTCTCGCGGCTCGGAGACTAGAAAAATACTTCTCTGCCGATGGGGGTCGTTTAGGGACCCCAGTGGTTTCCTCATTATTGGCCGTATTCTTATGAATTTCAAAAAAAAAAATAGTCTAAGGGCTTTAAAATATTTCTCTGCATCATTCCTTATACATTTTTTTTATAAAAATCCGTGTTTTTTTGATAAAAAACCATATTTTAAGTTGCGAGTAAAAAATACGTCATTCCAGTACAAATATGAATTTGCAACTGACGCTTTCACGCAGTTATCTTACGAACGATCGCTGATAAGCGGGCGCTTATCTCGTTATCGCGTTATCGCGTATTTATATAAACTACAAAAGGTCCAAAAAACTATGATATAAGAATACCTTAATTATAAACATTGTATCACCCATATTAAAATAGATATTTAAGAAAATGTGGGTATTGGGGTCGCATTTCTTGAGCTTAGAACCGGAAAAGTTAAGGTGGCATTGTAACGCTCGCTGGAAGCCGGCTAATATAATATAAAAATGGTGCTTGTAATAAAAAAAAATATCAATTTGTTATTTCTGAAATATTTTCAATTAATATTTTCATATGATATCGCAAGGGATGTTTTTAATAAAGCCGTTGGTTCAAGCTTCTGTACCGCACTGCGATTGGGCAAAAGGACCCCGGTTTCCATCAGTAGGTTTTTGTGGTTTAAATTGTTCCACTTCAGTATTTCGTTAAATGAAAATGGAGAACCCGATAATACAGAGTGGCCCATTTAAATCGCTGTTCATCTGTAATTTATAGGTAGTAAGTTGAACGTTAGGGCACTCTCCAACGATTTTTCAATTCACAATTTAGACCATCAAAGAAATTTATGATTTAAAATCTTATTACGTTTGTTCCGATTCCTTTTAAATCTTTACTCCGAGGGTATGATTATAGGCTTATAAATACTGCTCTAATAAGCACGGTAATGTTATCTGAACGTTTTAGGTATTTCGATTTACAAAGATTTTAGATGGATTTTTTTCTCTAAGAATATTAATCTAGAACAAAGTTTTTCAACCGAGTACCAGGTGGCCCCCCTGGGAGCCATAGCATGTTCCAATGGGGGTACGGAGAAAAAATAATTCCTGTGTAAAATTTTGAAATCTACCAGTGAGAAAAATGTTCAAAGAATCCCCAAGTCTCGAAAAAAACTATAGATATGGTAGGACAGGACTAGTGGTTGGCTAATCATTTTCGCTACACCTTGTTATTTAAGTATTAAAATGTAGGGGGGATTTTAAGATATCACAAATATCCATGCCTTCGAATAGAAAACCGAATAAAATTCGAGATTCGAACGCGTGAGATCCAGCATGAAAGCCAACGACGTTGATCACTGTGCCACGGAACCGACATATGCTACTCATCTACGTTTTATAATTAAATGTTGTCGTTGCCAAAAAAAAATTATGGCATCATTACAAACGATATTTTTCAATTTAAATCATTCAATATTTAATATAAAATTAATTTTGATAGCTTTGTTATTCTACTTGTTGTATTTCATTAGGTGTCAGTAATTAATTTGTAATTTGTACTATCAACGTTTGTATAAGACATCCTCCTTGCGTCCAGTAGAAAAAGAGAACACTTTTATTTTGTAATTTATAGCATAAAAATTGTAATCAATTTTCGCTTTATTCGTAAACTTGCGATGGTCTGTCTGACGATGGTTCTCGACCAGGTGAAAAACGTGTCATATTTTGTAACACAACAAGTGGAATAACAAAGTTATTAAATTAAATGTTATATTAATAATGAACTTCCACAATGTTACATACACATTTTTTACATTTCCCTACATTTTGTGACTTACGACCCAGGTTCTTAGATTCATATTTTAAATTGAAAATAAATAAATCACTTTCAGTTGAAGTCCTAAATTAAATCGATAATGCATAAACTTTGGGTATGTCCGTTTGCATCGTAGAAGTTGGCCATTACATCTGTCACCATGTCATACAACTATAATTCTATTAACAAAGTATATTAATTATATTACCCGTTTACGTACAAGTCTAATTACCGTAAACTGGAGGTGAAAAAACTCCCCAGAGGCAATAAGTTATATCATTTTCTCGGAGCTGAAAAACTCCAAGTACACATAGCGTCTAAATTAGCGCGAACCGAGACGTAATTTACAAAAAAAACTCGCAAATTAGAAATTATATCCTCGGGTTTGCGTCCCCGCTGGGCTGAGCAGTAGCATTAAATCACACTTAGTTGGGAATCCTACCTGTGAGAGGAATCGCTATGAGTTGTAGGTGTTTGCGCCATCTCTGATATCCCATCCAAAGTGTCGGTGGATGAGAAAATTTGTGTGTATAAGTGGGCTCTTTATGCGGACAATATCGAACATCAACGTTTATTGATACCAATTTTTTTTTCGGTAGTTTTTTAGGTAGGACCTTACAATAATACACTCAAGCATGGTGTATTAAAATAATAACTCCTAGAAGTTTTATGTACACTCAAAATTAACACATACATGTTTTTATAATGATTCTCGTCAGGGAAGTCCCGAGGACATAATCCTAGGGAGCGGCAAATGATCACAAATTTTTTTAAATGACTAAATATTTTTTACACGAATTTGTTTTCAAACAAATATGTAGCTTCAATGTCATTGATAAACAAAATAACAAACCAAGAATCGATACTTATATATTGTAAGTGCATTTTAAATTATTTTTAAATTTAAATCGTTCAAACTATGTACATTCTCACAGATTTTGTCACTAACGACCCGGGTTTAGCCTTTCGGCATCTTCAAGCGTTCAAGCGTTCAAGTGCACGGATGAACTTGAACTAACGCTTAGTAAATGAATGTTTCGTGTTTATATAAGAAATAAATGTATCATTGACATATCAGGTTTTTGACCTTTGCCGACAAACAAATAAATATAATTCTTGAAACTACTTACTACTCAAATTTGTGGGCTATAGAGCTATGCGAGCATAAGCTTATCCTTTTCGCCAGCAATGGCTCTAAAATCAATGATACATTTATTTCTAATGTAAACACGAAACATTCATTTACCAAGCGTCAGTTCAAGTTCATCCGTGCACTTGAACGCTTGAAGATGCTGAAAGGTGAAACCCGGGTCGTTAGTGACAAAATCTGTGAGAATGTACATAGTTTAAACGATTCAAATTTAATATTGAAATTCTACCAAGCACCTTCAGTCGAAATCTTAAATTATAAATTATTTTTGTATTGAAGGTAATAGTTATTTTTTGATAATTACTGAACAATAATATGAGCTTTTGGATAATATTTATTCGTGTGGATTTTTGTCAATAAAGTATGCATATATTATGAATAACATGAAAACAAAACGGAATAAGTGACAAGACATTTGTTTGAGTACGTAATTGAGTAGAAGATTAAAATTCTATATAAGTATATGTAAATAAAGGAAATATGTAATGAAAAAAATAGCCACTAAGGGTAGCACATAGCCTAGAGACGTCACTGCTTCTCTTCAATTAATTATAAAGCTATTGAAGCTTGCTTCAGTCTTCAAAAAAAATCAATCAAAGTTTTGTGTAAAGATGCCAATTTTCGCTTGTTTTAATATGAAATACTTTAAATTATCTTATAAACTAACTTTCAGCTGATTTCAAAACTTGGTTGTCTCAAAAGAAGTTTTCTGCGAGAAATGTTTGTTACCCAGTCATCCTCTCTTTTTTTTAAAAAAAAAAAATCTAGTATAGATCAAGGTTTCCCAAACTGTGTTCCGCGGAACACTGGTGTTAAGGGAGGCTCAATAGGTGATCCGCGATAATTTGAAATGATAATATACACTGCAGATTATTTAAGTATCTTCTACTTCATATTAACAACTGAGTGATGATAAATTTCCACTGATGTTTAAAACGTCAAATATCTAGTCACGGGCGGAGTTATTTAATTACTTATAGCTTTGTTTACTCATACTTTTGTGTAAGATGTTTTAAAAATAGTTAATCAATAAATTAGTAAAAAAACAATAATCCTTTGTACTTCATTCCACTTTATTTAATATGTCAGGACCGGTTTCGCTCATTACGAGCATCGTTAACTGATAAGAAATATAATTTAACAATGCTATTTATACAAAAATGAACAGTTATCAACAACAATTGGCATTGAAAAGAAACATTTTCTTCCACCAAGTATTGACAGTGAACACCCTAAAAGTGATTAATCAATAAATAGTAAGTGATTTAATGTAATATATTTTTTCAATATTTTTACTATTATGAATTACCCGACTTAAAAAATTAGCTGTGTTCCGGTTATATTTTCAGATTTGCAAAGTGTTCCATTATACAATAAGTTTGAGAAACCCTGGTATAGATAGATGTATAAGGTTAAGATAGGACCCAGTTATTAAAGAATCGGTAGCGTGGGAGGTAGTTTTTAAACATCACAAACACTCATGCCTTCAAACAGAAATAGATGAATCAATTTAAAAAACACTGTTAGTACTGGGAATAGTAGTGAGATCCGGCACGGAAGCCAACAACGTCAACATCTGTGCCATATACCGATGTTACCGTTACCGTTTTGCATTTAATTGTTTTTTTTTATATAGACACATTTGTATTTAAAAACAAAATATCGTATTGCATGAGAATGTTTGTATTCAAATACAAAAAAAGCATTCATCACGAAAATTTGCAATGAAAAATTAATGTATTTGAATCATATTTGCAAATGGGTATTTTCACAATGCGATGGATTATTGCAGCTGGTAAATATTTACTCGCTGGGACTGCATTCAAATACAGCGCGTCCCGAATTTATCGGAAATTTAATAAAATTAGTACGAGCTTTGAGAATTTACAATGTAATTTCAATATTGTATAAATGGAGATCATTATTATTATTTTTCAACAATAATGTCCATAGTCAATAGTGCGTTGTATGATAATATCTGGACCACTGAAAGGTGACGCGAACAATGTAGTATTGAAGAAGAATGTTACATAGATGCGTTATAATATTCTTTTTGTCTTAAAGTATCGTACAATTTAAGTGAGCTTAGCTACTTACTAACAACAGTATTATATACTTAAAATTTAAAATATGCAATCAATCAAAACACAAAGTAAAGATGTAATTGTATTTAGTCCAATGGAAAAGTTTTTCCATTTTAATACTTGTCTCACTTCACTTCATAACTATTTATGTAATTCAGCCACTTAATCAATAAATTACAATAAGACTTTTCTTTATTATTTTATCAATTGGTTGTCACAGCTTTGTTATTTCATTTTGTATAATTCAAATAATAAAATACTCATTTGTACTAACTATATTAAAAGTATTTTGTATAAACACACTTATATCGTTTTAAATTTCATTAGTTTGTTATGGTATCGATTAGTAAAACTTCTGGTCTATTTATTTTAACTAGTGCGGAATCGATATAAAAAGTGTCTAATTTTTAAATGTTTTTTCCAGGACTGTGGAGTAGTGTAAAAAAAAGAAGACACCGACTCCAACTCCAGCTTTAGAATAGAAAACGACTTCGACTACGAATATTTTTTTAAATAATTTCATTTTAACTTATATATATCGACTGTGGAAAGTAAAAAGGACGTAACCTACAGTTTTTTCAAAACAGCGTTTGTTCGATAAACACAATGTATCAAACGTGATGCATGTTCTATCAAAAGGATGTAAGCTGCAAATGCCAAATTAGTATCTAAATTATGCTTTTAAGTTTGAAAAAAGATGAGCTTGTGAAAATTGAAACCAAGAAAATTCTGAAAAAAAAGGTTTTTCCTAGACAATTTCTTAAATAAATATTAGATTATGTCAATAAATCACCAGGTTAGAAGTCTTCGTACACATCCAGGTTGTGTATATTTCATAATTTGTGTATGGCCCAGAATCATAAAAACACGTTTTTTGTGCCTCTTGTAAAATTTGATGTTTCGAGGCGCTTGTTTTTCACGACTCCGACTCCGAATCCAACTCCGACTCCACAGCTTTGGTTGTTTTTCATCAAATGTTGACAAAGAACACATTAAAAGTGGCTCATAATAAAGTAAAAAAATAATCTGATGTCACTCAATAGCTCTATATGTCACTGTGTTCGGAATCACAAAAAAAAACAATTTAAAAAGGAACCATCACGATTTAGGGTCTCAGAAAATAATTTATGATTGGTTTCAAAATACAAGTTAGGTACAACAATAATATACTGGTAAAATTGTTATTAAAACGTCAATCGTCTATACAAAATGCACCTGACGCAACTTCCGGCGTAATAGTTTCATATTCAATCAACTTCTGCTTTTCAAATATTCCACCATGGTTACCATGGTCACCATGCGTTAAGCTTCTTTGTTCTGTGGTTGTTTAAAGCTTTCATATGATATAATTATTACAGTTGGAGTCCACCGAATTCGTCAGCGACTGAATAACGCTACGAACTTATTTTATG
This sequence comes from Himalopsyche anomala, assembly GCA_031772345.1. Classification (NCBI taxonomy): domain Eukaryota; kingdom Metazoa; phylum Arthropoda; class Insecta; order Trichoptera; family Rhyacophilidae; genus Himalopsyche; species Himalopsyche anomala. The sequence goes on from CM062828.1 coordinate 4,187,390, forward strand.
ATTCAATCGATTCGCCGAGCTACAGATAATAACCCCGTATAGTAAATCAGAGAATGTGCTATATTTTGTACATTTTATATGTGGATAAGTATATTTCGTCTGAACAAATATGTTTTTTTGAATATGGGTTTTTGTAGAAAATATAGCGGCATCCAATAGCTGGGTTTTAAGGCTTGGTAACACGTTTTCAAATATAAAAAATGCGACTATTTTTTTGTTTAAGCACGTTAATATTTTTATTTAAAACCGCCTCGGTTTACGGTTTACAGAGACGTTTATAATTAAGAAAAATGGTTGACTGAACTATTTACAAACATTCGATTAATTGATGAAATCTAGTTGAAAAGAATTATAAAAACATACCAATTGATAAAGGTATATTTTATTAAGCTATTGCACTAATAATTTACTTTAGTAAACAGAAAGTCAATGGCGTACTTAAACAGTGGTCTTTTATTATCTTACAATAAACTGATAAATCTTAAACAAAACAACTTATTTACTTTTGAAAATTTCATTCAACGTCAAAAAAATTAAATACATTTATAATAACATAAGCTTTTTTTTAATTTTTTTTCAGCTTTTATTTCACATTCATAGATATTTAAATGTTAAAATATTAATAGTCAATTTTTGTTAAATGACAAAAAATGTTATATTATAAGACTTTTAAATTCATGTCCTCTTACGATTGTTAAATAAATAATAATGTTAAATAATCTAATGTATAGAAAATTTTATACGAAAAATGATTGTTACTCAATTTTTTAACCTCTCGTTGATTTTTGAAAAGAGTAGGAAATTATAAGAAATAGCTAGAACAGGACTAGTTTAGTGATTATCAAATCGCTACGTTCTAACGTTTTTTTATTTTAAATCTAACGTATATTTAAATCTAAAGTTTCATTATTTTAGTATTAGAAAGATAGGGGAAATTTGAAGACATCACAAACATCCATGCCTCTTTGTGTTATGCTATTTGCACTGGGATAGAAACCACTACACCACGGACAAGATAAAAATAAGTTAACGGACTTAAAAATAATATACTTTTGCAACTTTCGTGGGGAACGAAGAATCTTTGATTCATATTAATATTCAAAACACAATTGATAAATCAACACTTAATGTCATTAAAAAAAATGTCACTTTTAAAAACATCTAAAATAAGAATATAAAATCATAGAAAAATATATTTGATTTATAAAGAGAAATCATAAAATAATTTCGCTTTTAAATCATAGTAAAAGTTAACTTAGATAGCCAAAAAGATAATAATGAACACAGTGTAAAAAGGTCGACGAGAAACATGCCCCCCAGAGACTACGTGTATTGAAAATAATGGAAGAAATCCTAGCGGTCAATCTGGGGATAAAGTTTCTCGGCCACTATGTTTTATTGTTAACTTTGATATAACGAATCTTTTTCTTTTATTATGAGCAGATTTATAGTAGTAGTAAGAACATAGTAAAAGAAAAAAAAACATATACAACAATTTCAAAAAAATACATTTATCATTTAACTATCAGTTAACTATCAATTATGTTATATTTTGTATTTACAAAACGAAGATTGTTGTGTGTAATTTGATAATTTTAGCTGTCGTTTAATTTGTTTTTGATAAGCCGCAGTTATTTATTTATTTTAATAATTGATATATTAAAGCACATTTAAAGTTTGACGTTAAAAACACGATTCAAATAAATTTAATTTAATAAAACATCGGATGAATAATCACAACTGCTTAATCCGTCACTGATATAATCAATAATATTTTGTATAAATTAATAATTGTTTCTTTATAATTACTATTTCCTCTTTCCTCAAAACCACCTCTTTATTATTCCTTTTACACGATATTCTATACAACAACAAAGTTTTTTTCAAATAACAGACTTTTTTTAATTCAAGAAAAAATCTTGAATTTTATAACTTTTACATAGTTTTTGTGGAACGCATCTGCTGAGTAAAAAAACGAGTCTACTTAAATCAATAAACTTTATATAATATATTATACCGGAAGGGAAAATGTTGACAGGTGAATGAAGGTTGATTGTTGTTTTTTTACGTGAATGACATGTTTTATTAATATATATAAGAAAGTTGGGTTTTATATTTGTTTTTGTTTCCAATTACTAATTACCTGCTTTCCATTAGTCCTATATTATAAAATTATTTGGTAGGATTAAAATGACTGTGTCAAAGCGAGACTGTCATTAAAAATATTGCATTTTATTTCTTTAAGCAATTCTGAATTCGGTCAAAAGGCGTAATTGGTCGCTCAAAAAAACTTGTCAGAATTGGGGTACAATTAAAAATCGCTCTTGTTTAAATTCGCAGAACGAGAAAAAAATAACGAAGGAAAATTAATTTACTCCTTCTCGCTTAAAATAATGTTGAATTTTAAAATAAATGCTTGACCTTCGTTAATTAATTTCAACAGACGGAAACATTTTGGCCATTTTGTTTCAACTAAACAAAATATGCTTAAATAGGATGTATTTTTTTTTTGAAAATTTTACAAACTTTTTTTTTCTTATTTAAATTACGGCGAAGAGAAAAGTGTTTTTTATATGACCTAAAAACTAAGTTTTTATTTATAACCTGGCCAATGGCTATTTTTTTTTTTTTTTTTTACTAAAACCAGTTTTATAATTTATAAGTGCCATTTTCTTGAATAAGAAGACACTTATTAAATTAGGGTTTTATGGGAATATATAAACATAGAAATAGCAAAAAAAGATAATATTAATTGGCTACTGAAAGCCTTGAACCAGAGATGTACAACCTTTTTCCTGTATTGGGCTGCATAAAAATAGGTTTGGACCCATTTTTTTTCGGTTTGTAAGTACTTACTTGTTTATTATATTGTTGTTTTTATAATTAAAAATTGGCTAATGTGATCTTTATCATTTTAAAATTCAAGCTGATTTGAAGTTAGACTTAGTATTTGTAGTATTTAGTCGAAATTTTATTAATAAATAAATTTTAATAAAAAGACGTAAACAACAGTCAGATGTGTTAAGAGGTGTTAAAATTTTAAATTTTTTAACACTTACCTTGTAATTTGGAAATTCTTTTCAATGTAAATTGTTGTTTACACCTTTTCATTTCAATTTATTTTTGTATAAATATCACTGTTTACATATATTTCTTATCAATTGACAATGCTTGCTATGAGCAAAATCGGTTCTGACCTTTTAAATAAAGTGGAATAAAGTACAAAGGAATATTGTGTTTTTATTAATGAAATTATAATTCTTAAAGCAAAAACGTAAGTTACCTGTTATACCGTAGTGAACTTAAAACTACTTTTTTCTACATATAACAACTACAATTATCCTAGCTCTCTAAGACACAATGTAACATTTTATGTTAACCTGAAAACTGTAAAGAAATCACACATCGAATCAGGTGTTTTGATATGAAACAGTTTTTGTCAACATAAGCATTTTTTTCGACAGCAAATTGTTATAAAAAATATCTATTCTCCTCAGATTCAATCCAGTTTAACAATCAGGAGATGAGAAGTTTTCAAACAAGTCCTCCGTAACGCTTCTGAAAAATAATCAAAAAGTCACTATGAACTCTGGGTTTCACATCGTTTATTTGTAAAAAAAACCCCAATGAATGCACTGGATTTTAATCGTGTATGAAACGGTCTGGTGCATTTCGATGAGAAATGAAAAAAACTATCTTTTGTATCAAATATTTTTTATACCAGTATTTTATATCTGTAGTTCCATTTAAGAAATATCTTTTATTGTTAATATTTCCAATAATATTTTAACAGTTGAATAAACATCAACAGAAATGTTTCTACGAGAACTGCTTGTTATTAAGTTGCTCAACCTCTCTTTTTCCAAAGAGAATAGGAATAGACGGATAGCACTAAGACAGGACTAGTGGTTAGTTAATCACTCTCGATACGCCCCGTTCATAAGACAGGACGTGCGGGAGGGGGTGGATGTATGTGATACATACATCCATGCCTTCAAACAGAGATTCATAAATCGATTGAAAAATCAATTTGTAAAAATTTGTACTGGGATTCGAACCCGTGACCTCTGTAGCCGAAGCCAACGATGTCCACTACTCGACCACACAGGTGACTTTTTTTATCGGAGGTTTTTTAATAATTGTAGAATTTGTGATTTTTTTTGTGAAACTTTTTCAAGTCATCGAGATAAAAAAAGGTGTTCGAGTTGAAAGTAACTTTGAAATCTCTCAATTTCTCGATTCCGGGATCACGAAAGTTCAAGTGCTGAAATCCCGACATCAAAAAAAGGGTCCAAGATTGGATGCCCTATTCTCAATCCCTGAATTAATTCATGATAGCATTAAAAATTAACGCCCATGCAGTACGATCAAATATAACACCTCATAAATATATTAAACAGAACGACATAGAATTAATTAAAATACTCGTACGCGAATCTATGGATGATACACTCTCAAGTACGGCAATGTTTAATTCAAAATTAGCGAGCGCGCATTATGTGATAGAAGAGTGGGTGTAGGTGCGCTTGGCACCCTTCGACAATGGCGCAACGGTAATAAAACCTGCATTGGGTGCTCAGTAATTGCAAAACGGTACAATAAATCCGGATTTATTTTGTACAAGTACGCAATTATTTTCATACAACGGCTGATTCCACTTATGGAGTCGTTTTGCTGTGAATGGGGGTGGTACACACTCACTACACGGTGATGCCATTCTAGGCTGCTGGTTATTTGCATATAACATACAATTCGTACCCAAGATTAATGTATATCGACTTTGTAAAGGAAAAATAACGTTTTTTAACTCGATGGCTGCCACAGGCGAGATATCTCGTAAAAAAAATCGTGCTCAACACGCCACGCCAGAAACGAGTTATCTCGTCGATAACTTATTAAATTAATAGTTGAAAATTATAGCCGGCGTGCTATGTAATTACTATTAATTATCTACGGCAGCTAAAAGGTTAAGCAATTTATTAAATTAATTAAGTAAATTAAACACCAGTTTACAAAACTTAGTGCACTCCAAGCTTGTGTATACTTCCTAATTTGCCTATGGTCTAAAATCATTAAAACACATTGTTTGTACCTTCTGTAAAATTTCTGTGTGGTTTACGTCATTTTTCCTTTCCACAGTCGATATACAAATTTATGAATTGATCAATTTAAAAATTATAATATTAACATCTTTGATGCATGGTTGAAAGATAAGTCCCGTGCAGCTCTGTATCGGGCCAATAATAGAATGAGTAATTTCTTTTCTTTTCTTGATGGCCTTGCGTTATGGAAGGCAGCCGTGACAATGCGGCTGCATACATATAACGTGTGGTGGTGAGATACTCAACAATCAACTTGTTATTTAATATCCTTCATAGATTCAGTGGTAGCTTTGTGGAAGTTCATTTGTAATATAAAACAATAATTTAATACCTTTGTTATTTCATTTTTTGTGCTACAACTTCTATGAGAAGCATCATCGGAATATCGCAATGTTTACGAATAAACTAAAAATTGATTTAAATATTATGTTATAAATTACAAAAAAAATCGGGGTTTGTTCTTTTCTACTATTCAACAACAAGCTCAACACGTAAAGTAACAATTTCCTACTAAATTTGCTAACATGATTAAATGATAATCAAATTATTTGTATAAACGGTAACTTCACATTATTTGTATTCAATCTACTAATAACAAATTTGTGTTAAATAAAAAAGAGAATGTAAGTAAAATTCAACAAGTTAAATTTATCAGTATAATTTCTCAATTATGTGACTAAACTGTTTGCGAACCATGATGGAATTTATGCTTTTAGCCCATCACTTACTTACTCATAAATAATGATGAGTTTTAATCATCATTATATTGCAAATCACATAAGCTTATTTGAACATAATAATAACCCATGAAATGTTTTAAATATGCATTTCATCGTAATTTATTAAAAAATACTTCACTTAATTATGATAATATATTAACTGTATTTTTTTTACTGTAATTGTTATGAAATAACGAAAAAATAATAATCAAGTATACAAAGAAGAAACTTTATTGATTCCTTTACTCATTTACAGACATCTCTCGCGGCTCGGAGACTAGAAAAATACTTCTCTGCCGATGGGGGTCGTTTAGGGACCCCAGTGGTTTCCTCATTATTGGCCTTATTTTTATGAATTTAAAAAAAAAATAGTCTAAGGGCTTTAAAATATCTCTCTGCATCATTCCTCATAATTTTTTTTTATAAAAATCCGTGGTTTTTTAATAAATAATCATATTTTAAGTTGCGAGTAAAAAAGACGTCATTCCAGTACAAATATGAATTTGCAACTGAGGCGTTCAGCGCAGTTATCTTACGAACGATCGCTGATAAGCGGGCGCTTATCTCGTTATCGCATACTCGCGTTATCGCGTATTTATATAAACTACAAAAGGTCCAAAAAACTATGATATAAAAATACCTTAATTATAAACATTGTATCACCCATATTAAAATAGATATTTAAGAAAATGTGGGAATTGGGGTCGCATTTCTTGAGCTTAGAACCGGAAAAGTTAAACTTGAGTTTAATTGTTTTTTATAACAAGTTTAGATGATTGATTGTTGCATAATGTTGACTAATGCATGATCGACTTAATAAAAACAAAATGTGTGATTTAAATACATTGTTTTTCTGAACTCATCAGTTATTTTTTAGTTTATTTCATAAACAAAGAGAAAATTGCAGAATTTGTTTTATCAACTGCTTCCTAAAATAGCACAACATTTTTTTTATCAGCGAGTCAAGCTAGCAAACAGATAAAAAAGTAAACATTTAATTGAGACTACGTAAATATTACTAATATAAAAGTAACACCGCAATTTGTATATTTATTCAAATGATATAATTACAATTTTCAGAACGTTTCTGAAGAGTAACATTTTTTATCCATGTCAGCTCGTTAAGCATAAGGTCTCCTAATGGGGGTATTTCAACATCTTTTTTTTCTGTTTGTCAGTCGCTCAACCTCTCTTTTTCAAGAATTGACTTCACAAACAACCAAGTCTTGGATCTCAAATTGAAATTGAAAAAAAATCCAATTTCGACATTGAACTTACCGGGAATCGAACCCATACCCATCTGATCGGTAGAGCAAGCTCTAACCAACTAGACCACAGCGGGCGACAAAATTAACTGTTTGATATATAATATCATGGAAAGAATAAACTGCCAATATAACTAAGAATCATAACGTCAAACAAAAAACGTCATTTACTTCAAAGGCTTCAACGCGGGTTGGTTTTTTCTTCTAGGTGCCTAAATTAATTTAGTCAGATATAAATTGTTTCTATGAAAATAAAAAGCTTACAACGATGAACTAATATTTTGATATAAATATAAGTATTTACGACAGTGATATAGGTGAATGTAGCAGTGTACAGCGACGCCTATAATTTAGACCAATTATTAAATGGCTTAGTTGCAAACGTTCGTTTAATTGATAGAATCAGTTTAAAAGGATTTTCAAATCATTCCAATCGAGTAAAGCATTCCTTATTATTATACTCTTAAAAAAATTCTCTTTAAAAATAAGCTGGGAGCCAGTATTGTAAAATATTTTTGATTTCATGATGTATTTAATAATGATAATATTTGAAAACGATGTTGCCATATTATGTGACCATAATGAACGATACAAATCTGTCGCTCATTTAAGTAAAGTTGACTTCGGCTATTGTATTGTACATACTTGTCAACCTTCATCAAAGGGTTAATAAAATGGTCTGCAGGATGTATTCAAACCGAGATTATGTTTTGCATAATCCTTTATACTCCCTTTCACTCCTTTCATTGCAGCTTTCACAGCCTCTATATACTTTATTTTTTTGTCAAAAATGTTATGGACAATGAATATTTAGCTTAAAATATATTATTTATGGTTTATTTTTTACTTCTCCTAACCATTAATAGAGTGCATCTGAGTTTTGCTTTGTGAAAATATCTATATTGTTAGAAAAATGATTACTCTATCATTAAAATTAAGGAAAAGTAAATTTGAATCGTTCAAACTACTCAACTACGTACTCAAACAAATGTCTTGTCACTTATTCCGTTTTGTTTTCATGTTATTCATAATATATGCATTCTTTATTGACAAAAATCCTCACGTATAAATATTATCCAAAAGCTCATATTGTTGTTCAATAATTATTAAAAAATAACTATTACCTTCAATACAAAAATAATTTATAATTTAAGATTTCGACTGAAGGTGCTCGGTGGAATTTCAATATTAAATTTGAATCGTTTAAGCTATGTACATTCTCACAGATTTTGTCACTAACGACCCGGGTTTCGTTTTTCGGCATCTTCGGGCATTCAAGTGCACGGATGAAATTGAACTGACGTGAACTTGACTTGACTTGAACGCCTGAAGATGGCGAAAGGCGAAAGTGTACATAATTTGAACGATTCAAATTTAATATTGAAATTCCACCAAGCACCTTCAGTCGAAATCTTAAATTAAGGAAATGTAAAAAAGACATAGAGTTTCTGCCACGTTTATCTAGTAAAAACCAATTGTCAAAAATTTCAAAGATTCATGTATTATTTCTTTATCGTTAACTGTTTAAATTTGAATAATTTTTAAGATAAACATGTTTGTAGTTAAAAAAACTTAACTCAAAAATTCACAATATTTATTTTCAGAATAATTAGTTTTGCACAAACGTTTTACAATGACATCGAAATCAAAAAAAGATAATCAATTATTTTAAATAGTCTAAAATAGAAGTTTATAAATATGCGAAATATACTATTAAGCCATGAAAAAATACTGATTGGTTCCTTTTAACCATATCATATTGTTTATTTCAAAGTATGAGCTTAGACACTAATAGCGATCTTTAGCGGTAATTTAAATAGAGCTTATAATAAATTTTAGTACACAAGTATTTTTTTGAATTTGTTTTAAAATTTTTGGCATAGTTATCCCAAAAATATGAAAAACGGATATTATGAGTATTGATACCAAGCTCTTCGAATAGTCAATTATTTACTGTAAATACTGTAAGAAACGAAACATACATACATTGAACCAAAGTTGACGACAATACACCATGCACGTGATAACACTAAGCTTTTAATATACGTCTACATTGTAGACACGAAAAAAAAGTCCAATGTAACATAATTGAGAAAAACAGAAAAAAATAACAGTTGTTTAATACGTTGCAATATCTTGTACATTTTAGTATTTGGATCTTTAACGAACAGTAAACTATTCATTGTTAATAAATACTTTTATTTATTTTATTTACTGAGAAAGAAGCAGATTTATTAAATGTATTTTTTAATTGTACGGTAGAATCGAATAACAAAAGCTACTTCATAGATTTCAACAAATAAAGAATACACGATGAAAGAAAGTTCTCGGCTTATAATCTAAAAACGACATTTAATGAAAAATATTATATTCGAGTAAAAAGCTTTTAGCGAATATCATAATAATTTATGCAAGCTAAGCCATACTTTTACCGTTCGTTTACTGGAAATCTATCAAACTAATGCAAACCGATTTCCACAATTTAATTAAGCTAATAAATGGTCGTGGAAAATGCAATTAAAAGGCTAATCAGATGATTGTTTTATAAATACGAATAAATTAACATATGAATTCGGTCGACAGCGATGTCTGTTTTTAATATTTGGGTAATGCATTATTTCAATTATTATTTGTAATGATATGTTATGACAGTTTTATTTATTTTAGTTACAATAATATTCTGCTTAAAGCTCTGCAAATAAATTATGATGAATACAAATGTTGGACAAGGTATAGCAGAAACATAATATTGTAATTTGTGATCTTTTTGCGATACGCAAGATTAATTGTTATTTTAATAATCGACTAGTATTATAGTAAAACATTTTTCTTGAATTTTTAAGTACAATTACGTTCTAAATTGGTGTTTTGGTGGATTTTATATTTATATTTTACGGATATAACACTATTGAAATGTGTATTAACTGAGGTTACTTCCTTTTTAGGATACTTTAAGATGTGTAGACTATTATAACGCATCTAACTTTTTTTTCTTAATAACCACTTGGCTGACTTCATCTCTAGTGGGCACATATGTTTGTTTTTTTGATATAGTTGTCTGTCTGTAATATTGTCTTACACACATACACTTTGTCTATATCGACGGGCATCAAGCATATTGGTCAAATGTCCAAATATAAACTTTTATAAATTTAGTGCACTTTATAATATTTAAAAATAAATGTTTTATATTGCAGAAAGTTGTATAGCTTTACTGAAGAGTTCGAAAACTGTGTCATCAACAGATTCCCTGTTTTTTTCTTTGACTCTGGCTGCGGAAGCGGCGTTGTTATTTTTGATTTTTGCTACGACCCTGTAGAGACTGGGCCAATCATTCTCGATAGTTACGTTTGTTGACACCAATATTTTTTTTTCACGTATCAATTCATCATTCTTAATTAAGATGACTTACAGTATATTTACACTAATTGTCTACAATGTTATTAATTGTTAAGTAAAGTAGTCAAACCACTAGCGCAAATTGGAAATGTTTACTATATCAAATTTTGCTTACGTTTCAAATAATGCGAAGCCGCAACTTATTGACAAGTTAGTATGAGACAGACTGGTTGAACTTTGGGAAAGATTTTCCTCAATAGATGGTTCATTTCGATACCAATTAAATTTACACTCAATAACAACGTCAAAAACTCATTTCACTGTAATAAATTATTTAGTCAAATCTCATATCACACACGACTGTTGTGCTATTTTACAATTAAAAGTTTTATTTTAAAACTTTTGCGTTGCGGTAAGTGTATTGAATAGAAATTTATGCTTGATATGTTTTCTTTACAAGCATGTCGCATGTGTACACATTTGAAATCATAATAGTAAAGATATTTTTATTCTACTATCTTTCCCGTGTAAACTTGGAATCTTTACAAGTAACTTGAAATGCATTGTTTAAAAATATTAATTAACCTTTTCATTCAAAAAGTTTTGTTTATTTCCAAGGAAAGTATCAAACTTTTGATATCAATTAAGTCAATATTTGTAATTATTTTGAAGTCGTTATTTTACATTAAATCTTATCTTGAATGAATTTAAAATACAAAAAAAATTACTGTCACAAATTGTGCGTAATTATTTGTTCTTTGATTGGAATATTTTCAATGTATAGACTTAGCTGTAGAAATAATGATGTTTTTCAATTTTAAAAAGAATCTATTGATCATCGTCTACTATGATACAACATAGTGAGGTGAAATAACACAAGTGAAGTACCTAGAGATAGTAATAAATAATAGTTTTAAATGTAGAACGTGTCAGATAAATGTTTGTTTTGGTAGATTTGTCTAGTATTCAGTAATAAAGTAGATTTCTATATTATTAAAAACAGAATGTTGTATTGATTATTTACTTTTGGTGTAGAATTTTTTGACCTTTTTCGTTCAACATATTCACTAAATAGGTGAAGTATACGTCCAGTGTCCACCACATTGTATTTCAATGTTGGTCATATTTTTTACTTTGCTGGCAATGCACAATAACATTTATCTTGATTTAAAATTATGCGGAATACTACTGTTATATAAACACTGAGAAGACTTTCTCTAAATTTACTGAAACTTATTAAAATAAAAGACATGTCAAGATTAAAATGATTTATTTATATATGCGTTTAATCTCTTTAAACGTTTCCTAATAATATGACTTTTTTAAATATCGTCCCTCCCCTTTTGTCATAATTAAATGTTAGTTTTTTTATAATTGATAGCATGTGCATTGCTTATTGATTACGTACAATCAGTGATGGGCACAGGGGGCCCAAATTTATATCCATGTTTGAATTTTCAAAAAATCAGTCTTTTCAAAACTCTCTGGCAAACGAATAATTAGTGTGAGCCTTTGTCACCAGCACGTGCGCAAAATATGGACAACGAGAAATTACAACTCAAATTTGTCCTTTTCTAAGCATATATTTTATTTATGTAACAACAAAAATTAGGGGCTTTTTGATAACTTATGTATATGAGCCCAGATTTTCTAGCGTAAATTGATTCGTTATGCAGTTGTTGTTCATATTAAGATTATTGGTTTAATCTCAATTTTAGCACGGATATATGAGAGGTAATTAAATCTAGTATTTCATACTAAACGTTTTTTGCTAGAAATATGTTGATACTTATATGAAATGCAATATGTGTATTTTTACACGTTACACGAGCGTTCAATATTAAATAATAAATAATATGACAGTTTGAAACACTGTTCAGTTGCTGCAAAGTTTCTTTGAAAACAAAACAATAGCCATCTTCCAACAAACTGGCACTGTAAACACAAAGCCCTGAGGAGAATAGCAATGTATCTCATGGAAACTTGGCTGTCGACATTCCAAGTCAACGTGACTGAAATATGATTGCCACGTCTTATCGCCAGCAAGACGTATTATTACATTCAATATGCCGCGAAAAAGTCGACGCCGTGTCATTTATCATATTTCACTTGGAGCGGCGCTGATGCCGAGTTATCGGAGGGCGTCCAGCGCATTGAAGGTGGCGTTGTATGAAAGCTCTCTCGACAAAAGCTCCGGAGGGTTTGTAAAAGGCTGTGTACGAATGATCCGTGAGTGTGCGGACTTGTATTATGTTATCCGGCCGGCATGAATCGAAGTGTATTTGTATGGGATTTGAAAGTCATTTTACCTGATTTTATCAATACGCTGTTGCACGCCCCGTATTAAAAGGAAAGCATATATTTTTGGAATATGAATTAGTTGCTCACATACTTCAATATTATTACTTACAAGATAAATAATACATACTGAATATGTGTATGGTAAATTTTACGTTACAAAAAGTAGCATGCTTTTAATTAGTAAAATGACCAAATCAAGTAAATTTATAAAATTAAAACCATTTAATTCATAATTTGTTGAGTCAATTAAATGTGCAGTAAGTTAAGTAAGTGGTATTTTAAGAAAAGATGCTTTAAATATAATGTAAGATTTCGACTGAAGGTGCTTGGTGGAATTTCAATATTAAATTTGAATCGTTCAAATTATGTACACTCCCACACATTTTGTCACTAACGACCCGGGTTTCTCCTTTCGGCATCTTCAGGCGTTCAAGTGCACGGATGAACTTGAACTGACGCTTAGTAAATGAGTGTTTCGTGTTTATATATTAAATAAATGTATCACTGAGTCTAAAGCCATTGCTGGCGAAAAGGATAAGCTCATGGGAATACCCAAAGATTTGAGTAGTGAGTGGTTTTAAGAATTATATTTATTTGTTTGTCGGCAAAGGTTTTATGATATTATTTATATAGGGTATAGAACTGGATCAAAATCTGTGGGAGTGTACGTAATTTGAACGATTCAAATTTAATGCTTTAAATATGAAATAATATTTAAAATGTCATTTATGAACATGGTATTGTAAAAGTAAAGTGAGCTTAGTAAATTAACAGCGCAATACAATCCATAAAAAGATTAAATAAAAACGTGATTGTATATAAAAATGTAAGAGAAAAGTTTTAACATTTTTTTATTTGGCTCACTTCACTTTTCAAAGGTCCATATCATAAGATAATTGTCGTGTTTTGGAAAGCTGTGTGTTTTTCGAGTATCAGGTTAAAAATTTGTAATATTATACATTGTTTTCAAATCAACAGTGAACATACTAAAAAAAGAAGAACTGTAAACTTCACAAAAGACCGAATATAGCTTTTATATTTCGTATTGAATGAACATTCAAAATTGTAAATCATTTTTTTAGATAATAATTATACGAAAAAAAGGTTTTTTTAGAAAGAGCCGTTATTTCAATAGTATGAATATTTGATAAGATGAGATGATGGTAACAGCTTATTTTTGCATCAACAAACAGCAAGACAATGCCTTTAAAATAAAGAAGTACAAAACGAGGAATGTATACGATATATTAAAATGTTTTATGTCTAGTCAGTCTAAAAGTATGAAAATCACCGGTATACTTTTTTCGATAAGTGGCGCTTTAAAGAAGTGTTATAATACCATTGAGAAAATTTTAATTAAATCAATACAAGTTATTGGGTTGCTCATAGATTGGTTTGCCGAATGCGTTAAACTTTAGTTTTACAAAAAGAGCTTTGATATATTATTGAAGTATTCAGTCATTACCATTGGAGTTTTATTAAACAGTTAATAAATGATACTTTCAATGGATTTGACGGTAATTAAGTGGACATTCATTTTAATATAAAATATGAAATAACTTAGATTATTACACGTATTGTGATTTAAAAAAGCAATTGTGAAAATAAAATTGTCTGATGATGCCTCTGAAAGACGCGAAACACGTGTCACAGTTTGTAGCACAGGAATAATCTAAGTTGTTTTGTATTAGTTAATAAACGATTTATTAAAAAAATACACATACACTGTATTTTTCATCAAATTCCAATATGCTAATATTCGAAAAACTAATTGTTAAATAACATGCGTTGCTTCGATGAGGCAATAAAAGAATGTCAGTTATTTCATTGAAAAATGTTTCGGTGTACTGACAGATACTAATTTCATGATTTAAAATTGAAGCAAAACCAATAAAGTTGTAAACTATTTGCAGGAAAATTTGAGAGAATGCATTATATGAAAATTGACACACCGCAAAATCACTATGATATTTTGTATCCCTTTTGAAATTTGAATACGACTCAAAATACGCCGCGTTTAAATCGTGTGGAAGGTTGAATATGTTCTGAATTTTCCAATAGATATGGAAATCTAAAAGCGTTTATTGAGCCCAAGGAAATGATGTGCATCCGCAATGAAAAGCGCTTTTGATGGAAAACGTTTTACAGCGCACTAGACTCAATGGAGAGACATGTTTTTTTTTATGAATTGCATGATTACTATTTGGTATTTGTTTTTAGTATAAGGTCATTACTATTTCAAACTGTGTTTTATTAATGGACACTAAACATGTGTATCACTTATTTTCAACGTATATTTTTAAATCATGTTCACACGAAATAAGCAGCGGGTACAGTCTGAATAAAGTAATAAAAAAAACAGCTTTCAACATAAAGCGCGAAATAAAAATACTTTTAGACGTATACAATGTAATTTGTCCTAACTAGAGTATCCAATCCCGGGATCTCGCTCAATTCTGTGAACCCAAAATCCCGGAATTGGGAATGTTCTAATTCTGGGATTTCAGAATTAAGAAAATGGAACAGCTAAAAAAAAGGATTCACGCTGTTATTTTTGGTAAATCCGCAAATTCCTGGGATTTTGAATTCGCAAATTCTGGGAAAAGTAAACAAAAAAGGTGTCACGTCGCGCTGTTCATTTAGAGAAATCCGTAAATTTCTGGGATTTCGGATCCGAAAATTCTAAGGGCTAAAAAAAAATCGCCGACCAAAAATTTTCTCAATCCCGAATCTCAATTTACCCAGATTTTATTTTGAATTTTAAAACCAGGTATTGGAAAATTGTCAATCCAAAATCCCGCGATCACGAAGAGGGTCCGGGATTGGATATCCTAGTCCCAACTCACTCACAACTTAACGCAACAAAGCGAAATTGATAAAAAACAACTTTTCCAGTCGGTATCACTAAAAAGCAGGTTGTTTCTACACCTTGAGAAAAAAAAAACCGTTTATGTTTAGTTTATTTGGTCTCGTAAAGACTAAGAGAAATAAATTTCTTTATCAATTTCCATTCGAACTGTCAAATTAATATCAAGTTATTATGTGTGATGTGATTACGTCATTTATGTTTTACTCTAGTCAGACAATCATGTGAACATGTAGAAATCTCTTAATATAGTAAATTGTTTTCTAAGTAAATTGACTATTACAAATGTGTATGTATAACTTAACGGAGAAAGTAAGAGTCAACCATTGACAACATTCGACATATATCTATCGTGGAATATGAACCTAGCTAGACTTACTGGTTCCATTTCACAGACAATTAAATGCTATCCGATTTCACGCAATTATTCATTCGTGTTTATCATCTTCATACCCAATACATTACACGTGACATGTTTATATATATGTATACATATACCAAAACCTTAGTTTATGACAAAAAACTATGCGATCTCAATATGTATTGAAAAAATCTGTATCGTGCCTATGCTTGTTTTTCTTTGACGTATTTCCGATTGACTTTGAGGTTATAAGCTTAAGAAATATTGGGCCCATTAGAGCTGAAATGAGCCAAATGGTATTTTAGAAAAAAAAATGCGTTGTAATATTTTACACGTTTTAAAGTATTGTAAAAATGAAGTAACCTCCGTTAATACACATTGCAATAGTGTTTGTTATCTTCATAAAATAAAAATATACAATCCATCAAAACACCAAGTAAAGACATTATTGTACTTAAAAGTCCAAGATTTTTTGAAAAATATTCTACTAGTTAGCTCACTTCATCTCTCAAGGGAGTATATTATGTTTTTAGGAACAAAATATTGACATTGAATTACGTTCGGTATAAATTTTTGCAAATTTTACAAATATATTTACTTTTGGAAAGTTTGTATATTTTTCTTTATATTTGTTTTTTTTCGGTTGGTTTGATTATTTTCGAAAGGGGTTTGCCTACGTATACTCACCCTTTTACCAAGAATGGCTGGCAGCTGTTAGATTAAACTTCCCTAAATGGAACTTCTATTGTGAAACCAAAAAGAATGTGCCATTTTATTATTAAAAAAGGGAAATATTGTAGAACTTGGCAATTTACAGTTAATATAGAATATAGATGTTTAGTTTCCATTCAAAGTATGGTTTCGTAATATGTCTTACTATGCAAACTATGTGCTTGTTTAATGTATCGTTTATTGAAGCGGTATACAACTGTAAATATCAGTATCAATTATATTGTGATAACCAGTTCTCTGAGGCAGTTACCAGCATCTGAAACTAAGATGAAGTCATAGTTGCGCCGAGGAATAAAAACCATAAAATAGATAATCAGGTTAATTTGGTAAAAACAAGGCAACAAATAAAAACATAAAATAAAGAAAATCAAAACGTAAGAAAATGGTGTCTTGAAATGGTCGCTGGTTTTTAAAATTCGAATTAAAGATACTTTTCAGATTGTATTTAGCCATAATGTTGTTATGCTGTTTTTCATTATGATGTTTAAAACAAAGTATGCTAAGTGTCATTTGATACGTCATAATCGTGGACAAATTCGGAATTTACAATTTTTGGTCGACGAAAATGTGGAACCTTTTTGTTTTTAGCTCTATTGGGGATTTAAAAAAAATGTCAGTGACTTATTTCAAAAGGCCAAAATGATAGATTTCGGATTTACTTTTTAGGTCTCACGTGGATTTCACTCACTAGAATATTTCACTTCTTATCCTCATTTCTGTAATCCCGGGATTAGTACTGTCACAATCCCAGGATTTCGAGATCACAAAATTGAATGAGATTCCGGAGTCGGATGCACTAGTCATACGACGAAAACATTAATATTTATTTATTATCACAAAAAAAACTCGAACGACAAAGATCACAAGAAACATCTAAAAAGTTTATGTTGGCCGTGTTGCTAAGAAGTAACACTCTATAGCAGAAGCTCCCTTATTTTCTCCATTCTTTCACTTTTTTTAGAATATATTTCCCCCCTAGATTTTTATACATGTATGAATGTACATAATGTTGTAATTTTATTCAGATATATTTTTAATTACTTAATAATATCATATTAAAATAACTGAAGCACATTTCAAGTTTCTTCTAAAAAACATGAATCTAGCAATCTATCAATTTCCCCTCCCTGTAGCTCAAAAAAAATTATAAAGGGTGCAATTTTCCAGCGTTTGGCGAACCCTGCTGTATAGTGTCTGTTCTATTTCGTTGTTTTTTCAAAATTCAAATTTACAAATTAACTTATTCATTTCAATATATGTGTTATTAATTTGTATCTAAAAGAAAAGATGTCTATGACATTTTTATACATTTTAAATCTTTTAAATAACTATTGTTCTAAATGGCTTACTAGTAGATATAGAAACACTTGATGACACATAATTGATATTTATCGAATTTGTATATTCCGGTCCGCTGAAATGTTCCACTCAAACGAACGTTTCACTTTTCGACATTTGCTTAGTCGCTCAAAGTTAGTACGTTTTCTGAGTTACTCGTGAGTTTCTCTCCTGGGAATACCTCATTAGACCACTTGAAAATAGCTCATCCAGTGATATATCATTTTAATGCACACGAAATTGTAGACGCGTACGCAGAAATGGTAAAATTCCACACACATTAATCATCGCATGTATTTTGGTTTACGATTAGAAATTATTCAAACAATTCAAAACTAGTTGGTTTATGGTATTACCTGTGTTATCTTCATAAATCTAAGCAGCAATTTAACTACATTAGTGAAAATTTACAGTTTATAAGGTATAAATATAATCTATTACCAATATAAATCTTTGTCAAGCTTTTACATTTATAACAAGGTGGCGTTTTCATCTGAACTTTCGTGTCATGACTTAGGCTATTTCACATTTTGTTATTTTGTGACATGATCATTTAAAATAAAAAATTCCAGACGGTATGAATTTTCAACTCACGTGAAAATTTGGAAAAGCATTCTAATAAAATATATTTGTTATTTCGTTGTCATTGTTATTTATTGTAAATTGCGATAAAAGAAGCGTTTTATATTTTAGTAATATGTACAGTGAAACCCTGATTCTACGTTTTTCAAGAGACCGTGATAAATAATCGAGCAATGCGGAAAACCGATAATGCGGGAAATCTTCAAATAACACCAAAATATAAGCTTGATTATTAAACAACCAATTTATCTTTTTAAGTTTTTTTATTAAAAAAATTAATGTATTTTTAAAATGACTTAATACATGCTAAGTTACTTATTTGCCGTTTGGCACCTACATTTTAACAGAGACTCTTTATATCCGCGTAGTTTTGTAAGTTAACTCTTTTTGCTATTTTGCTGTGTTTTTTTTGTCTTGATTTGTTTTCAGTTTATTAGCTAGATTTCTAGTTTATTTAATTTAGGTATTTTAGTTGTAAGTTAGACAAAATGGTGAAAATGGTAAGACTATTTATGTCAACAAAAACGGGATAAATTTAGGACGTGACCATAATATTTAGACGATAGATGGAGAAAATCTGTAAATCGGGGAACGATTAATGCGGGATTATTTAACAATGTTCTTATGAGTGCTTTGCCGGGAATATAAAAAATAAACGATCCATGATGAAAAACGAATAATGCGAGAACGGTAGATCAAGGTTCTACTGTACAGGTTTTATAAGGGGAACAAAATAAATGGTCAGAGTTGAAATTAATTTTTGGTCCGAATTAAAATAAACTTTCAGTCTGAATAAAATTAAATTTTTGGTCAGAATAAAAATATGAACGATCAGAATAAAAATATTATACGGTCTAATTTTATAACAATGTTGGTTAGGTTAGGCTAGATTTTTTTTAATTTCATTTAAATTATGACTATTTTATATAAATTCTGACCATTATTTATTTATTCTGCTTTCTGTACACTGACCGATATATTATGACTATTTAATAAACATTCTGACCAATGTAATACAAATTCAGACCAATGTGATAAAAATTATGACTGAAACTGTATTAAAATTCAGACCGGTTAAATACGAGTCTTTTATAAGCCGTCAATTTGAATAGTAATTTTTAATGAAATACTTATTTTACTGTTTAATTGATCACCATAGCATTTGGTTTTGCCATTAATAAATATAACTATTCCACTATTATTAATAAGACAGTGGTTTATTCTATTTTATGACACTGTGTAATAATAAATTATAATAATTCAAGAAGTTTGCCGAGATTTACAAAACAAAAAAGCTACGCGAGGACGAGTCTAATCCGGTCTTGTCATATAACGGTTTATTACTCGAAACTAGTTTTGAATTTGTAACATTTAACTCGACAACAGTGGAGAGCTTATCAAGGCCTTTTTGATTTACCACTGTTTTTGTTTTATTCGTCAGAGTAGTGAATAAAAAACTTTACTCCCACATTTGTAGCATTCCGAGAATTTCCATGGCTGAAGTTTGATGATTACGCCACGGGAGGAAAGAATGGGTGGAGAGCGGAGCGACTTATTCGTTAGATGGCTCCAGAGACAACGCCATTTTATAACCGTACAATAAATAAGTTTATGGCCCTTCCGATAGGGGCGCTACATGACGATTTCTGATATATCTTCACGCCATTTTACTATTTTAAATCGAAGCTTTTCGCTCAACTAAAACGGAGTCGCTCTTTACAGCGAGAAGAAAGACAGAATAAATGTCCGTAAAAGTGACATTAATAAATCGATACCGTAGTTCAGGGGTGGGGAACCGTTTCATTTCTAAAGGCCAAATTTATTTATCTGATTCAACATAAGGTTGCAGTAAAGAAAACGTTGATCCCCCCTTTTTTCGATTGTCGAACATGTAATGAGTTGATTACACTCTTTTTCCAAGCGCTTGTGTATAATTTTTTGATCAAAGTGAATATTTTAATCAAGTCAAAAGGCCGTATCACAGTAGAAAAGAAGCCGCAGTTTCCCCTTCACTGCCCTAGTTCCAGAGTAAAACAACTCTGAATTTGGCAGCATCGAGTTAAGCGTGGAAAGTATTTAATAATTCATACATCTATCATTTCCAAAGAGTAACCAAAATGTTATTACGGTGCATTCGATTCTGATACTACTAAATTCAGTTGTTGCACTCTGGAACTAGAGTATTGAAATTATACCGTGTTGTTGTTGTCAAAATCCAGCTCTCTCAAATTTACCTGACCGATTGTTAAGGAAAATGAGACACTGCTGTCACCCTCAATCGAAAATTAGAATTGAAATTTAATTAGTTGTAATGATCACTTTTAAGGTGTTCACTGTCAATACTTGTTGGAATGGCATTATTGTACTTCAACAAAATCAGCATTGTTGCTGATTTTGTTGAAGTACATCAACTACATGGAAGCGGGAAAAACACTAAATCATCATTAAGTTATT
The DNA here is from genome assembly GCA_031772345.1 of Himalopsyche anomala. NCBI lineage: Eukaryota > Metazoa > Arthropoda > Insecta > Trichoptera > Rhyacophilidae > Himalopsyche > Himalopsyche anomala. The sequence goes on from CM062828.1 coordinate 4,208,449, forward strand.
CACTTTAGTAATGTAGTTTCATTTTGTTTAAAAAATTCCCAAATTTTAATTGTGTTTTTAATTGACATCATATGCCACTTATTATTGGTGATTTTTTAATTGTTTGTTATAGGTGTTAAGCATTTTAATTTTGTGTAATTATAATGTAATTTGTAGATCCTTTTAATTGTTAGTAATTGCTTACACCTTTTTATTTCAATTAAACTTGTATAAATAGCACTGTTTAATTTATTTTCCTTATCAGTTGATAATGCTCGTGAGGAGCGAAACCGGTCCTGATCAAATAAATTTTAAGTGGAAAAAGTACTAAAAATCTTTTATTATTTTTATTAGTTGTAATGAATTTGTAATTTTATTCTTTTGTTGCGAAAAAATAGATTTCCGAGTGAAAGAAACCTGCTGACGTACTACGCTACTACTCTCACACTGCTGATAAGCGTCCAATGTCCTATAAAGATGCTGTTATATCAAGTCGAAGTCATGAGATGACATTCCTATCGTTCCTGTCACTATCCTATTCAGCAGAACGGTTGTTGCGAGTCAGAAATACAAATTGTACATCTTGTGGCAAAGTTCATGCCAATACTAACCTGGCATATATTTGTAGAATGTCATTAACCTCAAAATAAATGTATTAATGAGTCTTTGAATAAATTTGTTCACCATACCAATCCCATATATTTTATTTGCTTATTCTCAAAAATGTCAAGCTTCAATAATCGTGTAAAATAAATTGTAATGAAAAAGAAAGTATATGCCATAGTTCTTTCATGCCATGCTATTTTTATGACATGTTTCGTAAAATGATTTTTGTATATTAAAACTCTCTAGCTAGACGAGAGCTTTTTTTCGATAAAAAAAATTTTAAGTCACGGATAACTTTTATTTCTAACAAAAACATTAAAAAAAAAAAAAAAAAGTTGTATAGAAACCTCGCGTGACCATATGATCATTCTCATCCTTATAATACAGTGTAATATTGTGTATGGACAGTAGTAAGGACGAGCGTGACCGCATGGGCACACAAACATTTGGGGTTGAAATAATAGCTAAACGTAAAATTTTTGAAAATATTTACAATTCGAACTCTTTAGATCAACATAATTTCAACACAAATATAGTAATAAAAGTAGTGTAAATAATTTTATTATTTGATAAAATAATTATTAACAGTTTCAAAAAGTCCATTAAAAATAATCGGAAATTCAAAAAATTGCATGTGCTTTTGGTAGTCGTTTTCGTCTCCGCAGCTGATGACTTACTAAAGTTTGTATTCTTTTTAACCAAATTTGAGTAAAAGCAACGATATTCAAGTAAAAGAAGGATGCATAGTGGGATCAATAGACGGTGTTTACTGTGACCATATGGTCACGCTGCTCTTTGGAGGGATTTAAACAAGTTTGTTAAAAAAATAAAACACACTTTTGTTTTCATTCTACGTTTATTTATTAAGATCACGACCAGTTTTGATTATCACAATAAGAACGAATGATCAGTGGTGTAGCAAGAAATTTGGAGCCCTCATGCAAACGTCACGTAAGGCTACGCTGTTGGTTTAGTAATGTATGGTAGTGGGTCAAAGATGTTTCATATTTCAAGTATGTAACATAATATCACGTTTGCATAGTGCAAAATAAAACTCTTTGTATAATATGTAAAATTAGAAATGACCAGTTACTTATTTGGTATTTTTTTCTATATTAATGTATGTATGTAAAAATTTGGGGCCCTCTTTTCGCTGGGTCCTCATGAATTGCATGTCTCAGCTATGAGGTAACTACGCCTCTACGACTGATATGATGAGCCTTTTTACCAAGAGTTAACGATATTAATGTATTAACCAATGGGTAAAACAGATTTCTTTCGCTCCTTTCAGTGCTGTTGTACACGACAGTTATTTTATTAAGGTTTAGAATTGAATTGCTGAGTCGGTCAATTTGTTGCATGTTATTAATAAAACCAGACCACGAAGCCGCGCGGCGTTCGCGAAATGGCGGAACGGGTCCTGTCTCAAGGCGCACATCGGTTGTGATATGTAAAACGTAATCCGCAAGCATTGTCTGTTCGCCTGGCATTACATAATAGTGAATAAAACGACTCGCGCGCGCCATTTTGGAGATTTATTGGCTTGTCGTGTGTGTACGGAGGGGGCTGTAAATATCACCCTGCCAACTCACCTATATCATTCGCGTTTTTCTGTGTATCAATTTTTGTTAGAATTGTTATGTCAGCATCCACAATAGGAGACGAACAATACATGGAAAGATTTTGGTCGTTCAGAAGTAAACATGATTCACGAATAGCTTTTGATTTTGCTTTAAGTACATAGAATTAAATGTTGCGCATTATGTTTAATTATAAACAACAAAAATAGTACTCTCAAATATGCTTTATCTGAAGCCTATCATTTTTCTACGCTAAAAAATACTTAATGATTTTAAAAACAACTTTTTATTTATAATTCTTTTACTGTGGATTTGATTTTTACAATAAGTCTCACATTTTTTAAAGAAATCTGATAAATAAAGCAAAATAAGAAACGTAATTTTAGTATGAAAAAGTCGTCATCGTGTGTCAAATGTCCTGTTTCTTCGTTCTTATTTTTTTGGTTTTGTGCTGCCAGGCGTAGGACAATTCAAAGTATATATAATATATTATTCGAATTTAATATCTTTTTTTTTGAAACACAATATTAATATATTATTAGGTAAAGTTATGATAGATTAGTTTTAATATTTTTACGACCAGCTTCGACGCTGATTTAAAAAACTTAGCTAACATAACCTAACAAATTGTATTAATTATAACTCAATTCTCGGAGTCGAATAGTAATTTTCATAAATTAATAATTGTGTAATCGCTTTAAGGATTTGTATAGTAAGTATGTTTTGCATCTTCTTTTCCCAAATACTACTCAATTCTAAAAACAGTACGCTGGAAGAAAAAGTTATTTATTTACCCATCTTTTTTCATACACTTACTGCAAAAATAAATTAGGCGCTCAAATTTGATCGGAAAATATTTTGTCATTCAAAAATATATTATATAAATATATGCACCATCTATGAACAAAGCCTAAAAAACTATAAAGGTTATAATTTTAAAATTCTATCAAAAAATCACTTTAACCCGTAACATGCCATCCTAAAAAATCACGTTACCTGCCATGATGGCATCTCAGTTTTACTGTTTATTGACAGTATTTAAACCTCAGTTAGAAGCTAAAAAATAACTTTAATAGTGTATATATGCTAGAATACATAAAATGATAAATACTTATTGACAATATTAAGAGAAATATTGAATGATTTAATGGTTCAACTATTTACGACTGCATCATGGGCATGGAGGTGTTAATCAGTAATAATTATTTAATGATAATCATAATAATATTATATATGATCAAAATTGATTCGTTACTTATTTTTCTACCCAAAATATACATTTTACGTGTAAAATATTTTTAAAAGCATCATATTTTTCCGCTCATTGTATAAAGTATTTATATTTGGAGCATGAACATAATATACACATAATCATAAACAAAATTATTATTTCTAAACAAAATTTTAACAGCTACTTTGCATAAGAATACAAAATCTTTTAGCAGAGAAAGAAAATATTCGCATTTAGAAAAGTCTACGGTACCAAATAAGACTTTAAACATATTCCACAAAGGAATAGAGTAATTTTAATAAAAGAAGAAATTTTCTTCCCTAAGGTGTAACCATAATAGTATGAATGCTAATATCTAAGATAATACTTTCCATGGCTTTAATACATGTTTGTTACATTGAAGCCAATATATTTTTATATTCAAAGGTTTAAATAACTTAATGTATATGTTATCATAGTTTGAATATATTGTCTTTTCTTTCACGTAACTTTATAAAGTGAAGGCTTAATTTACAATTAAATAAGATCACTTTAAGGGTGTTCACTGTCAATACTTGGTGGAAAGGCATTATATTAATAAAAACACAATAATCCTTTGTACTTCATTCCACTTTATTTAATATGTCAGGACCGGTTTCGCTCGGTCCTGACATATTAAATAAAGTGGAATGAAGTACAAAGGATTATTGTGTTTTTATTAATTAAATAAGAATTAAAAAAAAACTGTATCTATTTAATTCAATACAAGAAATTTTCTTCCATATTCACTTTAGCTGAAGAAAGTTAATTGTTTGACATAACATAATATGATATAACACAATTACTAGTCTTAATGGTAAAACTATGTTTATTTAGATATATCATTGTGATTCTAAGCTCTTGCATTTTGAAAAAATAGCAAGACTAAAGATATCTAATTCGTAGCGAAACAGATACATGTATGTTTATCCTTCTCTTTGTTTTTTTTAAATATCAAACTATTTATTATTCCCAAGTCATATGTGTTTTCATTTTATGTAATTCATTAATTTGTTGAACCGTTGATTTATAATACAAGCTCAATGATATGACAACATATAAATATCGCAACATTACTCAGTGTTACAAGTAAGACTCTGTACATGTATTGTAAGCAAATTGCGACAGTCTTAATGAAAATATGTAACCAGAGAAAATTAAACTGAATACGCTGAAGTGGAAATAAGTATTATTTGTCACAGTCAAGAGCTGTGATTAGGAGACGCGAAGAAAAAGAGAGAACTCCTCGATGATATATAGCAAGTTGACGGCAAAATTATGGTTGATGCCATAAATTATAAGTTTGAAGAAGATAGATATTTACTATGGTTATTATATACGTAAGTAAGCAGTAAAAATTAAAAATTGTCAGGACTTTATAATGATGTATAGTTTAATTGAAGGAAGTAATAAAGCATTAAATGCATGATTTTATACTTTTAATTAAAACATATATTTTCATATACAATGGGCGGGTGTGATTGCGGGATTTTTTTTTCGATATTTTCTTTTACATACTTTTATCCAAAAACACTTTGCACATAAAGCATCTAATCATAAGACTATTAGAGGCATAAAAAATGATTTTTTAGAATACACAATTAAACTACTATATTTTTTCTATTGTGAAAATTGTATTAACAAACAGTCGAAAATCAATGGCCGCCAAAACCCTAGTTTTCTCTGTTTGAATGAAGATTATAATAGTTTAGCACGTGTAGAAAAGCCATCTATTGAGTTAATATGAAGAGTAAATATATATTTTATCATTGGGTATAAGAATAAAAGGTAAAATCAATTTCTGTTTTTCGAAAGACCTAAAACAAACTTCCATAAAGTTTCCGACAAATCGATCGAAGATATTACATTTTTAATTGCTAAAAATTTACAAAAACCAAACGCTGAGTCATTCGAAAATAATAAAAATCCAGTATAATCTATTATGTTTGAATTAATTCACAAAATATGAAGAATTAAAAAAAGTCGTGTTGCTGATTAAATCATGTGTGATGATACATTATTTATGTTGAAAAAGTGATTTAATTCACATTTTCTAGATCCGAGTCAAAAGGCCCTGGAAGTCAACTCAATGAGAAGTTTTTTTAATCTGTTTGTAATATATTTTTCTCTCTTGTACTGAGTATCAGATTATTGGCGCCTCGCACTTTTGTCCCAAGGCCCATCAGGACGTCAATCACTCTAAATAGAACTGTCTTAAGTTAAATTTTGTCTGTCCACACACCACGTCCGACAATTTCAGTTGATTTGACCAAAGCTATTTTCACGACGGCTCAAAAAAATATATTTTTTTCAAGGTTCACCAAAGCTTTGACAAATTATTTGCAGTGGTGGGCTGCCAAAACGTTAAAAAAGGGGCTCACTCAATCTCGAAGCAATTCTCAGTGTTCTGAGGAAGGAGTGAATTTTATTGTCACTCTGCAATTATATGCAATACTTAAATAAGCAATATTGTTACTTAATAAACTTATAATATGTAACAATATGCAATTTAACGTAAACTTATCAATGTAAATAGCTAAAAAATGTATTATTGTGTATACTAAAGCTGTCGTAGATAATATATCAATTAGTAGTTACAGTTAAGTACTACTTTGACCTGAGAATATTGTTTTCTCATAAATTAACAAGGGGCTAGCCTACCTTAGTAAAATTCAACAAGCCCTTGCGAGCCCCCTACAGCCCACCCCAGCTTACTTGTGTCATTAAATTTGCCTTTAAAGATGAATTAAAGTTTGAGATTGTTATTTTTTTTAACTATTTGAAAGTCAATCTTATTGATGAACTATAAATTTTTGCTAAAATTTATTTTTACTAATTAAAAGAGCTCATTTGATTCAACGCGGAGTAGATTAAACTCAACCGCTTGAAGCTAAGCAAGTTACATTTTTTTAAGCACATTAGTGCATGGTTAAAAGATACGTGTCGTGCAGCTTTGCACTCGATCAATAACATGAGAAGCAAATTGTTTTATTTTTTTTGATCTTTATTACGACCGTAAAACAGCATACACAATATGTCGGGCGATTGTGAGGCATTCAATAACTATTTTGTGTTTCAAAAGAGCTAATTAGTTTTTCTTTTGATATTTGTAAATTTACTAAATAAAAAAATAATTACAGTATTGTGTATTTGATTCATACTGTCAGACTCGAATACGTAAGTGCGTAGTCTGAATATTATCATTTTAAAAATGTTCACTGTTAATTTGTGAAGAGTAGTTATATATATAAAAAAAAATCTAATTTGTTATCATTTCATTTGTTATATTGTAGTAGTATTTCTGACCATCTGTTTATAGTTCTCGCCATGAGCGACACCGGCACTGAACATATAAAATATAAGTGGAATCTGTACAAACGAGTGCTTTATTTTTTTAATGTAAATATTACATTTGAAGACGTATATTTGTTTTCTTCGAGAGTAATAAATCTCTTTCTAAATCAATCACAGCCCACAATATATCAAACATGCTATGAGCAAAGTGGCTTTTAGAAGTCGCAATAAAAAAAACAGCGAAGTAAAACAAATGGCCGCAAATAACTTACAGTGAGATGTCCAGTCTGACCAGGGGTTTCCGGCCAGACCGGAAGCAGAAGAGGCGCTGGTGCGCCGCGCACTGCCTCTTATCAACATCCGGGGGTATAAAAATCACAGGAAGACGACCACCAGTAGCGCTGCCAACAAAATTTAATGTATAATTCTAAATTTAGAAATAAATATATCGTCACTTTACTATTAAGACCACATAATTCTTATTGAGAAGAGTTTTTAAGAGAAGAAAAAGACATAATAAAAAAGCAGACAATTTAATAAAGATATTCTTTAATCAATGAAACTGTCAACATTTTAAGTGACATAAAAGCTTTTAATTCAATGTAAGAAATCAGAATCTGTGACAAATATGGGATCATTAGTTATTCTTCAAAGCAAACTAGCTTGCATTTAATTGCTTCTGTGTAATTACATAAGCTTCCTGTAATGATTCGTTTATCGGATGTTATGTTATGTCGGGTCCTATGGTGCCGGACTTCATGGGTTCAAGTCCCAGTACGAACTGCATTTTTTCGATCCATTTCTGTTCGAAAGGCATAGGTGTTTGTGACGTTTAAAAATTCCTTCCCGCCCTATCCGATCCTTTAAAAATTGGGCGTAGCGAGAGCATTGGGTAACCACAAGTCTTGTTCTAGTCTTATCCTTCTATTCCTACTAATCTCTTTGAATAAGAGAGGTTGAACGACTGAAATCTGTTGAGATACCTCCATATGCTCCATATTGTTATCGGAAACGGATTAAAAAAATGATTCGTTTATGTTATCGATGTTAACGATTGCAGTTAGAATTCTTGAAAGTGTTTTTCTAAGATATATTCAATACAAAGTTTTAAGCTCCTGAGATATATTTTTATGTTATTACTTCCTAAGCACATTTACGAATCATTTATAAAATCATAAAGTATTTTATTTCTCTCGATTCATTTTTTAAAGTCGCTATTTTCCTATCTTTATAAGATTCCTTCAACTATATATTAATATTAATGTGTTATAAAGTGTCTGACAAAAGCGCCACTGCAGTCAATATATTTCTATTCCCCGCGAATCTCCAGTTTGTGCCTGGGGGAGAAATAACTTGCCGTAGAAATGGCGGAAATCATCGCTATACCGGATACTATCGCTCATTATAACATCTGTTTCTTTTGTTCTTGTTGCCGACATACTGATCATGCTTGGGTGGTATGATTTATGCGCTTAAGTATTATCTCATCCCGTACGTGTTCACAAAAAAATATTAAATAAATTGTTATTCGACGAGCATTCTCGTCTATAAACCTACCGTTTATACTCAGTGCGCAACCCGAGAACTACAAGGTTATAAGTGTAAATTGTTGGCGTAACAAAAGTAACAATGAGGCAGTCTTTTTACTACCATTAATAGAATTCATTGTAATACAGAGGTTTCCAAACATTATGTGACTAAGTTTCCCTTTCAAAAAAAAAAAGTTTTCATTAATATTATGTATAACGTGAATAAAATGATTAATTTCAACATGGAATGTCGAAAAGAGGCGCTTAAAAGGCGACATGGTTTTTACTAGAAGTAAACATTGATTCAAGTGTTTTAAAAGTATTTAGGAACATCTTTTTGTAACAATATCGATTTTTTAAAATAAAGATTACGACTTGTTTCTCTTACCATGAGTAGTATGAATTAACTAAGATCAGTTATAAACATGTGAAATTTGTATGAAAAGTGTTTTATTTTTTAATAAACATAATATGTAATGCCTTTCTACCAATAATTGATAGTGATTAATATATCATATCTTTGATGGGTTGGACGGTAACTTTGTGAAACTTCATTTTTAATATAAAATGAGATAGCTTTGTTACTCCAATTTTTACAACAAATCAAATTAAATTTTATATTTATTTTAAAGTTTTTTAGAATATTTCGACGAACCAACAATAATTTAATCATACTTTTTTACTGATTTTTTTATGCATACTTAATAATTTATATTATTTAATCAAATTGCTCTAGGTCCACTTAATATGTAATAAAATAAAACACAGTATTTTATGTATTCTATCCTCTCTAATGAAGTGTAATGCATTTATTCAGCATTATAAAATTACTCACAATACAATTTTATTTAATTTCACAAGCTTAAATGATAAAACATGATAAAATAAATAAAATAGAAGTGACTTATTGCCTTTTTTGTTTCGAAATAATCAGAAGCTAGTGGACTAAAGATGAATACAAAAAATGCTGACAATGAAACCAGAAGACTTATCTAAATGATTTTATTTGTGTTGCGAAAATAGGATAAGTGGCCTGTCAAAAGAAACAAGCGTGCGTAAAAAAAGCTTTACTGATACATTAATTTAAAGCTCGTTTTGAAGCAAAGCTCGCAGGCAGTGCCCAAATAACCGAACCTTAGAAGAAAATGGAAAAATAAAAATAGCTCCGTTGTGAAATAACAATTGTCGAAGACATTCCATTTCGCTTTTATGACAAGGTTTGTATAAACACGGCAATGTCTTTACACTATACATGCCAGGGAGCTATAAACTGAAAGTCGTAAGCTATAAACGTTGAATGGTCCAAACTTTACATTTTACAATGTCGATGGTTGATTAATCAATAATTGTACTAAAAATAACAATTATTATTGGAGCGAATTTTGTTGCTACTAAACGCTACATATTATTCAAAGAATTTACTGTAAATATTTTGTTACATATTCAAGATAAAAGTATTTACGTGATAGCTTTTCGTGTTTTAGAAACAGTTATGCAAAACTACTAAAGCACGTGTAAATAATGACAGTTTGTATTTGTGTAGATGAGATCTGATACTATGAAGTAATAAATAATCAAAGCTGCCGGCTTCGATTGGAGTGAAGTTTGATACTTTTTCTCATTAAGAATCCACACCTGGAAATAGCTATAAAACTATATTAAGCAAAGCAATTTCTAGAACAAGTTGCTTTCTTTTTTTTATGACTAGAAAATAGTTTCGTATTTTTATTTTTTGTTACAAGAAAAATATTAAAGATTTTTACTGATGTTATAGATATTAAAATATTTAAGGTAAAATCGGAGAAATATAATAACATGATTTTGTTTTAAGTCCGTTAGCTACGTGGCTAGTAGGGCCTCCAACTCTGGGATGACATCCAATTCTGCGATCCCGAAATCCCGGGACCGTGACACTTAGAAAATTAGAGTTGAGTAAAGTTGAGCGAGAGGTAAAATTACGAGGTGTAAAATATTGGGAAATCCGTAAATTCCTGGAATAATGGATTCAAAATTCTGAAAAGAGCTAAAAAAAGACCTAACGTCGTTTCGTCTTGGGAAATCCGCAAATTTCTGGCTTTTTTAAATCGACAACAGATTGTTTGAACAATTCCAGTATTTAAAATTCGCCAAGCAAAAATTTCTCAATTCCGAATCCCAATTTATACTAAATTTTATGTTGAATGTTCATTCCCGGTATTAGAAAAAAATGTCAATCTCGGCATCACAAAAAGGGTCCGGGATTGGATGCCCTAGTAGCTAGGCTATAACAGTAATATAACGGTTATAATAGTAGTTAATGATAAAGGTTGCTCTTCCAAATTACAGGGTAATAAAAAAAGACAGGTCTACTACGTTAGTTATGTTTTTTTCTGTATTGATTTAGATTTTATATTATTTAAAATAAAGTTAAGCATCTGCGTGAAAAATATATTTTTTTATTAAATGAAAAAACAATTAAATCGCTTTAAGCGCAATTCAAACAATTTGACTAATTATAACGTATTTAAAAATATTCTATTAAGAGCATACTGTATTTGTAATACAAAACATTGCACATAATTTTGTTAGAGCTTTTTATCTTTGTAATTAAGTGCTATAAATTGTGTATCACTAACTATTTGGATCACGTATCAACTTGACACGGCCCTAATCTTTGAAAGCTTGGAGGCTCCATCTACACGATCTCGTTCTGTGTAATGCTTGTAGGGATAATAGCGGAACGACATTGGGGAACAATGGGATGATAATATTATTGTCGAGAGCGTCGATAAAAAAAAGAGTGAAAAGGGTTCGCGTCTCGGGTGTTTGGCTACCGTGGAACGATGATTGCGCATCTTCCGGTAGCTTTTTAAACTACCGGCCACGGTGACTTGTAAAGTGCAGTGGGACCCTTTTGAACAATACTCTTCGGTATGAATGGAATAATTTAAAACTATTTATATAAACCAAAAAATTAAGGCACTTATGTAATGTGAATGTCTACACATCCAACGAAAAAATAAAACGGCGAAACAAGCTCGACAAAAAAGTTTTGAACGAAACATTAAGAAAGTATTCTTATGTTCATAACTGAAGTAATTCGTATGACTATTTTGAATTTCTTTCCATTAGTCAACTGGCTCTTCACAAAAAAAAAGAAAATTCACGTCTACGATTTCTTAAAAAAAACAAAATTGTAGCTCTTAAGAATAGAAGAAAAGTTTGAATAAAAACAATAGTACAAATGGGCCCTCGAGAGGTGAAGTGAGTCAACTAATAAAATGTTAAAATAATCTTGGACTTGAAAAAAGTACAGTCGCGTGTTTTGGTGGATTGCTTTTTTTATTTTACGTATTGTAGATAACACTATTGCAATATGTATTAACTGAGGTAACTTCACTTCTACGACACTTTAAGACAGGGCTCGGCAACCTGCGGCCCGCAAGATTCTTGCCGCAACGCATGTGATCCAAGTGCGGCCTGCACTAATCCCCAAGTAAAATATTTGGCACTTTTACAACAAAAGGTTGCCGACCCTTGTTTTATGACGTATAAAATATGACAACGCATTTAACTTATTTTTTTATCTAAAATACCACTTGGCTCATTTCACCTATAATGGACCCATAATAATAATACTAAAATTTACTTCAGAGTCACGATCAGTCATAAATTAACAATGGAACATCTATCATGAATTAGTTTTATAGTCAACTTGTATTGACAGATAGGATAAAGATATCAAAATGGAGTTTTTAGTAATAAAACATTTTATTCTACTAAAAATAGTTCTGACGTATGGTTCAAAGGTCTGGAGAGTTCTATAGACTGTCAGAATATACATACAAGTGTTCAAACGAAAGATTTTACAAAAGCTTTCCATCCTCAAAACTCAACGTGTATGTTGGACCGGACATATGTTCCGTATAGATTAATAGAATCCTCCAAAACGCCTCAAGTATTCTTTTTCTTTGAAGAGACAAAGCGTTGAAAAGCCAAGACTTCGTTGCTCTCGTGAGGTGTCACAAGAGTCTCAAAGATCAGTGATTGACTTTGGTAGTTCGGGGGCTGAGTGATGTTGAAAAAACTCATTTAGGCGGCCAAGATTCAATCAACAAGAAAAAAAGACAAATATTTTTTTTCTATTGAAAAAAAATAAAATAATGACTTCTGTATTTCCTACCTACCTACGGGATAATTAAGGTCTTTAAGTATTTTAAAACTGTGCAATTTATAATATATATTGTTTTTCCACTTAATTAACTTACAAAATAAATCCTGGCATCATACTAACTGTCTCATTAAATTTTTGTTAAATTTAATCAAATAATTCAGGAAGTTTTCTTGCAGATGGGTATATAAAGAACGTATTATATACGAAGAATTTTGTTAACTCGTTGAGGAAGAATTTTTAAAATTGGCAGTTAATGAAGCAGGGAAAATGATCCCTGAAGGACTAATCTCATAAATGCAGGAAGGTTTCATTTAAAAGGATACCGACATTTTTAAATTGAATGAAATTGTTATATTGATTGCCTTCAGCTTTTTTCTGCAAGTCAACTAATAAAGTAGTATTAAAAAATATTATAGAATTTGTTTCATTGATACAATTTAAGTTTTTTTGTGCAACGAACAGATCTGCAATACATCTTTTAATCTCCATTTACGAAAGAGTTTGAATCTTGTTAAATAAAGGAAGTTTGAATCGTTCAAATTATGTACATTCACACAAGTTTTGCCACTGACGACCTGGGTTTCGTCTTTCGGCATTTTCAGGTGTTCAAGCGCACGAATGAACTTGAAATGACGCTTTGTAAATGAATGTATAGTGTTTATATAAGAAATAAATGTTAACTCACCAATAAATTTGAATCTTTCAAATTATGTACACTCCCACAGATTTTGTCACTAACGACCCGGGTTTCGCCTTTCGGCATCTTCAGGCGTTCAAGTGCACGGATGAACTTGAACCGAGTCAGAACGAGAACTTGAGTCAAAAGTGACAAAATCTGTGGGAGTGTACATAATTTGAACGATTCAAATTTAATATTGAAATTCCACCAAGCACCTTCAGTCGAAATCTTAAATTAACTCACTAAGTTAAAAGCCATTGCTGCTTTTTGCTTTCGCTATTCATCCTTTCAATTACATTGTTCTCAAAACAAGATTTTCGGAGATTATGAGTTTTGAAAATTTGTTTAACATTGGGAAATGTAGATCTATTAAAAAAATATATGTACATAAAATTAAATGTTTCAAATAAAAAATCAATAAATTGCGGACATGAGAAAAGAACCAATCTGCCAATGATGATGTCACTGGGAAAACTGTTACATTTTTCAAAAATATTATTTCCCCTGTTGGCATGTTATGCGTGGGCGTAAGTTAGTTCAGATGAATACAGTTTTTTGCGTTTGAAAGTATATTTTGACGAAATTTTTTCATCATTTCATCATTTGGTCTGATAACGATTTTATATTTAAAATAAATATTTATAGCAAATTTGGATGCTGTATAACAGACACCACTCTTAGAAAAACGATAAAAAAATTTAGATTAATCTACTTGATAGGTTAACAAATACTTGAAAAAATATAATATTTTATCCGTTCTCTATTTTTTTTCACGATGTAAGTTGATGCAACAAAAGCTCTGGTCTGATTGATAACTGAAAAGGATTAGCCTGATTATGCAATACAGCCAAACATAAAACAAACATCGATTAAACAACCGAACAAACCGATCAATCACAAGTCGGCCATTGTCGATGGCATTTTATGCAAAACACCCTTAAACTTCTCGCAGCGCACACTTCATCCCCTATTAGGTTCACTAGCCTTCAGAAAGAGCATACCCTAAGTTATTATCTGGTGTATTCCCGTTCATTTTACACAATGACTTTTGATTTTCAGCCAAAAAACTTTTAGGATTATATACTGAAACAAAAACACGTCTTATTGTAGAAATAATTAATTAACACTTTTATCAGCAACAGATCCGGAATCTTTCAAAGCCAAGGGATCATATTGTAATTATTTAAATAATGAATTCATTATGACTTGCATGTTGAATTAAACTATACGACAGTTCATTTCAATACCTAAGTGAATTTTTCATTGTTGATGTTAATTTTTTATAATGATGTTTTTCATGTAGAATCGATAAATAAATATATCAAAAACAAAGTGATTTAAAACTAAAGTAAACAAAATGATTTGGATTGATTGTTTTTTCTGTAGCAAAAGCAAATTACAAAATATTATAATTAAATGTTCATACCTGATGTTGTTTTATGTAGAAATGTTTTTCCACTATTATAAAAAGGTACCAATGGACAAAAAAGGGTCTCAAAGCTGTATTGTGAAGTTACGGTCATAAATTTACTCCTGACTTCGGCCGAATTCATTGATTTTTTTTTCATTACATGAACCATTATCATCCCTTCTTAGTAAAAATTAGCAGTAAGCATTGCACATATCCATTACATAAGAAACATAATAATTATTAAACATTGTATTAAAAAAAACCCGATTTTTACTAATGCGTACCTTCAAAAGGCGCCGAGTGTATGTAATACATACATACATACATGCAAATATTTAATTTTAATAAAATTATAATTTTATTGAAAGGGAAATAAAAGTCTCGAATCCCGGGACTTTGAAAACCCCGAGACTTCAGAATTCCTAATTATGACATTATTTTGACAAATCATGACAAAATATAAAATGTATTTTTTAATTATATGTCTTCTCTCAGCAATATGTTGTATTTTATATTTAACTTACTTTTTTAAGTCTATTGAATTTTTCGGAAGATTTCATCGGAGAAGAAAAAATAATAGTCGATAGTCTGTGATTAAAAGAAATTTTGAGCCTTTTCTAAACTTTCTAAGACACAAGCAAAAAATTAGTTATCTACTGTTTTTTTTTAAATATTTCAAGTAGTGACTATTGTTTTAAGTTAGTCACTGGGCGTTTATATATAAATGTCGTCTTTGTTTTATTTTTGTTTGTATTCAAAATAAGTAGACCATAGAATCTGTCAAAAAATAAGCCATCGCATTTATTATGCATACTCACATATACTCTGTTTAATCATTTTTTTCTGACTCCACACTCCCAAGTTGACAAATAAAAATAAAATGTTACCTCATGTCGTTTAATCTTAAAAGCTCTGACGGGAGACGTTAACACTCCATCATTCATATTTCCCTTGCCACATGAAAACATCGTAAAATTTTCTTAACGCGATATTACATTTATGGCTATTGTTAAAATGTTTATATTTTTCGGAAATCTTAAAAAAACAAAAAGGCCGTATTACCAGCTTATCTTTCACACAGATTTTCATTACGTTTTGCAATTTTATGACATATAAGTGATATAAGTATACCATTAATCTTAAACAATAAACCTTGTTTAATTACATACATAATTTATTCATTGTATACAGTTAAAAGAGAGTGACAACATAAGTATTTTTATTTTATATTTAATTGAAATTTATTACATTTTTTATTGAATGTATATTTATATATGAGCCGAAGCTGTAACCAAATAGTAACTGCTCTTAAGTATCAGCAACTCTACTGCGAGCTCATTACATTGAATCTTCAAACGGGACTGTTTTTTTCGGACGGACGGATCTTTGGTGATTCTTTTTCTTACACTGATTGACTGAATTATAACCTGTGCTAGAAGATAAAAAATAAAGCTTCACGAGCTCAAATGATCTACACATATAAAGAAAATATTTTTTAATCGAAAAAAATATTTTTTTAGAATACAATTAATTTTGCCAGAAGTTAATTGAAAGATAAGAAAGTAAACACAAAGTCATTCTATTTAATTCTTGTTGACACTGGCAATTAGTATGATGACATTTTTTTTTTCAGAATTGTACAACGTAATAGGTTTGTTACTTACAGAAAAACTCTTGTAACTATAATAACGTTTTACAGAAATCTGTACAAGCCACTCAGCAATTATTTTTATTATAAAATCTAAAATCACATTTTGTTCAAACATTGTCAATTTTTTTGTCTAAGATTATAACTGTACAACGTTGTAACTTTTTGTGCCACATAATGCCAAAATAAATGTTTTGAGTCGCATGTAATATATTCAATACATATAATGAATATGAATAATAAAGCTTGCATACATTTTTATAGAACCAAAATCGGGTAACACAAAGTTTATAGAATATTTGACCGTGAATATCCGTTTTGATAATTGCATTTATAAATGAATTCGTCACAAATTTTGGTTTTAATTGTACTTTTGTGTGTTCCTTTAAATAAATAAAATTTTCACCAGTAAAATCGGTAACAGGAAATTAATATTTAGGAATATAAGGTTGAAAAAGTATTTTATATCAAAAAATCTTTATAAATTTCATTTAAAATGTGAAAATAACGTATTTATATCGAATAAAAATGAAATAAAAAATACGACACTGACAGCTTTACTTACAACTAAAATTATCACATAAGTCCTCGACTTATGTGATAAATAATAAATAAAAGGTTTTAGTTTAGCGTAAGTCGAAAAATTGCGTAGATCGAATAAAACTAAAAATCGAGGATTTTTAGTGGATAGTTATAAATATAGCATACATACAAAACGTAAAATAATTTCTTATTAATTCAGACGCGTTCATACATTTAAATAATTCTTATTTAATTACAAGTCTAGTTGTGTTTGCTTTCCACCTTTTTTCTTTTCTTTACACCATACAATATCATCATTCACTGCTTTTGACACATTTGCAAATCGTTTTAAATTAGGGTATTGATTAAACCTTTAACTAAGTTAACCAATCCAATCTCTATCATATTATTTATTGATTTGGCATTTACTTGGTAGAACTCCATTTTAATAGGGTAAAATATCAAGGTATTTCAGTTCTACAGTTTTTAAAAAGTTAAAGGTTGATAGCTATTTCGGCTTACGCCATCGTCAGAACTATCCACTAGACGATGGCGTAAGCCGAAATAGCTATCAACCTTTAACTTTTTAAAAACTGTAGAACTGAAATACCTTGATATTTTACTCTATCATATTACTTTTTTCAGCCTTCTTGGTTTCAAATTGTTTCTGCCGTCTTGCTGTTTTTTTCTGAAAAAGAGTGACTTTTTTGGTCTTTAAGTTACATCAAAACTGCATTGTTAATTTCATTTCAATAACTACTGTCGATTAAATCAATGAAATCTTTTTCTGTTAGATTTCGGTCAATTTTTTTGGTCATTTCGACTACTTTACTAATAAATCGTCAACTTCTTTCTTACGTTATTTTTGAAAGATATTTAAATTTCACTTCAGACGTCACCGAGATTTATATATGTTCAGAATTATGCTTAAATGCAATTCGTAAGAAATATTTTTTACATCTATGTTTTTTTTCGAACAATGGACACATCTCTCACACACTAATATGATATTAATTTTTATTTAACATGCCCCACGAAACAAAACACAACTTCATAAAAAAACTTTATATTAAAAAAAACACGTAGTTTTGAATTCACCTAACTCGAATAATTACTGTATGTTATCGCTTACCTCGCAGTTTCATATATATATTTTTAAATCGCTTAAATACGAATTCAGGTTAATAATATTCACGTAACTTGAGGACTGACATTATTTTATGTTTTTGGCCGCGAGTTGCACACGTCTGAACAGTTTTACGTTGTCATAAGATGCAAGTAAAAAAATATGTCATAAAATTGTGCTAATTACAATCAAATGAAACTGACGCAGTCGTCATTAATATAAGCCATATTTACACCAAGAATCAGGCAGAAAAATACTTTTTTATAATATGAGATATAGTTAATATAAATTATTTTACAACTGAATAATATTTACGATGACCTTTGAAATATTAGGACACTTTAATTATTTCACGTTTTTAATTACCAAGAGTGCTTTAAAATTTAATTTTTGAAAAGAAATTTCGCGAATAAAAGTGAGTATTGCGAAAGCTCCACAAAAAGCGCTAAAATTAACGTACGACAAAAATATGGTAGGTAGTATTTTAAAGTGAATTTTATATCGCGAATATTTTTCATGTCGGTTGTTTTATTGTTTTGCCAACAGATGTCTGCGAAAAATCTTTTTTTTTTTTAGCAAAACAATGAAAAAATTCACGAATGGGCTTCATTAATATTAATTATAAGGAGACAAAAAGCACATTTCCTATTTTCACCGCAAAAGCTTTTAAGCAATTATTTTTTTCATTGTGGTAACACATAAGTAAGGATGTGACTGAAAATATAAGTAGTGCTAAACAATGAAGGCACAAGTTAACTAGCTGAGTATTTTCGGTTGTGAAAATAAAAAATAATCGATTCATTTGAAAGATTTGTAAATACAAGTTTTGTAATGTTCGATACTAACTTGCATGTAAAACTGCTTTCTAAAGGAAATTTTGTCTTTTGAAATTAGTATTAGAAATCATTAAATAAATCCAATAATACATACTCACATTAATGTAAACAAATGTTTTTTTGAATGTTAATAAATAAATGATTTTATTTATTAACATTCAAAAAAATAAATTTAAAATAAATAAATTTAACAAATTAACGAATATGAACAAAAAATATGGACTACATTTTTTTTTTCTATACGAGATAATGCCAGCTTTGAGAAAAAGATTATAAATAGATTTTATTTATATTATTAATATCCAGTAAAATCAAGCAAATAAAACATCACTTTGTGTATGTGAGAAAAGGCCAAATGAACTCCCCAAGAAGTAAAGTTAGTCATGTAGTAAAATGTCAAAACTTATCTATTATAATTGTAAGTACAATTATGTCTTCACTTAGTGTTTTGATATATTTCATATTTTTTTATCTAGTTGGAAAATATTATTGTAGGGTTTATTTTATGAGCTCACTTCACTTTTATAATACTTTGAGACATGCAGAGTATTATAACACATCTAACTCATTTATTCCTAAAGTTGGCTCACTTCACCTCTAAGAGACTCAAATATAATAATATGGTTTATCTTCGATGGATTAGGCGATAAATTTGTGAATGTTCATTTCTTATATCAAATTAAATTCGATAACTCTGTTGTGTTACAAAATGTGACACGTGTTTTGGCTCTTCAAGAAGCATCATCAGACCAAAGACCACAAGGTTAATGAACAAATAAAAAATAATTTTAATACTTGAGTTATAAATTACAAAATAAATCTTTTTATTTACTTCAACATTCTAATTTATATTACATTTATTAAACATGGCTTTAGTGTTTCATAGCGATAAAAAATCTGGGACAATTCAAGGGTGTCTCTCTTCTAAACTAGTATATATAGCTTAGTAAATGCAGGTTTAAACATAGTTCTGATGATGGCGCACACCGAAATAGCTATAAACTTATTTTATGAAAAAATGTATGTATAACTAAATACTTTACTATATTTTTGCCGTATTGTAATAAAAAAGTTATTAAATTTAGTTTTATATTAATAAATGGTTTCTCTTTAAAAAATAAAAATGCATACTTAAGGTGTTCTTATAATTACAATATATATAAAAACAAATGTAATAAATAATATGTGTATTCAAATATTGTATATGATACGATCCTTAGTTGTTTAGACATGCCTTTATACGAACTCGTAATGCCAGCACTCCACAAAATGAAAATATAATGTCTTTGCCAGCCACGATCTGTCATTTGAAGAAAAAATAGTCAGGGGTGGATGCTAAATGACAATTATAAACAGAGCAAATTAAAATGCTGCCTCACTCTACGGTGGAAGCGGAATTTAAATGAGGAAAATAATATTGCACAGTTCTTACTAGTTGAGAAAAAATAACAAAAAATTAAAACTTTTCATAGAATAATTTATATCAGTGGCTTTGGTGTTATTCTAATGAAAATTTCCAAGAAAAAGAAACTTTATTTTTTCATGTCGACTGTGGAAAGGAAAAATGACGCAATCCATAGTTTTTTCAAAACATCTTCTTTTTCGATAATCACAAAGTATCAAACTTGATACACGTTCTATCAAAAGGATGTAAACTGCAAATGCCGAATTAGTATCTAAATTTAACTTTAAATTTGAAAAAAAGATGAGCTTATGAAAGTTGAAACTTAGAAAAAAGACTGAAAAATAAGTTTTTCCTGGACAATTTATTTAATTAGTATTAGATTATATCAATTCAAAACCAGTTTAAAAATCTCCGTGCACTTTCAGGTTGTGTATATTTCATTATTTGTATATGACCCAATATCATCATAACACGTTTTTTTGCCTCCTGTAAAATGTGCTATGCGTGGGTTACTTCCTTTTTCTTTTCCACAGTCGATGTTATTAAGAAAATGCACAACAATAAGACCGAAGAATAATAAATAAAAAAAAAAACAAAGCAGCTTAATAATACTTTCTAGTATTGATACTCATCGACAGTTATAATTTCTTTACAATAGATAATAATTTCATATTTTTTATATATAAATATCACTTTTAAGGTGTTCACTGTCAATGTTGATAATGCTCGCGAGTAGCGAAACTGGTCCTGATCAAATATATTTTTAGTGGAAAAAGTACTAAAAATCTTTTATTATTTTTATTTTTTAATTTAAGATTTCGACTGAAGGTGCTTGGTGGAATTTCAATATTAAATTTGAATCATTCAAATTATGTACACTCCCACAGATTTTGTCACTAACGACCCGGGTTTCGCCTTTCGGCATCTTCAGGCGTTCAAGCGCACGGATGTCAGTTCAAGTTCATCCGTGCGCTTGAACGCCTGAAGATGCCGAAAGGCGAAACCCGGGTCGTTAGTGACAAAATCTGTGGGAGTGTACATAATTTGAATGATTCAAATTTTTATTTTTTAGTTTAAATTTAAAAAAAAATTGTTCTCAAAAGAAATTTTAGTCGTTGTACAGTAAAGTTTTGGTTCAGTTGACTAATGAGTTTGCCAACCAATGATTGAGGTGATTGAATATAGGAATTTAAACATATTTTACGTGTCTGAGTAAATGGGAGTATAATTTTAACATTTTTTATACGATACTTAAGTTATTTTGAACTGATGTCATACAAGATTTTTCGTGAAAGAAAAAAATATTTTTCTTTAAGCTTTTACAAAAGTTCACAAAAACAAAATGTCGTATTGTAATGTAATCGTCAAACCAGTTGCTCGTCATGGGACTTGTCGTAGAGTTTTATGTAAAATAGGCATTTTAAGTCTTCGAAAATAAAATTCTGTAACAAATATTTTTCTGGTAAAAAAATTCTGGATGACAAACTCTTGCAGTGGTTAGCTGTTTTTGTTCAAGCGCAGCACGATCAATGCGATTAGGTTACAGACAGGAATATTTGTACGTCAGGTTGTCTAATAAAAAAACCTTCAGAGTACAGATGGTCATTGGATATTGGAGTTCATGAGTATTCAGCTGGCAGACAATCACTGGACTTCTCCCAAAAGTTATGTGTGAACAAACAGAGGAAACAATGCCAGATTAGCTGTAACTGTTTTTTCTGTAAAGAAAATGCCCGGAGTTGAGGTTAAAACGACAATACTTTTTTTCCATATACGCTCCCTAGTCGGAGCATATGGCCACCAGATGATTCCTCCAAGATTCTTTGTCCCCCGCCAGTCTTCTTGCTTCCTCCCATGTCATTCCGTAGCTCCACCAAGTACATATTATAGATGGTCATCAGTGGCCTTCTACGACGGCGGAATCCATCCAGTTGGTAGAAAAGACATGCAGAATTCAGGCTCATACAAAAACGACAATATTGTCCACTATAAATTAAAACGGTATTAATTGCCAAATAGGTAAAAATATTAAGCAATATCAAAAAGAAAACAATCAACTGTTATTTGTCTCAAAGAAGATATAGTGCTTTTTTATAAATAGTAACCTTACATGTATGTCAGAAATTTGAAGAGTTTTTTTTATATACTTGAAGATACAACTCATTGAAAAATTTCCAACATGAAGATTAGATTGTTATCATTATCACTTCCTGTTAAAGGCGCGCAGCCTTTTTTACTGGGCCTACTCAGTGTTAAGTACATAGCTTTTCAATTTAACCTGCACATATCGTGTCCCAGAGGAAATTATAGAACTGGCCTCCCCATGCAGTAAGTGCGCTTAAAGGGAAGAATAAATAAAGGAGAAAAAAACTATTATCGAACGCAGACATAGTGCCTACTGGAAAATGCTAGGGAAAATGCCAGGGTAGAGTAGCCTCGTTGGTTTTATGTTATTAAATTTTGTAGATAATTATGCAAAAATTAAATATATTGCCCACGTCTTTCAATGACTATTGTAAAACACAGAAAAAGTCAGGTCATAATATGTTTATTGATTATTGTTACGTTGAATCCCGAAATACCTGGTTTGGTATTAGGAAAAATCCGGGATTAGAGGATCGTTGATTTAGTCGCGATCTCGGGATTAAGGGATTTTGAATCTTGGGGTTAAAAGGTCTAGTAATGACAAGCTTTAGTAAATGTAACTAATATCAGAAAACAAAACACTATGTTTGTATTTACATTTCGTATTAGTTATGCTCTACGCCAGTTGTTCAACCAGTAAAGCACCGTAGCTGGTCATAGATCAGTGGTTGGCAACCTTTTGAAAGACCTGGTAAGACATTTTAATTCTTAAAAAAATATTTGGTTAGTTGGTGAAAGTTAAAAACAAATTTATTTTTATAAAATACTGTATATTATATAATACACATATTTGCATTACATGTATGTGTAAATACAAATTTACTTAAAAAATACACTTAAAATAATATTTTTATTAGTGACTTGGTTTTAATAAATAAATGATTGGTTAAGAAAAACATTTTTGGCGGGGAGCTCAAAATGTTGGTGTGGATAATACATTTGCCCGCATGTAGTAGGTTGCCGACTACTGTCGTAGATGTATGGACTAAGTTACTTGGCAATAGGCTATCGTCGAGTAGACATACAGAATAATAATTCCAATGCATTCGTATTTTAATGCCAACCTTTTCCTTAACACAAAACGGATATAATCATATAAAATCGATTCAAAAAATTAACCAAGGAGATCATTCACAACTGAAAATAATGTGACCAATATTTAAAAACAAAAATGTGTCATTAATTTTATTCGATCATTTGCTTGAATGTTAACATCATGTTTTTTACATAATGTAGTATTGAAAGATTTTCAAAATGAAATTTTCACTAAATCGGCGTGGCAAACAGTTATTCATTTTTTTCAGAAATTATTTATAGAGCACTCGACTATAATTGAAAAGACCGTATAAATCAAATTATGAATTAAGCTTTATTAAGAATTATTACAAACGATAAGTTGAAAAAAATAATCGTTGATCAGTATTCGTAAGGGGTATTGTTATATTATCAATATTATTAGTCTTGAATTGAAAGTATCTTTATACAGACTGTATAAATTGTATGTACCAAAGATTTTAACTATATTTTTTTACCAGCCTAATACGCTCCCAATGTTAAAAAAACACTTAAAAATTAGTTGTTTTACGAAATCGCGTCGATATTTAATCTCTTGGAATTTATTTAAAAAAGTTTACAAATATAATGATGGAGCTAGAAAAAATATTAAAGTTAGCCAGTTGTTTGTTTTTTTAAGGCAAATCCACATTTCCACATTATAACCCACGAAAACCAAAAAATACAGAACAAGGATTTGAACCTGTGGATTACGATATCGAATATAACAAACGTTTACGAATGTAAGCCACTCGACCATAGACCATCATGCAAGAAATACGTTATTTGCTATTTTTTTTACTACCCATCTCCGCTCCCAATATGAAGCATATGGCCATCTAGTGGAGGTATCTCATTTTATACGAAAACTGTTACTCATTCGCTCAACTCCTCTTATTCAAAGATAGTAATAGGAATATAAGGATAAGGCTAGGGCAGGACTAATGGTTACGTAATCGCTCTCGCTACACCCAGTTATTAAAGAATCGGAAGGATGGGAGGAGAGGAAATAATGTGAATTGACATCACAAACACCCAGTCTTCGATCACAACTTTGAATTGAATAATTCCCTAACTCACTGTGATCTGACCGGGAATCGAGCCCAAACCTGCGTGATCGGTAGAGCAATCTCTAACCAACTGGGCAATAGCAGGCGATTAATATTAGTGCCGCCTGTGTGATCGAGTGGTCAACGTCGTTGGCTACCGCTACGGAGGTCACGGCTTCGAATCCCGGTACAGGCAGTTGTATAAATTGATTTTTCAATCGATTTATGAATTTCTGTTCAAAGGTATGGATGTATATGATGTCTTGAATTCCCCCCTGCCACCCATCTTATCCTATGAACGAGGCGTATCGAGAGCGATTGGCTAACCACTAGTCCTGTTCTAGCACTTTCCTTATATTCCCTACTCTCTTTGGAAAAATGAGACGTTGAGCAACTGAGTAACAAGCAGTTCTCGTAGAAACATTTATTGTTGAGATAAACTCCGTTAGAAGTTCATATGCTCCACATTGGGAGCGGACATGGTAAAAAATAAAAAAAAATATTAGTAATTGATAAAATGCGTTAGTGAAAGATTCATAAAAAGACTGCTTCCAATGTTTGAATTTTGTAAACTGTCAACGTTTAGAATTTATTTTTTCATTAAAAAATTAAAAGTCCCGTCGATCGACCGCCGCGCGCCAAATGTAAACAAATTGTTTTCGTCATGGAAAAAGTTGTGCACATCGGAACTTAATAAAGCGCCCAAACTTACCAATTTTATGGTAATTCTCGACAATTTAGCCCAGCCTTCCGATTGGCACGTTATCGCAACGTTGAAAAGTGGCTGGGTAGAGTTACTGGCGGGACGTGCCTCAAATATGAATGGCCCAAACAATAAATATTCCCCGCATCTTTTCGATGCTCTAAGGCGGATATTTTGTTATACAAAATGCCTTTGGACTGTCAGACAGATATTTCACTGCCGGGAAAAACATTGCAAGTAGCGCCCCAGCGGGGCTAAAGGTTATTAAAATTAGGTGACCAGAATTTGAAATAATTTTTGACTATGTTTTTGTTTCGTTACGCAGAACGTGCTTAATAAACTTTTTAGAGACGAGATGCTGCATCGCTACTGTGACCACACTGTGCTTTTTTTATGCAGGAATAATTAAATTAGCTTGTTCTATAGAAGATCTATAGTTATTTGTGTTATTGTACTCATTATATGCCGCCTGTGTGGTCTAGTGGTCAACGTCGTTGGCTTCAGTTACGGAGGTCCCGGGTTCGAATCCCGGTACGGACAGTTTTATAAATTGATTTTTCAATCGATTTATGAATTTCTGTTCGAAGGCATGGATGTATGTGATGTCTTAAATTCCCCCTCCCACCCATATCCTACCCTATGAACGGGGCGTATCGAGAGCGATTAGCTAACCACTAGTCCTGTCCTAGCCCTATCCTTCTATTCCTACTCACTTTAGTAAAAGAGAGGTTGAGCAACTGAGTAACAAGCAGTTCTCGTGAAAACACATCTGTTGAGATAAACTCCATTAGGAGTCCATATGCTCCACATTGGGAGCGGACATGGTTTAAAAAAAAAAACTCATTATATTCGAATATCTTTGTTCTATAGCTCCACATAAGTATAACTAAAAAATATCACTTTTAGGTGTTCACTGTTAATACTTGCTGGAAAGGTATTATTATAATAAAACACAATATTCCTTTGTACTTTATTCCAATTTATTTAAAAGGTCAGTTTTGCTCATTGCGAGCATTGTCAACTGATTGTCATAAAGTGGAATAAAGTACAAAGGAATTTAGTGTTTTAATAACTAAAAAATAACACTACAGTGTTTACTATACATGACATAATAAATGATGTGTCCTTTGTGATATTATATTCTCTTATCAGTTGATAATTTTTGTCATGAGAAAAACCGGTTCTGATCATTTTAAATACAATTAGAATTAGTACCGGTGAATATTTTATTTTAACACAGTATAGCAAAGCGGTCGGCAACCTTTTTAGACTCACGGACCACTAGATGGATTTAAATGTCAAAATTTTGATCCGGCCGACCACTAAATGGACTTTTGTGTTAAATATTATATATTTAAATAAAAATGAATAAAGCGAAGAATATAAAACAAGGTGAAAGAGTGAGACAGAACATGCATCTGCGGACCACCAGTTGTCGTCGGCTGGTATAGCACATATAAAGTCAATGACAAAAATAAAACATTTAATGTTAGGTATGAATGCACAGGGTGTACAATGTCGGATCATATGGTACAGCGCTTAGCGTTGTTGGCTTCCTTGGCCATATTTCACGGGTTCGAGTACTAGTACGAACAGCATTTTTTTTCTATTTCTGTTCGAAGACAAGGTTGTTAGAGATGTCTTAAAATTCCCTCCCACCCCTTCGATTCTTCAATAACTAGACGTAGCGAGAGCGTTAGTTAACCACTAGTCCTGTCCTAACCTAATCATTCTCACTCTACAACTCTATTTAGAAAGAGAGTGGTTGAGCGACTGAATAACAAACAATCTCGTAGAAAACTTCTGCTGAGACACCTCTATTGAGAGGCCATATGATTCACACTGAGAGCGGACACGGATACAAAATAAAGGAAAAAAAGTTTAAAAATAAACCGGTTGTCGGTTTTTCTTAAAACAGACAATACATTGGAAAACCAGTTTCGGTTTAAGCCGAGTTGGAAGCCCTTTTGATGAGTATTTTATTTTTTAAAATAACACACGTAAAGACAATGGAAAAATAATGCATTTAATGTTAGATTTAAATGCACAACAGTTTTTCGTCATTAACTCAAAACCTGGAAAAATTGTCCAGAGCGCTTTTTGCAACTCGATGATTCAATTAACAAAAACTCTCTTCGAAAAGAACAAGTGAAGTCGCAAGTTGCCATAACGACGTTATTAATTTTTTATCATTGCATTTGTGTAATTTTTTTTTTTTTGTATTTTTAGCAGAAAGTGTGCTCACCGTTTACATTACTGACAAAAGTGAGTGATAAATAATACGGCATTGATAAGTTTGGACAGATATTGAAAACATCGCAAGTAACGCGCCCCACTGGGGCAAAAGGTTATTAAAACCGGGTGACCAGAATTTGAAATAATTTTTGGCGATGTTTTTGTTTCGTTACGCGGGACGTGCTTAATAAAATGGCTGACAGAAGTGAGCGATAAATAATATGGAATTGATAAGAAATAATTGTAATTCGAAGCGCGAACGAGTTTGAGGCGTTTTGGGAAATAATAATGGCTCTATTTCTATTTATGAATTCACTACAGGATCTATGTAAGGGTGGTATCATTGCATGAAATCTATCATAAGGCATGGAATAGCTTACGTTGTATGAATTGTATCAGTTTATATTACTTTCCAATCATCTTGGATTTTTAGTAAAGTCTAATATTATACTTCCGTGATTCAAATGAATCTTTTTCTCAGTAATTTA
>CM062828.1:4236238-4458401 GCA_031772345.1 Himalopsyche anomala
CTTATTTGGCTAGTCAATCGGATTTTGTTATTTTGATAGCATTTATTTTCATACGATCAAGATGTAATGTGATTTAAAAAGAAAGTTTTCAAAAAAAAAAAATGTTATAAACCAAAAAAAAACGCTCAGGACATCCTCAGACAGACTTACTTTCAGTAAGTAAAAGTAAGTCTGTCTGAGGATGCCTCTGAAAGAGGCGAAACACGTGTCACAGTTTGTAGCACAATACGTGGAATAATCTAAGTTATTTTTTATTTTATATTCAAATGAACTTCCAAAACGTTACCGACGAATCCATCGAAAGCATAAACAATGTATTTTAGAGAAAAAATGATTGAAATTATGCAATAAAAAGGGTGGGTTCAGTTCACTTTTTCCCATCATCCTAACTTGCCTCACTTTGCCGTATTTTAATCTCGTTGACCCCAATCTATCAAACTATTTCGCTTACTTTATTTATATTACTATTTGAGCATAAATTTACCTTGTCATTCATTATTTGACAATATTCCATTTTTGAATCTTTGACAATCGAAGTCAGTAGGAATCGCAAATATCGTTCCATTTTCAAATTTTTATTTTAAATACACTATTTTTATCGCCTTGATATTTATGACGTTAGCTCAGTTGATAGAGAGCTCGACTGGTAATCCAGAGTTCTGTGTTCGATCCACGGTCGCGGCGTTTTTTTGTATGAATTTTTTTCAGCTATTTGATTTGTTTCGTCAAATAATAAACAGTGTATTTGGAAAATATGTCTTTAGTATGAATAAAAAAAATAATTAATGGCGACAGCGGAGCAGGATTGGGGGGGGGGGAGGAGGACCGTCTTTCTTGACGTCATCGAAAAGGCGAAATCGCGACCATATACAAACGAAAAAAGTATGTATTTGGTATGAATAAAAAAATGGTGACAGCGGGGCTGGGGCGGAGGAGGGGGAGGGAAAATCGCGGACAATCATTCAGACGGACGGACATTATCGAGTATTAATATATAGATATTTTTACTTTGTCGAGACAGTTAAGCTAAGGTATAACGGATGAATATTAAATTATATGTAGTGAAATTTGAAAATGAATATTTATATTGTAATTGAATAAAATCAAATGTCACCGCTGATAAATAATGATTTATATATGATTAAAATGATGATCACAGACTTGTATCAGTTTTGACGCTTGCCGGCACATGATTAGACGTCTAATCTTTTTTAATTATTCCACAATATTGCTTTTTATTTTGAAATATTCAGCTTGAATTGAGTGGTTACTAATAATTGTTTTTTTCAGGTTTTATGATTTTGTAGAATCGTTCTCAATTTATGCTCACATTTTAAAAGCAAGAAACTTAAAATTTTAACCTTTTAAAAAGTTTGCTTACACGTAGTGAAATAAAAAATCACTATCAATATTCTATGAAATAATATTTCTGTACATTGTACATTGAAGAATACATTTGCTGAATGATAAAATTTAATATATAAAACATTTTACTAAACTATTTGTCGGACAAATTTTTGCCCTTACATATTCCGTTTAATAGAAAGCTTATAGATAAAAATATTTGTTTCAAAAAAACGAGAACTTAATAGGCGTCTGCGCTTAAAAACGAACGTGATAATATCTGTGTTAAAATTGTAAAATAAATGTTAAGTCGTATTCAGCAGATTTGTAAAACTCTTACAGAACAAAAAATGTCTGCAATTTTTTTAGCATGACAGAATATAAATAAAAAAAATGTGAGAATCCTTAAAAAGGTTGCATCGTACGACATGATATAGAAGGCGGAATGTCAAAAACTTACACGACTGTGCATTTCAGGCCGCGAAAAAATATGAAGGCTGTCTTTATTTGGTGACGGTGAATATTTCTACACACTAACATGCCCGCCCACAAAAGCTCTGGGCGGATCACCATACATTATTTATGCCTGTTTCTGTTCTGGCCGCCTTACAAGCTTGAGAGCTGAAAAATTATTCTGAAGTGCACGTCATCTTGGAAAAGAAACGTGACGTCAGAAGAATAGTCATTATATCCGTGTTGTACACGACTCCAGAATTCTATATTGCAATAATGTACGTTTTTGAGAGTTTCTTAGAATACAAAAGACGAGAAATATTTCTCGTTTGACAGCATTCAAGAAATACTTGGCATTTACACTTTATATTTGGCTTAATTTCTAAGTTATCAGTTAGCTGAATACTGTTAGCTGTAAATATATAATATATACATTACAATTGTTTAACATAAAACAAGATTAATTATTATCAACTTTGTAGCAAAACATATCCGATAAAAGTCTACTTCTACATAAATCAGTTATTATTGCAATCTAGTGGGGTCAAGTCAGGTCCGTGGTGCTGCGATCAACGCTGTAAGCTTCTGAGATAGATCTCGAGGGTTGAAGTCTTTGTCACTTATTCAATCGATTTATCGATTTCTGTTTGAATATATTTGTAGGTGTGCAAGATCGCTAAAAATAGCTTCTCACATTCCCAATCTTAGAAAAACTAAGCGTAGCGATAAGCTAAACTCTAACCAGTAGCCCTGTCCTAGTCCCTATATTTAAATCCTTATTACCCTCTTCAAAAAGAGAGTAACTGTGTAAATAACAGTTTTCATAAAAAAAACATTTGTTGATATATCTCTATTGGAAAGCCAAATTATACACCACACTTAATGTTTAAAAAAATGTTATATTTATCATAGTGCGCAAAAATAAAATCTAAATCATTTTCAGTTACATCACTTTTCCACTTGAAGCAAGCATTTGAATATTTTTTTTAAAATCTTACAATATTATGATATTAAAACATATTGTTTTGTTATTTAATCATAAGTTAACAGCATGTAGCGCAAGATGAAGAGAATTTATTATAAACGTATTTTTTTTCAATAAATATGAGGATCTTCAAAGAAAGCATGCATTGATTCACTACCGTTTAAACCTTTATTTGAACTGCACTGGTGTAAATCATTTGCATCGATGTTCAGTCAAATGTTACAAGTGAAAAGCTCTTAAGTGCTTTCTCGTATGCAGTTTTACAACCGAGCTTTTTAATGATGTGCCCATAAAGATTTATACTTTTTCCCGTAAGATAAGATATATTTTATTTCATGTATATAAGAAGGTCGTTTAAATGTCATGTGCATTATGCGTTTTTTTTTTTGATTTGATACATTTTTAAACTTTAACTCTAGTTTTTGTCAACAATAAAAACTGTAAATTATGTTCCTGTTTGAAAATATATTTGAATTAAAATGAAAATGCAGTGGTCAATGCCATTGACTTCCGTTACAGATCTCGCTAGTTCACGTCTCAACTCATTTTCAATCAATATGCCGATTTCCGTTCCGTTCCGTTCCGTTCTCATAAAAAAAGAAAGGTTGAGCAAATGAGAAACAAGCAGTTCTCAAAGAGAAACTTCTTTTATGGTACACATTGGGAGCGGATATAAATTTCACTTTTAAGGTGTTCACTGGCAATACTTGGTGGGAAGGCATTATATTAATAAAACACAATATTCCTTTGTAATTTATCCCACTTTATTAAAAAGGTCAGGACCGGTTTCGCTCATTGTGAGCATTGTCAACTGATAAGAAAAATATATAAACAGTAATATTTATACAAAATTAAATTGAAATGAAAGGTGTAAACAACAATTGATAATGAAAAGAATTTACAAATTACAGTATAAGTGACTCAAAATTAAAATGTTTATAAACTTAACTATTGTTTCTTTATGCCATTTTTTTAGGGTGAGTTATCAAAAACTTCTGTACTAATTTTTAAGTAGATACTTAACTAAATACAATTTACAGCGTTGTAGTCGGTAGAAAAATTAAAAAATACTGAAACAAAAATACTTTCAAAATTTTGGCTTTATGTCAATCATTTATCAGAAACTTGAAACAAAAAATGGGACAGACATTGTCTAGACTAGGCAGTCAATTTTAAAACAGGTTTAAAATATTTCAAAAGCAGAATAATTTATAAAGATAAACTACTCAGCTAATTAATTGTTTTTAATTTATTCCGGCGGCTCAAAAACGACCAAACGTACTTTAAAAGTTTGAAATGTTGTTTTCATATTTAATTCAAATCACCTACAACTTTTATAATAAATCAAAATAAAACGCATAAACTGTTCCGTTGAAATTAAAATTATTTGTCAACAGTTTTGTGGTCAATTACTGAGGGACGATGTGCGTAAGATATGTACATATAAAGTGATATCCAAACACTAAATGTCGTGTATGCTGCCAATGTTTCACGGCTGCTTTCCGCAATCCTATCAACAGATATTTGAGGAGCTTAGTATTATAACTCGCAAAAAACACAGGAACACAATTTTTCGTAATTATATATTTATTTTGTAAAATTACCATGAATATTTACTTCGAGTTAATAGTATCACTTCCATAACACTTGTAAGACATATGTTGCTGACCTTTTAGAAACCAAGTGAAAAACATGTTTTTTAAAAATATATGTCCTGAGTTTTAAATGTCTATCAGAGGGTGATAAGTGTTCAAAACATGTTTTTTCACTTAATTTTTTAAGGAACAGAAACATAACGGAAGTGTTTTTTTAGCACCGTAAGGGAAAAGTTAAGACCGTATAGAATATTTATCAATCGAAAGTTTCCCTTAAACTTATTAAAGACTAAGTAAGAGAAAATGTGTTTTTTCCATATCAATTTCATATTATTCGAATTGTTATAATCACTTGGTATATATTACAAAACTAATTTATCATCGTTTGTCAAGTGTTAAGATGCTCCAAATACACTTTGAAACATACCGATTTCGGATTGTTTCTTTTTAACCATAGCATAATATTCATTTAAAATGTGAGCTAAGCTACCAATAGTGTTATTTGGTCTTAACAGTGCTTAAAGTAAATTTTAATACTTATTTTTTGGTATAGATAGTGATGCATTAAAATTGATGATTTATAATAAGTAACGCATTTGAATAATCACAACATTCAATTTCTTATTTTTGATAATGCAAACAAAATTCCTCAGTTGTGGGCAACGGGCAACAAACCAGTACAACTTTAATAATGTATTTATTAAAGACTCGTATTTAACAACATAAATGGTCAGAGTTTAAATCAATTTTTGGTCATAATTTTTATCACATTGGTTTTCATTTATATTACATTGGTCAGAATTTATATTAAATGGTGATAATATATCGGACCGTGTACAGAGGACAGAATAAATAATAAATGATCATAATTTAAATGAGAATTAAAAAAAACTAACCTAACCTATCCAAAATGATTATAAAATCTGACCGTATAATATTTTTATTCTGACCAAAAATTGAATTTCATTCATATCGAAAGTTTATTTGAATTCCGACAAAAAATTGATTTAAGCTATGACTATTTATTTTGTTGCCTTTGTTAAAATAAATAAAATAAAAAAAATACAAATATATTTATATTTGTACTAACTGGCAATGTAACAATTCGATTAACGCCCTTAGAAGTTTGCTATCGTATTCTGATTTATAATCAAAATTTAAAACGCCCGCCAGAGCCAAAATATTCGCTGAGCCACAATATTTGGCGAGCAGGCCCGCAGATTGTGTATATCTGAGTAACGGCCGCTTTAAAACTGCGTCATTAAAGTTTGGCTTTATTGTCGTTTTAACAGGCCACCCTCCGATACTATATTTATCGCCCGTGAATGCGATCGGAGTAAATCGGACTATGCCGTAATAAATATTGTTTCAAAACCAAAAGCAAACACACACACCGCTGGAACTGTGAAACTAAACTTAGAGAACGTAATACTAGAACATATTACCAGAACTAAGATTTTTAAACATCCATATCTGCTTCCAATGCCGAGAAAACGACCTCCTTATTGAGGTATATAGACAAGAGTTTTTCTACGAGAAGTGTTTTTATACTCAGTTGTTGAACCTTTATTTTCCAAAGAGAGTAGTAGGGATATAAAGATACATCTAAGACAGGGTTAGTGGTCAACTAATAACCGCCTAGTTATTGAAGGATCAAAAGAGTGAAACGATTTTTTTAGACATCACAAACACCCATGCCTTCGAACAGAAATAAATAAGTCGACCGAAAAAATGTTTTTCTACAAGAACTGTTTGTCTTCTCTAAGCCTATCTTTTCCAAAGAAAATAGTAGGATTATAAGAATAAAGTTAAGACAAGATTAGTGGTTAACTAATCGCTCTCGCTACCGCCTAGTTATTGAAGAGTCGGAAGGGTAAGAGGAAATTTTTTAGACATCAAAAACACCCATGCCTTCGAACCGAAATCGATAAATTGATAGAAAAATGCTATTTGTACTGGGACTCAAACCCGTGAGATCTGGCACGGAAACCAACAACGCTAACCGCTGCGCCATAGGACTCGACAATATGCCAAAATACTGAACTGTATTGAAAATTAAGCAAACCGAATTTTGAATCACAAATTTAAATAAATGTTCACAGATTCCAGAATTGATGACCCCCCATTTTATACTGTATTTTTATAAGAAACCGTGATTTTTTTATGAAAATAGCCCGTGTATGATTTTGTGTTTTTATTGTACATGAAATATTGAAGTAGCGATTTTTATTAGGTCACCTGGTATTTAGATCATTTTTTTATACAATTAATTTACCAGAGAAATAGTTACTAATTGTATTGTTTTAAAACCTTAAGCCGAGCTTAAAACTTCTTAAAAATAAAATAAAACTTCAACTATAATTTTGACATGTTTTAACCCTCCAGAGACGAGAGCTTTTTTTCGATAAAAAAATATTTGTTAAGTGAAGTCACAGATAACTCCTAACAAAAATTAAAAAAAAGAAAAACGCAAAGTCGTTGTATAGAAGCCCCGCATGACTATATGGTCATGCTTATCTTTTTATTACCGTGTAATACTGTGTACGGACAGTTGTAAGGACAAAAGTGGCCGTATGTGCTAGCAAACATTCGGGTTTGAAATATAGCTAAACGTGATATTTTTAAAAACATTTACAATTTGACCTCTTTAGATCAACATAATTTCAATACAAATATATTAGCGAAATAACTGTAAATAATGCGATGTTTAGATAAAAAATAACTAACAGTTTCAAAAAGTTCATTAAAAAAAACGGAAATTCAAAAAATCGCATCTGCTTTTGGTGGCCGTTTCTGTCCCCGTAGCTGATGATTAACTGAAGGCTGTACCCTTTTTAACCAAATATGAGTAAAAGCAACAATATTCAGATAGAAAAGGGATGAATAGTGGGATCAATAGAAAACGGTGTTTACTGTTACCATATGGTCACGCCCGTCCTTGGAGAGTTAATCAGAATTTTACATAAATTCTCGGCGAGCGGACTGGGTGAAAAAAGCATGTTACTGAAAAATCTGGAAGTGTGTGTTTTAAAATAGTAGCAGGCGCATTTAGGAATGTTTCTTAATAGTCAATGCACTGCAGAACACTAAAACAGTATACCGATAAAAGTTTTGACATAAACTCATCGTTATGCATGTGATATATGGATAAATTCAAAAAGATATGGGTACTTAATAAAATCGTGTGTTTATGGAGGTCTTTCGATTGAGAAGTTTTATATATTCGCAAGATAAATAAAATCTGTTTGTAATTGATATGGCAGACCATTATTTTAACACTGAAATGTTTTCTAAGTAAATCGAATTATTTTTTTAAAAAAATTGGCATTATTTATCATATTCTATCGAATTTTGTTGGTCAAATCGCAATGTCTTTTAATTAATCTGCAAATTTGTTTTTTTAGGCGAATTAAATGACAAAGCTTTATAGCAAGCTTCTGTAACAATTATATATTTTGAATTTATTTTAGCTTTTTTGTTGAACTGTGCTTGCAATTAACTACAATTTGTTTAATTTTTACGATTGTGATAGCTCTTGCGATTCGATGAAGTCCAGACGTCAGTCTTTATAAAGGTAAGTAATTCAAATTTGCCAATTCAAAATTGTGGTCAAAGACTGGGTGTTTGTGATGTCAATTCACATAATTTCCTCTACTCCCATCCTTATGATTTTAAATAATTGGGTATAGCAATAGCGATTAGCCAACCACTAGTCCTGTTCTAGCCTTATCCTTCTTTCCCTACAACGCACTTTGAAAATAAGTGAGGTTGAGCGACTGAGTAACAAACAGTTTTCGTAGAAAAAACTTCCGTTAAGATACCTCCATTAGGAGGCCATATGCTCTACATTGGGATCGGATATAGATTAAAAAAAAAATGCAATGTTTATACATAATGAATATAAATAAAATTGAAATCTGCGGCTAGTGCAAGGTAGGTAGAAATCATAACTTTTTTTAAGAAGCTTCATATTTGTTAAGCATATGATACCATGACACAAAATCGTGTTCAATAATGCAAGTATTTAAAATTACATTCTTAAATGTGTGACAATTAACTATTACGGTATTTTACCATCAGACTAATGAAAAAATACTCTCGATTTTTTAAAGGCACTATAAAAAATAATATATATTATAAAACTCTATGAAAACAACGGTTATATATAACATAGTTTCTCAATCTTTTTTGGCCTGTGGCCTCCATATCCGTTACAATAAATTTTTCAAGACTCGGGAATTGGAAGATTCTAGTATAATTTTTAATTCTTAAAACACTCTACTCGCTGGCAGATTTTATAATTTGACCCAGAAATTTACAGAATTTTTAAAATGGAAAGACGCAAGACCTTTTTTTAAGGTTTTCTCAGATGGCCAATTTCAAAAACCAAAAAAATTGTGAATATTTCTAGCTCTTAACGGAATTTGAAAATATTTTGTCGCAGCCCAATTTTCAAAACCTGAGAGTTTATGGATATTTGCCCGTGGCCTCCCAAAACTGTGCTGTGGCTCCCCTTAAATTATTTTTTCTCTGTGACCCACTTTGAAAATACTGTGCCCCCTGTTAAGAAACCATGATCTATAAGTTATTTTGTAAATGTTATTCGTAATCACCATAAGTTTTGCACGCAAAGCAATTTAATAAAAAAATTAGTAGTATCTTCTTTACGACTTTAAATTTTGTACTCTGTAAAAGCGTTTGATACCATATTCTCAGGTGAGTACCTTAGAATTCACTAACGAATATCAAAGTAGATCAACTGACGTTAGGCCCTTAATGGTGTAATTATATTTTGGATGAGTATCTTTTTCTCCTTGGGGTATAGAACTTAATTAAAGTGTCAAATATATTGACTAATTTTGAAACTCGGGTTAGGCTCGCTCGCACAAACTTCATTTTGACGAGATTAAACTTGTCCAGGCACACTTAAGAGACACCGGAGACTTGGTTTTGTTTGTTGTTAAAGGCATTGTTGGAAAGAGATAATATTATATTCTCTTATCATCATCTTCAGGGAATCGTCAATGCAATGCTAGTGGAGACACCCTTCACATACCGTCTTGTACCTTGGACATGCACAGAGCAATAGATATAGTGGCTTTGAAATTTATATCTGTTGAATAATTTAAAATATAGGAACTGTTTTTTAAGCACGGTTCTTCTACATAATGAGTTGTGAATATATAGAAATAAACAAATATCCTTTTTATAATATATATTTTTAACCTTTAGACTGCGGCTGATTGAGTACATAGTCTAATATGACAAGATTTGTACGTGGACGGCTGCTATAGCCCCCGTGAGCATAGCGTGACGTTTTGAGCTTATATTGTAGAGTTTTATCATAGCTATTATAGTTGTTTTAAAGCTAAGATTACTTAAATGCTATAAATTATCAATGCCATCTATTGGATTTACAATAGAAAATGACCATACAGGCCAAACTATCATTTTTTGATCATTTTAATCTTTATAAGCTTGATTTTTTGCAGTCATTCCAAAGAGATTTTTTTATCCATGTCATCTCCCAATGTGAAGAATTTGGTGTCAACAGATTTTTTTGTTACTCAGTTGATCAATTTATCTCTTTCAAAGAGGGTGAAAATATAATGAATGGAGAAGAACATGACTAAGTGCTCTCAGTACTCCGGTTTCAGGATAGGATGAGTGGGAGGAAATTCAAGACATTACATACATCCATGATAAAAATTAATCAATAAAAACTGTCCTTAGTGGGATTCGAGCTCGTGATCGTTGTGTTCCAACTCAACGAAGTCAACACTCGACCACACAAACCGGTATTAAGATATAATATGATATGTTGCGTTCTGTACATTTAATTATGCAATTATGACTAGCACGTAAAATAATAAGTTTGACGGAGATCAATAATTGAAACACGTGTCTCCCATGGAATCAACTTTGTTGTTTTATAGATAATTTATAAATAGCTACTAGATACTGTTTTCAGCTCATGTAAGCAGCTTATTTCAAAGCAATTTCATGTTTGAGTGTTTCCTGGGAGATTAATTCAAAACAAATAAGATTCATAGAAATGTTTTGATAACATTGCTGAATTATTTTAACGTAATATTGTGTATTTATTCGATCTTATGTATTAAAATCGCGAATTATTTTATGACTTAACAATCAGAGAACCTCAAATTGAATCATTGAGTTACAAAAACTATCTGGACGATTTTTGTAGAAAGTTAGTTATTAACGCTTATTTTATTTTAGCGTATAGCCTAACTGGGCGTAGCTAGAGCGATTACTTAACGACTAGTCTTGTCTAGCCTCATCCTTTTATTTCTATTACTCTCTTTGAAAAAGAGAGGTTGAGCGACTGAGTATCAAAGAAAAAGAGGTTGAGAAAATAATTAATTAAGAGTTCCCGTTAGAAAAACTTTTGAGATATCTTTATTGGGTGACATATGCTCCACATTGGGAGCGGACATGGATAAAAAATATCCTATCTTGTAAGACAGATAAATATTTTAAATTTCATCCTATCGATTGAGGAAATCATTTCTAAAAAATTAAGGGTCACTTGCAAAAAACAACAGTTTGAGAACTGAGATTCAAAAAAATTTCAACCTTTTGATAAACATTATCTGCATACAAACCAAAAAGTTATATTTGATTAAATTTTCTACCACGTATAACTACGAAAAATAACACTTGTGTTAGGTATGTAGAAACAGCAGTATTGCATCATGTTCTAACATCTAAATGTTCCTGATTATTTTTTGAGAAATCGTGGACATGAATTGTTTGTTCTCCCAAGGTGTAGAACCAGCCTGCCAATGGGGATGCCACTTAAGAGCCACGGGAGAGCTTTAACGGTGTTCAACAATATTGCTTCGGATGTCAACATATTCCACGTAGCCGTGGGTGAGTTTCAACGAATACTATTTTTTATGTATTAAAGTAGAGTTCGTCGGAGCTTACTCAGTTGACTTCCTTGTCATTTTTTTTTCTACTGATTTTAATATTAAATTGTACTATTTTTTTCTCCATTGTAAAAGTTTTAAATTTATAATTTGTCAACCTTGTGCAATGTTATTTAAATAAATAAATCATTTTCTCAAAACTTGTAAAAGCTTTCAGAGTGATTTTCGTAGCTCAATGGTTTTAATTATACAAAGAAAAAACGATAAAACTGAGCAATGTCTAAAAAGTGTGCATTTACAAGCTGTTAAATACACTATAAATAACAATCTCTGGTAAATTATCACATTTTATTTTTTCATTTACTGACTTTTTGACCAATGAATACAGCCGTATGACTAAACCCAGTCAGTTACAGCAGAAATTGTAACGAAATAAATAAATGTAATATTTTTGTATGTTTTACAACCATTGTACATAGAATAAAAAAATATTTAAGATAAAAGGCGCTTTTGAAAATGTTCGTTATTTGTTTATTTTATACAAAAATATCTGTTTTCACTGACTTGAAGGTTAGTTCTAGAAAGTATCCGATTACCAATTACTCAAAAAACACTGGAATAACAATGAGTTTTTATTTCCCCGGGGCTTGGTTTTTATTTTATCATAGCTCAAGGTATCATCTTGTTTTCGTAAATATCTTCCACTGCGAGACATAATTTACGAAGCTTTTATCTACGGAAAAAAATAACGTATTCAAATGTTATATTTGTTGACACAATAATTTCCTTAAAATGATTATTCTATGACCTTTGTGAGTCAAATAAGTCACAAAAAGAATCTTCGTATTTATTAGGTATTCTGTATCGAGACTACTCGAGAATATCGAAGCTGGTTTTTAAAACATTTAAATAAAACAACAAAAACTTAAAACATCAAATTTGTAAATACTGCACTTTTTTCAATTGAAACAAATATAATTAAGGAAATCTTTATATACTTTAAAAGATGATGTATATGAAGTGTAAGGCAATAAAAAAAGTGAAGAAACTTTCAAAATCTTCTATTTATTAAGGGCATTTTTCTGGTCAGAATTTAAATAACACTGGTCAGAATTTTTTATTAAATGGTCAGAATATATCGGTCAGAATTTAAATGAAATTAAAAAAAAACCTAACTTAACCTAACCTACAAAACAAAATTGTTATTAAATATTCTGACCGTTTAATATTTTTATTCTGACCAAAAATTGATTTAAATTCTGACCATTTAATTTGTTTCCTTTATTAAATACAATAAAATATGTCAACGTTATGTACGTGTGACAAAATTTTGTTCGCAAAAATAACTTAAATATATATATTTAACTCTTTTTTTGCATGGTTGATAAGTTCCAATAAAACACAGTGTGTAAAAATCCGTGTTAAAAAGTAAAATAATTCATAGAAAAATTGAAGATTGATTACCTGATTTTAGAAAAAAACATGTTATTTTAAAAACATTGTTGTTTTGAGAATCGTCTAGTACAAATTATTATAAAGACCCATTAAGTAATTACAAAAGATATTATTCATAATATGTATTTTAAATGAGCAAAAATAGTACTCTTCGATAAAAGTTCCCGTATATAATTAAGTAGCGATTGATTCGCTAGAAATGTCTAACACGTATAATGCGCTAAGACCTATTGAAGTCTTTGGTTTTGTATTACTGTCTTACTTTGTTAAGATTCTTGGGAAATTAGCAAATCCATAATCCGCTTCTGTGTTCTTTGATACTGAGAATCGTATAAGAACAAATAATTTCTGTTTGTTTTTCTTTGTATAAAAAGTTAAGTGTACATCAAAAAATGAACAATCACTCAAATTTGACAATAATATGTTAAAATGGCGTGTGTGTAATATTACTTCAAGGACAACAGCGATTTCCGGAAACGGAAACTAATATACAGGTATATTTTGAGAGTATTATTTCTCGCTGTATTGTCAATTTTTGACGCGTGTCAGATAGAGACGGTTTCTATAGAAACATCACAGACGTTCTGTGAAAATCAAAATTGTATAATGGCAGGTTGGAGTGGAAATCTATACAAAAGCAAACAGCTGGAATATTATTGTTATTGCAAACAAATGTTTCAGTACATTTGAATCACAATGGTTTTGGCTTTGAATGGTTTTTTTTTCATCACTTGTTATAATGTGTATTTGGGCGTTGTCTAATAAATATAAACAAGCTTCACATCACCAAAATTTATATTATATTATGTTTGTCTTTTTTTAATAAAACATAATAATAATTTAATAGTATTACCCAATAAAATCTACCAAACAAGTCTTGGCTCCTTTCAAGTCCCGAGACACGAAATAAAAAATGGTCATATACTGGAAAATTCTCACTTTCCATAGTAAATTGTCGGGTTCTATGGCGCAATGGTTAGCGTTGTAGGCTTCCGTGTCGGAATTCACGTGCTCGGGTCCCAGTACGAACAGCATTTTTTTGATCGCTTTATTAATTTCAGTTCAAAGGCATGTGTGTTTGTGATACCTAAAAAAATCTTACCACTCTTCCAATCCTTAAAATTAACAGGCCGTAGCAAGAGCGATTAGTTAACCACTAGTCTTATCCTGTTCTATTCTTACTACTCTCTTAAAAAAGAGAGATTGAGCTACTGGGTATCAAATAGTTCTCGCAGATTTTTTTTTATGCTAAAATACTTCTAATAGGAGCGGATATGAGTAGTGGAAAATGAGGTAAGTGCCCAATGAGATTTTTGGAAATCAATTATTTGTCTGGAATAACTCATTGTTTTAATTTATTTTATCAGTTTGGCAAGAGCAGCACTTTTTTTTATCAGTAATTATTATTACTACAGATTTTAAGGCATTGCCTATTTCAGCGGTCAGCAATATTTTTGGGCTCACGGATTACTGAATTAACTATTTTAATCCAGCGGACAAATTAAACTTTTGTGTTCATTCATAAAATAATGTTAGATTTCTTAGTGGATCACCAAAATTTCTTTTCTGACCGATGGCCTATTTATTCCAAAAAATATTTCTGCTAAACTGTCATAAATTCATTAATATTTGATGTTATAATTTAAAATATTGTGGTTAAAGGCATTATCAAAAAAGCTGATATCTTTCATTTCGTCACCAGTATTAAAAGAACATGTTTTTACCAAACTAAAAAAACTTTATTTTCAAAGCATAAAGCATAAATTTATTAATGCAATACCATGCAATATCTTTTTTTCCTCTCCTGTCAAATTTACCCAAATTCAAGATAAGTGTTGTATTGCAGTATTGTCGACAAATTGTTGTTGAAAAAGAACTGTAAATTTGCTACTCACAAATATTTGCCATTATGGTGACGATTTGACGTATGACTGAGATTTTATTATTTTGAATCCTTTAAAAACAATTCTCACCGTCTATCTACATTCCGAGTTTCGACAAATTGCCGGCGTAATTTAAAGTCGGTTTTGTAATAGAAGTCAGCGTCGTAAGTCACAACATGCCTCTATGACGTCCAACAGTGGACTCTCTCATTAGCGTAATGGCGCTAGAAGACACCGCACTGCAATTAGGGTTGCTTTTACAACAAGACGCTCCCCACTCCAACCCCTACTCACTCAAAAGAGTGGCCTGTATCTTGTGTCAAGAATTTCGCTAAAACCATCCGGTAAAGCCGGCTAATCCTTAACTATTTACTTCAGTATTTCAGTCAAAGCATTGTTTTCTGAAACTAAACTTCACCGTAATTACAGTGTATTGTTTATTTTAGAGAAAATACCAATTCAGTCATATTCAAAATGTGTTGCTTAAAGCCTCGGGATACATTGTATCGTTTTCAGAGGATACGCAATACATACAGCAAATAAAACAGTATTATTATGTATTTTTGCTAAACTATGTCGACTTCCAATTTTGAGCATATATACTCTAAATTAGGGATTCCAACACAAATAGAACCGGAATCAGGTACCCGCACATTTTTAAAACAATCGAATCGGCCGTTTTAATTTTGATGTAATATTTGATGTCTCTACTCTCCATGTCTTTTTAGAAAACATTTAATGCACAGTTGGTTGAGAAAAGTTCTTTCTTCTACCCTTCGAAAAAAAGAGGTTAAAAAAATATTTTATTAGGAGTTCACGTTAAAAACACTTACATTGCGATATCTTTATAAGAG
This sequence comes from Himalopsyche anomala, assembly GCA_031772345.1. NCBI lineage: Eukaryota > Metazoa > Arthropoda > Insecta > Trichoptera > Rhyacophilidae > Himalopsyche > Himalopsyche anomala. Next base: position 4,251,701 of record CM062828.1, read on the forward strand.
GCCATATGGTTCACATTAGAAACGGACACGAGTTAAAAATATTTAATATTTTAGGGTGTTTACTGTCAATACGGTGAAAAGGCATTATATTAAAAAAAACGCAATATACCTTTTTACTTATTTCCACTTTTATTTTCCAAGATTAGCTAGCTGTTGATAATGCTCGATAATGCATGGCGAGCAATATCAATTGATAATGCTTGCTATGAGTGAAACCAGTCCTGATATTGATAACTAAAAATGAAAATAAGTACAAAAGAATATTGTGTTTTTATGAATAATTGTAATATGAAAAAAATTAAAAACGTCAGGACTAGCAGGAAAAGATTATCTGTAGGGAGCAATAATTAGATTTTAAAAGCTTTCATATTCAATTAAAACCTTACAAGACATTGTTTCTAAGCAGCTAAACGTTCCTAATTGTATTAACTAATTAAGACTTTGTCACACATGCTATAAATTGATACTGTGTGAATTTAAAAAGCTTTTGTTACATATTATATAATGTAACGTAAAGCTCCATTCAATGTTTGAATACTAAAATTGATGTTTTACGTACAATGTACAATGTAGCATAAGGTAATCAATGAATTAAGTTTATTTACAAACGAGATTCTCAGAAGCAGGACAGTTATACTGAAAATATTTTTTTAATTATAAAAAAAGTACTTTTATCATCTCACGAAAATTTTTATTGTAAAACGACTTTGATGTCACAAAAAAACCCAATCAATAATTTTTCACTATTTTTGAAGTAATAAAGTAAATATATTTTTGGTTGTAATTCCACTTTTTTATACGTTCACAACAGGGTTCGGACATAAGATTGTTTTATTTTTTTTAATATAAAGTTGTGTTGTATGAATATAAAGACAGTGGTGTGGAAATTACAATTTAATATCTATTTCGAATTGAGTGAAAATTAAAAAAAAAAAACATTGAACCACTTTGTTTCTCTAACTCTAAAAAACAAATACAACTCCCGCCCGATGTGGTTTAGTTAGTTAGAGCTTGTTCTAACAATCAGGTGGGTCTGGGTTTCTATTCCCGGTAAGCTCAATGTCAAATTGGATTTATTTCAATTTTAATTTGAGATCTAAGACATGGCCGTTTGTGAAGTAAATTCTCCATGAGTTAATCTCATGTGACTTTCAAAAATTCTCATCCAGTATATCTCGTATGGTCTTTCAATTTCAAAATATTTAACGCATTGGCGTAAGCTGTAATGTCAATTTTTTTTTATAAAATTTAAAAAATTAAAAAAAAACTCATGCTCATCAGCAAAATAAAAGTTGAATTAGTAAAAAAGTTATTAATTCAAATTCCTTTTCACCGATTCAATCCAAAATACATGAAAACGACACCTCGAGCACTCGGTTACAAAATTGACGTTTTATTACCGAGTACCTCGCTGTGAAACTTTTGAGAGATTTCACGAACAAGCTCGCGGATGGTAGATATGAAAGAATGCCCGAGATGAGCAATACCGGTCTGGTTGATAAGCAATGTGGTATTAGTACAAAAGAGGTTTTGTTTTTAAATACAATACCTTCCATCAAGAATTACAGAAAAAATATTGAAAGTGTTGTATTATTGCTTTGAGCGTCGGCAAAAAGTTCCTGACTCCTGACTTAATGAATACAAGATCTTTGCAACTTACCTAGAATATTGTATGTAACAGAATACCTGCTGTTTATCTTGTTACATACTTATTTAACTAAATTTCGTCGTGGCTGGGATAAAGACTTTTCGCTAATGAAGCATTAAAATAATTAGACTCACATTACAGAAAATATCGTGTGACAAGAAATAATGACGTTAATTATTTACATCTCGTAAACAAAGTAAAATAACTTTTAGTTTTAGTGAAACGTAATACAGAATAATTAATTTATTTAAACGTGAATTTATGAATATTCGTCTGTCGTTTTGTGAAAGTCTTATACAAAATTAAACAATACGATTATGAAGGTCACTGTACCTTACTTTTTGAAGGACACTTGTAACAATATAAAAGTGTTTTTAACTGGAAACCGGGGGGGGTTTTTTACATTTATACAATTTGTCAGGTGTTTGTAAAATCTTTGTTGCATACATGTGTCAAAAATACACAATAAAGTAAAACCCCCATTAACACTATAGTCGAGACCGTGTAATTGGGGGTGTGAATCTCATACAAAATTTAGGATTTGGATTTTTTTCGCGGAAAATGAAAAACTAAAATTTCCCTTAGTTTTGCAAAAAAAAAAATATGGACGAAATATTTAGTTTTTGTAGTAGTAAATATTCTGCACTCAGACAAACGCCCAGCTATGCGTGTATAGCTTCGCACGTGTTGAATACACAAACGCTAGCCAAAATTTGACTGTATGCGCGGCACAGACCACCGTCTCGTAGGAACGACAATGGAATGTGACAGTGCAATTGGGGGATTCGCAGCGAATATTTCAAACCAGCGCGTAATTCGGGGTCGTGTAATTGGGGGTTCCATTTTATTCTTTTTTACTGCTTCCAGCTTAGTTCATGACGAGCACTATCATCAGTTGATAGTGCTTGTTATGATCGAAATTGGTTCTGTTAATGTTAAATAAAACTGAAAGTAGTACAAAGGAATGTTGTGTTTTTTTTTAAATATAATGTATTACCATTTATTAGATTATATTGCTTTTATAGTTTCATTTGATAATTTACTGCGATAAAGAGAAGCGAGTGCTTAAAACACATTTGAAATCTAAATCATTGCTTCCCAAATTAGGGGCTACCGCAGAACATGTTTTGTATTGAGGGAGGCCGCAGATTATTTTTTTTCAGTTTTAGGGGGCTGTGGAAATTTTTTGGGGAAGTACTGCTCTAAATTATATAGTAGTTCAATTGTACTTTAAGTTTGTTGCGAAAAAAAAGCTTTGTAGTAAACTATATGTGCAAGAAATTCTGTCCTTAATACTGCAAAAAGGTATTTTTTTTACAGTATAGAGAAGAAAAAGATATCTTAGACATTTTATTCAATGTCAGATTATTGAAAAATGACAAGAATTTAAAAAAGATTTTGCTTAGTATTGACTGGTTTATATGTATTAAAAATTCTTAATATAACATTGCAATTTGTTTTTCTATAATTAACGTAAAAGAATAAAGAAAATGACATAATTATTTCATATAATTCGTACTTTTAAGTCTCCCAGTAGTTGATGCAAAGTTTTCCAGTATTTAAAATTTAATGTAGTGATACCAATTAGTAGGAATCATACTTTAGTATCTACACTTTCATATTGAATTCAGGCGTCAAAATATTATATGTACATATGACTTTGTGATACATATAATTGGGAACAGGAAAGTCTTCGCAATTTTGCATGATTTAAACTAAACCGTGAAAGCGGACCGCACCAATTAGCACCGTCCACTGTGATTGGCATCGCACTGATTTGCTCACGCAGGGCCCGGCGACGTGTCATTTGACACGTATGAAATTATTTCAAACACGACATAGGTACACCTGGCTCCGGTATTCGGCGGGAAAACGTGGCGACGGGGCGCTGCGGTCGGCGGCCGCTTCGGTCATTACAGCGTCGCGGTGTTTTCGAGCGCGCCAAAGCCGGCGTCATGCACGTTCGATTTTCGGATTCATCGCAACGGTAAACTAAATGTCGAAATGATTGCCGATTGATTGACGTTGCTTGAATTTTAAACAATGCAAATGCGTTTGATGGCCAATGTTCATTTTTGTTTTAATATCTAAAAATGACACAAAAATGTACACAGCGTGTCACTCGTTATCATGAAATATACAAAAACATACTTTATTTTAAATTGTGCCGATTTTAAGCGACAAAAAAAATATTATAATTGATAAACAAAAGTTTGTGGCGTTGAATTCCCATAATATAAAATTGATTGGTAAATATTAGACAAAACTAATCGCTAATATTATAAAATAAAAACACTCTTAAGTATTGTAATTATTCCACATTTATTTATTATAAACAAGACTTATTTTGCTATAAATATTTATTTGAGCAAAACCGATTTAAATAAAATTAGTCCAAAAGAGAGTTGTTTTTAATTGAACGCCTTTTCTCGAAATAGCAGTGAACACATTAAAAACACATGTATGATTGATTGATGATCTGAAATAGAATCGCTACTTAAATAAAATAAAAGTTGACACAGATTATACCGCAAAAGCAAAGCTTGAATAACTTTGAACATATTAAATAAATGCAACCCTTTTCAAATGAAAAATATTATATTTGAATTTGAATCGTTCAAATTATGTACATTTTCACAGATTTTGTCACTAACGACCCGGGTTTCGCCTTTCGGCATCTTCAGGCGTTCAAGTGCACGGGTGCTTAAATTATGAAAAATATTATGTTATTTTAACGTTTATTTTAAATTTCGTAGTGTTTTTTCCTCTATTTCTTAATGGAAAAGCCCATGTTTACTAAAAGATAAAAAAATAATATGGATAAAAATACCGTTCTGTGAACTGGAATGAAAATATGCAACGTTATTTTTGCGTCATAAAAAAATAAAAAACTCAATTATTGTTTTGAATGAAGTTATTCATTCATTTAAATTATAAATGACAATCTAAATTATGAACATAGTCTGAATAGAGAAGTGTTAACATTGTTGCAGGAAACCAATTTAATTCTCATTCTCATAAAGCACAATTAATTTTACACATGTCCAAATGGCAACAATACATTTCATCAGCGTTGCTCGCAATCTTAAGGTTTGTAGTCCCTGAAGAGTTGGCGCGATGGTCGTTGAGGTCGCTTCGCGGCTTGCTGAGCGCCATTCCCTCAGGGATATTGCGTCGGTTTGCAGGCGTCGGCGTCCACCAGACCTCCCCAAGGATTTTACCACGCCATGCTCAGCGGAAAAGCTTAACTCAGAAGGAATTTCACAGTATTGTCGTTGCAGCGAGTGAAATTGGCTTTTTCACACAATGTCTTGTAATGTAGAGCTCAGGATATGTGACATCTGTTTTAACAATACAAATTATCACGTATCTTATTATGAATACATCTTTAGCAATCCTCATTATTTATTACTAACATTTGAAGAAAAACAACGATACATTGTGACAGAATATCAAAGTAATTGAGTTAAAAAAATATTATTTTACATATATGTGGTTGATAGTATAGCATCTAATCCTGGAATCTCGTTTAGTTAATTGACCTCGTACTCCCGGGATCGTCTTAATACCGATCTCGAGATTTAGGAATTTACTATAAAATGTGAAAAAATCATGTTAAAAATTTAAATTATTCCTGATTTACTACCATATATTTGAATAACAAAAAAAAAATTGACAACGTACCTACCTCAATTTGTTTATATACATATTTTGTATTACGCCAACATACAAAATAAATTAATTGTAGTCTTACTTCCTTTCATATTGTATAGCAGTAGTAGACAGTTTTTTTTTATTAATTTTATACACAATTCAGTTGTAATTGTGTTTTTCTTAACGGAATAGAAAAATCAATATGTAAATAAATTTAAGTCTTGGACACGGGCGTTTGTGATAATTTTTCTACCCGAATTGATCTCACACAAGTGTAGTTATGAAACAAAGCATGTCGCCTTGGCCGTTAACTGTAATGCCAGTTATGTTTGTATTAAAATTAGCGATATAAATGTTAATAATTCCTGAGATTCCGGGAATGAAAGATTGTAAACTCCAAAACCTCGAGATCACAAAATAGGTCTGAAGTTGGATGCCCGATTTACGAAATAGCTATCAACTAGTATTAGTTGATTGCTAGCTAATTGTAGTAAGCAGTAACACTGTTTAATACAATTATGTATACCAATTTGTATCACCTTTCTTAATTAATTCAGTAATATTTGAAAGGTGATACAATTATACAGAGAGAGTAAGAATCATGATTGATGCAAATAAACTCTATTCAACCATTTTATTACAATTTAAAATATGTCAAACTATTTGTTTTTTAGTTGAAGACGAAAAGGCCTTTGGCGTTGGAAATAAAAAGTTTCCATAAAGGTTTTATTATTTTATCTCTTACATATAAAATCAGTTTAATTTATCGATTCTGCTGCTATTTTGTGATGAATTGCCGATCATATAGTAATTAATTTTATTATGAATAAATTATAAAACTATATTTCCGATGACATGATTTTGTTTGCAAAATTAGGTATTCTATTAAATACGAAAAAAATACAAACAGCCGAAATGTATTTTTTTTGTACATGAAAAATTATTTAAGACATTCAACGAAAAGAGAGTTATATATTTTTCAAACATTTTTTTTTAAATTAACTTAATAATACAAATTTATGATCATTCGTGGCACAAGTGTTGAAGGTTTTCCTTGATCATCATCATCATAATAATGACGAATCACGTTTAAATAATTTTAAATTAAAATATATTACTATTATCAAACAAACAACAAAGTTTTCGGTAAAGGAAAGCTTTTGTTAACTTCTTAAATGAAAAGCTTTCTGCATAGAAAGCTAAATTTCTAAAGATTAAGCTTTTAACAGTGCGTATACTATGTCATGAAAACTCATTAAACAACCCACCAGTCTCTAATGAGTTTCTAATGATTATCAAACGTGCAACTATGAAACAAGATTCTAACAAACTTTATATTTGTAGATATCGTACGATATATATTTTTAATAATTAAAAACATAAAATTTATTTTATCGTTTTATAATATTTAAAAGGTCGTGTCCGTGAAGCAGTAGCTTTGTAGGCTTCTTCCGTAATGGGATTTGAATTTGTGACCTCCATGTTCAAAGCCAGCGACATTGACCACTTGACTAGTGAGCTGGCTTAAATACGTTACAGATTAAAAAAAAATCCTAATGAATGATTCATATGTTACTGCAACATATTTTTTTTTTCAATTCAATTAAAATGAGTCAGAAGTTTAAAACTATTCTAAGCTTAGTGTTGGTTTACCTTCACATAAACTGTCAAAGTTTAAAAGTACGAAAATACACAAAGCATTGTACTTTATCTGCAACTAGTGTATTGTTGAAAACTCTCGGAAAAGCTGTTGTCATGGTGATGATTTTAAAATAATTATGAAAGTTCCTGTTTACTAGTGCCAGCTTGCTTTTCGTTTTCAATTGATATTATGAATTGCTAGGTGAGTTCTGAGTTTTGTTTGTTAGTTTTAAAACAATGTTTGTACATTAGATGTTTCAAAGATTAAAGAATATAATGAGATAATTTCTACTCAAATCGAATATTCAATGTTATATAAATTTAAATATAGAAAGTTTTCTTATTTCCACGACAACGAGTGTTTAACTGTAGTTGCTATTGGTTAATCTGTGTTGTAATATAATTTTATATTGTCACTTCAATATTTCCACTACGTTACTCTTTCTTGTTAATTGTTAGAAAAATGGTATTTAAATTTTATTTTATACATGGACATAAATCTAAGCTTTATGATTTTTATAATTTAAGATTCCAAATAAAGTTGTTTTGTGGACTTCCAATATTAAATTTGAATTTTTAAAGCTTTGTATGGGGTTCGGCCTTTGTTTGTGTCAAGTCATGTGGGAACGTACAAAATTACAGCGATTCAAATTTTAAATAATTGTTGTTAAAAAAATGTTTTGTTTGATTTGAAATAAGTAAAAAATAATGTTTGATTGATTTATTTAGACGAAAACGTAAAATTATATTTAATGATAATCTAAAAAAAAACTATGGAGATACTTCGTTATATTGTAGTTAGGGCTTCCAATTAACCGGATTTAAACACTAACCAGTTTTCGGTTTTTTTCTGACAAATAAACCGGGTAACCGGTTTAAACCGAAATATCATGTATTTTGATTAGGTAGGTATGCAAAAAAAAATCGTAGAAATTTTTCAATATTTGGCATAACAGCTAATACTCCAATTTCAAACAAAAAGCATGACATTTATCTTAATGGGACTCTAGTTACCAACCTGTTTGCTATGGCAAAGTAACAATTACTATAACATGTGAAAAAATATTTTTTGATACAAAAAAATACGTCAAATAAAATAAATAGAGCTTGATTATAAAACTCACTAAAATAATGATGTTTAAATGCATTCATTTTTAAAAAATACCAACTGAATAAGACAAGAAATCCAATGTTTAGACAAAAATAGAGTAGAATACCAAAATATTCACTTGTCAAAAAATGTCAAATTATTTAAAAGAGTCATTTCTGTTCACAACATGGACAACTTTGAGACAGAAGTAGATTATTCTACAATATATATATGTATATATATATATTATGAATTGTTTCGTATATAACGCAGTAAATTCATTATAAAACATTTTTCTTTTTGTAAAAAACAATGAAAACTAAGAAAAGAGTATTTTCGATAGAACCCGGTTAACCGAGTGAAATAAACCGGTTTTCGGTTTTTTTAAAAACACGCGATTAACCGGTTAACCGGTTTAGGTTTAAACCGGTTTGGAAGCCTTAATTGTAGTATAATGATGACGCCGATTCGCCATGCACTTGAAAAATATAATGAAAAAAAAATAAAAAAAAAAACTACATCATACGTCAAAATCAACATACAAAATCAATAAATAAGAATAAACAGTTCACAGATACTGTCACTAAAAATGTCCAATTCTCTATACAATGAATTGATTGAAGAATTTGTTTGAAAATACAAAGAATTCATTCAATTTTAAATAACAAATACAATATGTAAAAACAACCGGTTGTGCTGACTGTTTTAAATATATTAGTCAAACCATTCTTTAATTTTAGATAGGATATTTAAGTGTACTTAATTATGTATAAAGAAAAAATAAAATAAAAGTTCCATCGTCTATAATCTTCTGTTCTTTGTAGGTAATGGGTCCACGTGACAGTCTAATAGAAGTTCTCCTGTTCACTAGACAAGTGCGTCAAAAGGAAAACATAAAATTATACATCAGAAAATATATTTATGATAATGTCAATGAATTTGTGTGTATAAGTTAAAAAATATCTTTTTTGAATACATTTACCAATATACAAGTGGCGTAATGTTTTTACAATCGGAGTTTAATGTGTAGATTTCTTTTAAATTCAATTGCACTGTATAAAATTAGTCACTGAATATCACTTACCATTGCTGGCAAAATAAATCAACCCATGGGAATGCCTACAGATTTGAATGGCGAGTAGTTTCAAGAGTCATATTTATTTTTGTCGCCTGCTGCGGCTCAGTTGGTTAGAGCTTGCTCTACCGATCAATCAGGTCTGGGTTTAATTCCCGGTAAGATCACAGTGAATTTGAGAATTATTCAATTCAAAGTTGTGATCGAAGACTGGGTGTTTGTAATTTCAGTTCACATTATTTCTTTCACTAAGTGAGGTTGAGACACTGATTAACAAACAGTTATCGTAGAAAAAACTTCTGTTGAGATACCTCCATAAGGAAGCCACATGATACACACTGGGAAGGGACATGGATATAAAAAAATATATTTATTTTGTTTGCTGGAAAATTTATACAAATCGACACAAGAGTGGGGAATTTGGCAGATTTACCTGCTCATTCAAAATTGTTAAATTGTGCCCTATTTATTTCTAAAATTTCCTGGAAAAATAATTTATGTCCACCCGTATTTGGGTGTATTCGGGCGCAAAAATATTCTATGAACAAAAACATAAGACACATATTGTTGAAAAATAAGGTGCCGTTTTTATTTAATACTGAAGTGTGAGAACTGTGAAAAGTTTTTCTCTTTACTTGGAGTTGTTTGTTTTCATTCGTGTGAAAAATTTAATGATCGTGTCTACCAGATATCAAGTTATATCAGGAAATGCGCAAAAGAACGAATCGAAAATGGTAGTAGTATGTAATTCGAGAGCCTCCCCTTGAAATAAAGATCGTTAACGCCACCTGAAGGATGGCTTAATGAGGCGTCCCGTATCAAGTCTCATAAAACCAGCTACAACTTGACAAGATAATACAGATCTCAAACTGTTTGAAGAAAAAGCTCAATTCTCGCACCAAAATAATAAAGCTTATTGACTTTATTCGTAACAAAACGTTAACATATCTCAAAAAAAATTGTTTTACTCAGTTGCGCGATCAAGAACACAAATTTCCGAAAAAAAATACACATAATTTGAGGCTATTATTTGCAAGCCCGGCTCATTCCAAAATTGATGAAATATGAAACATAAATGTAGTTTAGTAAATACAAATATATTTTTAGGAGGCAATCTCAAAACTGGCTTGATAACATACAAAATATCAATAAAAACACAATAATCCTTTGTACTTCATTCCACTTTATTTAATATGTCAGGACCGGTTTCGCTCATTACGAGCATCGTCAACTGATAAGAAATATAATTTAACAATGCTATTTATACAAAAATGAACAGTTATAAACAACAATTGGCATTGAAAAGAAAATACCAATTACATTAAAAGTGATTCTTAAACGATGTGTTAAACATTTTAATTTTGTGCTATTTTAGAATCACTTTTAATGTAATTGGTATTTTCTTTTCAATGCCAATTGACGATGCTCGTAATGAGCGAAACCGGTCCTGACATATTAAATAAAGTGGAATGAAGTACAAAGGATTATTGTGTTTTTATTAATATAATGCCTTTCCACCAAGTATTGACAGTGAACACCCTAAAAGTAAAAAATACAAAATATCATTTCAAAGTAATTTAAAACTAAAAATACTTTGAAAATGTAAATTATTTTACTAAATGAAATTCAAATTTTATTATTAAATCATTTTTTAATGAACCGGGTTTGCAAGTAAAAGCCTCATTTAATAGATTCTTTGGGCGGAGGCAATTTTATTTGATTTGCCGGGTCAATGGTACAGTGGCCAACATCATCGGTTTCCATGACGGATCTCACGGACTCGAGTCCCAGTATGAACATAAACTTTTAAGGCATGGATGATTGAAAATTTCCTCCCACCCCCTGATCATGAAGTAACGGGTCGTAGCCAATACATCTAGTTATGTTCTCGCGACCCGAATTCTACAAGGTTCCATGTGAACAATTTTGACAAACAGAAGTAACAATGCGGCAGTCTTCCTAATATCATTATTGGTATACATGGTAATTTTTGTTTCGTTAAACTTTTTCACATAAAACTTTGTAGTATTTGGGTCGTGTCCTAGCTGTATCCTTCTATCTAAACTGTCTTCGAAAAAATAGATGCTTGGAAATATTACAGTTGAAAAACTTATGCAGAGTTAGATAACCTTTCAGAAAATATTAGGGATTAATGAAATTAAAACACGATAACAAAAAAGGTCTGCAGGGCGTACACGTACACAAAATCTGGAAAGGTCGAACATTTTCATAGTTAGGTAATGTACGGAATAGTATTTTGTTGTCATATTTTTCATATTTATAAATACCGTATTTTTTCGATTATACGTCATATTATATAACCTATATGAATGTCTTTATGTTTAAGCACGGTCACCTAAAATATCATAAAATTTTATCAAAAATACTAAGTTATATAAGAATGTTAAAAAGATTGTAATGTAGTAATGTTATATATGTACTTTCTTTAATAGTGTCACCGTCAGAGCCTGGACTTCTTGGTATTATTTTTTTATTTTATGTATATGAACTATGAACTCCATTCATCGTTGTCTACATTTTTTTTCTGTAATATATATCGTCTTTTCTACTATCATCAACACAATTTTAATTATGTGGTATTTTTTAGATTATTCAATTTTCTTATGTGTTACTTGGTATATTTCGAAAGGTATACTTTGCTACTATTTTCAAGAGCTATTATATAATGTCAGAATTGTTACAACGGCAAAAATTTTCACAACAATTGTAAGATGCAATATTGAATAAGACACATTATGCATAGTACAAGTTGGTTGTTGAGTATCCCACCACCACCCGTTATGTGTATGCAGCCGCATTTTCACGGCCACCTTCCATAACGTAATGTGACCAAGAAAAGAAAATAATGCATTTCTCATATTATTGGCCCGATAAAGAGCTGCACGGGACCTATCTTTTAACCATGAACTGTTCATTCTGAATAATAAAAATTAAAAAAGGAGAAGAAAATATGTGCATTATTAATTAACAAAGAAATGTACAAAATAAATTTGATAACTTTTTTATTTTTATCGCCTCTGAGCTTGAACAGATGGTGTTCATTCATAAACCTAGCGATGTTCTGTCTGAAGATGCTTCTCAAACAGGCGAAACACGTGACTAATTTTGTAATACATCGAATGGAATAATAAAGTTATGAAATCAAATTTTATATTAATTAAAAACGAACTTTCTCAAAAACCGCCAAATCCAAACTTTTTTTTAGTATTTGAAAACGTTTTCGTTTTTGGGTTGTATAACTAATTATAAACTTCGTTGCAATAAATTAATTTTATAATGACGTTCATGAACGATATAAATTTTAAGTATGGTGTTTGTGAATGATTTGAGAAGCTTTGTTGTTGTCTTGTTCTTGGCGCAGAGCCTGGGGAACACCCAACATTGATTGATTACACCTTTGTGAAACATAACTTTAAGTCTAATGATGTAACCCAAGGATTCTCAATCTTTTTTGCCCACCATAAATTATTATTATTCAAATACGAAGAAACCGCATTCAGTGTTTTTCAAACTTTTTTTAATGTGCAGTTGTTTTCTCTTTAGAATCTAAAGAGAAAACAACTGCACATTTCAAACATTTTTTTCAATTGTCTACTATACAAAAAACCCTATCACAGTGTGCTCATATTTGTATTTTAAAAAATTAAAAAACTTCACTATTATGCATCCTGGGGGAGGGGGTCCACGAAGGATAAAATACTGGGCTTAGGGGTCCACGGGAGAAATAAGTTTGGGAACCATTGCTTTAGATTGTATTTTTAAAAAATTGAAAAGTACTCAACATCTTAGTTAACTAAAGTAATATGGCGCTTTTCGTGGTTGTTCAAAGCTAGCTATTATTTTTTCAGTAAAACAAAATAAAATCAAAAATATCTAAATTTTTCGTACAAATAACTATTGGGCACAGATTAAACAAATATTTTGTTCCACTTAATAAAGCATATCTGTTTTTTTCTAATTTATTACTATACATGCAACTCTGTGCCAGGCAAGGTAAATTTTCTGGCAATATAAGGATATTGCGAAGTTAAATTCATGAACTATTTGTACAATTTTCTTTTTCAAATGATAATTGAACTCTTACGTAAGCATTTAATTATTAAATTATATGAAAACTTATTTACAATTAAGTTATTATTATCAAGAAAAATTTCGCTTAATATGAGGATTTTTAACTAATAAAAATATAAATAATAATACAGGGTTATTTATTCTAAGCTAAGTAAAACAAATAAGTTGTAACAGACAATTGGTAAAAGAAATATAAAAAGAATTCATGAACAATAAAATAAAATTTGAATAAATGAAGCTTAACTATAATTAAAACGTTTGAGACATCGTACAGATAAATGCTTCAAATTTGTAAACGGTATTAGTACAAAATATATTTTTTAAACGATTACGTTTTATTTTTGAGCTAAATTTAGAGAAAAAGATTTTTTTATTAAAGTTTTTTTAAGACTTAAATAGTCTGAATTAGTTGTGGAATTTTTAATTGATCAATCGACTTATCAAAATAACAGGTATGTGATGTCAAGAGCTGGCAAGTTTTGATTAAAACATTGAGCCCTCAAGAGGCGAAGTGAGCCAATTAGTAAAATGGTAAAATATTTTTCTTTTAAGTACAATCACGTCAATAATTGGTGTTTTGGTGAATTGCATATTTTTATTTTACGGAGTCAACATTATTGTTATGTGTTTCAACTAAGTTTACTTAATTTTAATGTGTGTATAACAGGGTTTCTCAACGGTGGGCCACAGCGTGTTCTAATGGGGCCACAGAGATTTATTTTTGTTTTGGCAAGCCGCAACACAGTTTAGGGAGGCCACGGGTATTGATAAAACGATACAGAGAAGAGCATATGGCAGACTTCGCTTGGCTATTTTTTGTAAATCCGTAAATAAAATAAATTACTGGCATTCTAGATTCGAAAATCTCAAATAAAAATAGGGTGGGCTTTTGAAATTATAATTTTCATGGGAAGATAAAATAATGGTATGGGGGCCACAGAAAAATAAAGAAACTCAAAAGGGGCCACACTCCCAAAAAGATTGAGAAACATTGGCTTAGAATATTACAACGCATCTAACTTATTCTAAAATACCACATAGCTCACTTCACCTCTTATGGGCCCAATTATGAATTGTGTGAAATGATTCGCACATTCGATAGAAGGAGTATATTTTTTTACAGTTATTCAATGAAAACATAATATAGGTTTAGGTAAATTAAAAAATCTTTTAATACATTGCATTATTTTCGTAGAATAGTTTTTGAAATGTTCAACAGTATTTTGACGCACATCCTGAATTCAGTATATGCGATATGTACATATCTATTATGCTTTCAACAGGCCTTCAATGCGCAGAATATAAATTTAAAATTCTGTTTGCATTGCCTTGCAAGTCTTTCTTTGTCGAGCGCATTGCTGCTACAGACCATCGCAGTATGTTAAAATAGTCCTGTCTTGTAATAAGGAAGTAGCTTAAAAAAGAGCACTTACGAGAAACAGGTACATTTATCAACTTTATGTTGCGAAGAGTAACTTGACAGTGTAAATTTTAACTATAATTAAATGTAGAAATTCTAGAATATTGTAACCGGATACTAATAATAGAACGGGCGTCTCAATTACAATGATTTCGAATTGCGTAGAGTTATTTCAGAAATTACTAAGGCATAGATCAAAACATAATATGTTTCAGGTTTTGTTTTGCATTTTAAAAAATAGCAAACATATTAATCATACAGTGGGGTTTGTATAAAGTTGGAAGAATAATAAAAATAATTTACATCATTATTAAATAAAGAATATAAATGTATTTCTTAAATGATTGGTTTGCAATGCATCAAAGATATTGAATTGAATAACAATCATTGAATGCATTAGAATCGTGTATTATGGGTATAAAATATTAAGTAAAACTCAGAAATGTCGTTCATCTGCAATTTAATAATGAGATATCTAAAATAAAAAGCAAAGAGCTTCCACAAAATTAATTATCCAGTGATGAAAATTGCAAACAGCCATTAATACTGGAGTGTTGTCAGAGTTTATTACGACTGATTGTCGCACGAGACTTAAACTAAGAATGTTAGAAAGTAAGAAGATAAAGTATTTATCCTTTCTGTTGGTGTACAAATATATATATAAAATCATCTATGAATTGTTCTGATGGTCTAAATGTCGGCATCCATAGCATAACAGTTGAACGTCCACTGTTCATTAACGTTTATTAAGGTCAAGGTCAAATTTAGATTTTTAATTTAAATTTGAAACCTAAGACGGGGATGTTTGTAATGTCGATTTACCTCAAGTTTATCTCGAGTGACCTACAATAAATTCTCATAGAGTTTAATCTCGTATGAACTTTTAATTTTGAAATATTTGGGGCATTGGTATAAGCTTGCCAAATATATATTTTTTATTTATATAAAAATATATTAAATATTTACAAATATATATAATTAACAATTTAAATATTGGTAGAATTCTCATATTAGGCATCGTATAGTCTTAAAAAAATATTTGCTTAACATTAAATGAGCGCACCCACATTCCATACATACATACATACATAGTTAAAAATACACACTTACCAAAACAAGATGCGTTCAGTAAAAATCTGCAATTTTTCATCAGTCAATTTATTAGTGTATATTCAACAAAAAGTACTTGAGTTAAATAGTTAAAGCGATTGAACGTTTTGATTTAAATGAGGTTTTCAATAAATTAATAATCACGCCACTGAAAAGGCCATCGAAGTAGTCATTCCTAAAAGTTGAAAAGTAAATTTTATAAATATTTTATTTGAACTAACATAGATGAATCTCGACTTTTTCATTATCTATAATCATTTTAAGACAGGAGAGTGTTGTGTAACATTTTAATTTGCTACAAAAATGTGAGATTAATTAAATAGCTTTTAATTACATTTTTAATTACAGCTGAATCACAAACATCAAGAAACAAATGAACTCTTATCATTTGTTTTATTTAAAAATAACTCAAATCAATAACATTGTATATATAATATAATTTTTGTGTAAGAAAAAGTAAAAGCTTTTTTCAAATTTAATGTATTCGTTTTATTTATTGATTTGGAATTTACTTGGTAGAACTCCATTTTAATAGGGTAAAAATATCAAGGTATTTCAGTTCTACAGTTTTTTATATGTTATACGTTGATAGCTATTTCGGCTTTCGCCATCGTCAGAACTCGTTTTACTTCATTCATTATCGATATATTTACTTTAAAAAAAGACTAATTTCGACCATCAAGTGATAATTATTAATTGATAACATCGCATTGGTTAAAAATGATCATTCCTGTCATGTTTTTTATTATTTTAAAATGTATGGAATAAAAATAATGAAGTATCAGTCATAAACACAGTAAAAAAAGGTTAAGCAAAAGATTTAAAATCATATAATTTTTTTTGATAAATTTGAGCCGGTATCCCGATTCCTAGGATGTTTGGTTGCTTTGCTTTGATGCACTCGGAGCCTGGTCAACTAGAGTGTTGAATTGTTTTCGAAGTTTTGTAGTTTGAAGCGTGGTGGTGTTGGATTCCCTCGTATTGGCGAGGGTTCACGCTTCGCTACGACCACTCGTAAACTTTTAAGTGGCCACTTTGTATTCACCCGGTGAAAAATTTACACACCCTTTGGGATACGAACTTACCTGCGATGGAATGCCATCTCGGCGCTAATGCGATGGAATTTCAGTTGTTCAGTTTTTTTCCCTTAAAAGGTCAACTACCACTCAACTTTTTATGAATGTTTAGTATAGATCCTAACACTTCACCTACGGCGCTAAAAATACTTCCTATATATTGCTGGCCCTCTAGAAACCAAGTAAAAAATATGCCTTAAAAAAGGCGGTAAGTGTTAAAACATGATTTTTGACTGTTGTTTGTTGACATGGTTCTGTAAGGGCCAGCAACATATTGGAAGTAATTTTTAGCAACGTAGAGGAAGTGTGAAGGCCCTGCCCTGTAGAGTATTTATCAATCAATCGTTCCCGTGCTTACGGAGAAAAGAGAGAGAAAACGTGTATCAATCATATACAAAAATTAATATGATAAACATAGTAAATTGATTTTTTTTTAATTTGCATGAAAACTCTTTTATATGTGTTTAACTTACTTTTATATGTGTTAACTCTTTCGATCAGTTTATAAAAAAAAATACAAACTTATGAATTTTATCAGATTTAAAATATGTATTTATATGCAAATAATATCTTAAAAGAAGGATGGTATTTTTTTACTTATAAACTATATTAAAGAAAAGTGAAAAAAATGTAAATGTTTAACAAAAAATATTTTGTTTAATGTGCCTAATTTGATACAGTACATACAACTTAAATTATATTAGCCGGTTATAAATAAAATACAAAATTTTAATAATAAATAATTTTACAGTAAAGATATTATCAATAGATTTAATGAAATGAAAACGTCCATCATAAGATATCTCACTTTATTTGATCCAAAACTTCCTTCAAATGCTAAAAAATAAGACATTTATTTGTTAGGAGACGGATAGAAGTTTTATTATACATATTAGAGTTCGTAAATTCAAATAAGATCAAGTTTAACATTTTTATGAGACTTTGAAAAGATTATTGTTCGAATGATAAAGTCAAACAGATGTAAAGTTGACACGTCATGTTAGTAAAAAGAAAAGATTTGAGGGAGTGTAAAAAAATAAGTTTGTGTAAGAAGGAACGTAAGCTTCGATAGCTTTGCATAAATTGACACAAGAAACTTTATCTTAAGCCCGACGCCTTTACGTACGAACAATCTTAAGTTCCACACATTTATATATTTTATTCAAGATCTGCGTCATTTAAGTCCCTTATATTTTATTTACAGTGAGCTTCTCAATCTTCTCATGCTTTTATTTGTTACTGTTGTCGGTTTTTTTTCTCGCACCATCGTAGTCCTTGAAATTGGTTTGTAGCTTCGGCAAGTCAGATATACAAATTTCAAAAGGAAAATTGTAAATTAATATACACAGCTTATGTTAAACAATGTTTTTTGAGATATAAAAAATATTTTTTAATAAACACGTTTAACAATATCGTCATAAATAAATAAAAATGCGCAAATAATAATAATCACTCTTTATCACAATTTATTTTTTGGTTTTTGTAAAATATTATGTATTTTATTGTATGATAAAATCGTTGATAGGTCAAAAACCAGCTGTTATAATTATTCAGATTTATATATTTTAGCACGCTGTATCGTCTAAAACAACAAATTCAGCCATATTGTGTGTGTATTTTTATTAAAACTTAATACACATTAAGTATTTTCTTTCATGATATATTTAAATCAAATTCCTCAATTACTATCGAATTTTGTGAAGTGATTAAAACAATAAGTAACGGTAATAGTGCGTAAATAGAGATGTTAAAATTTTATGATTATCGAAAATAACGATGGGCTCAAAACAAAGTTTTTTGAATTATCGCCTTCTGAGAGTTTACCGACGATATTGTGTAAGTGCAAACTAAATGGTTCCTAGAAACCCTTGCACGATGTTGTTCTAAAAATGTGTATAAATCTTCTAGAAAATAGTATATAAGAATTCGTTGGAATAGTAAACAAGTTTTGTCATATTTTGTAAGAAACAATTTGACTCTGTAGTTACTTTTATTTAGGACAGCTTTTATTTTGTAAAGCTATTAATTAATAAATGTGTATCTGAAACACTACAGATGCAAGGAAATCCACACACAAACTTTTTATTTGCCTGTGCATTGTGCTCACAATATCGAAGTGTTTTTTTTACATGTTTTACTTTATAACGATTTAAATTTAAGTCGCAATTTAAGACTGAAAGCATGGTAAAAAAAGCTTTATTTTTAATTGAGGATGAATCAAATAATAAAGATAAAATTCACCATTAAATTAATAACATATACATGAAATGAAAGTCTTATTTTGTTGTGTGTTATAAAAAAAAACTTTTATTTAAAGTTGTTTTTGAGAAACGCTAGTTGCAAGTGTTCTCACAGCGCAAAAACGATTTTACCCGCTTTGTAAGTCGTCTCTGTGTTTCTTAATAATTAATTCTAATGTTTTTGCTTTAATGAGTTTTCCTTTATATGTATGAGCCAGTATGTATATTTTTGCTTCGCATTTATATTCATTTAGAAGCTTAGCAGAAAACGGCTTACACTGGATTTTGAAATAACCAAATTACTTACCAAGAAAAAGTATTAACGAAGGTATTTTTAAGGGCTCAGATTCATAACAAAGGATAATTAACATTTCAACCTTCTAACACACGATATCTTTGTGAAAAGAAAATTTATATTTAAAATAAATTATTATTTGGTTAATTTTAAATTATCTCGTTAACCTTAATCAGAAAATGTGTGTAAAGTAGAAGAACATACACTTTTTGATATAAATTTCATAACATTTTCATTTCATTATTATGTTGTGTTACTAACTGTAGCACGTGTCTCGCCACTTAAAAAAAGTATTATCAGACAGAATATTAAAAGGGTTACAAATAAATAATAAATAAGTTATAATTCCTTAATTATAAACAACAAAATTAAAATGATAAAATTAAGAAAGGATTATGATTTATAACAAAAGAATTATAATCAATTAACTATTTATTTGTAACCCTGTATTTTTTATTTTTGTATATTTTTTTTTTAAATAAATTGTTTTACGTGTTTTGTGTACGTAGTATTTGTTTTATGACTGTCTTCCAAAACACAATTGTGCTCAAAAAAGTAAACGAATTTACTTCTTAACGGATCGATACAGAGCTGCACTGGGCCTATATTTTTATCATGCACCGAAAAAAAAGAAGAAAAAGGAAATAAAAAAATAGCTGGTTGGCCAAGTAGCTACATATGTATGTTCAAGCGATTTTTAGCATATCGAGAATCGCCGCCTTGGCGGTAGAGTTTTATCTACTCTACGTTGAATTCAAAGTTGAATCAAGAATATCATATTATGATTTTGCAAACTAATTAAAGTTGACTTTAGTTGATATTAGGTCATATTAAAATAAAACACTTTTCATATGAGTCATTTTCTGTTCCAAAGCGAAATTTATCTTGATTATAAAAAAGTGACGGAACTCACTTCTTGTCAAGTTTTTTTCTCTAATCCATATTCGTTCCTAATTTGGAGAATACAACTTCCTAATGAAGGAATTTCAACAGAAGTTTTTTTTACGAGAAATGTTTGTTACTCAGTTGCTCAACCTCTCTTTTATTTGAAGAGAGTAATGATATAATATCAGTGCTTTGACAGAACTAGTGGTTAATTAATTGCTCTTGCTTTGCTATATATATATATTTTTAATTGGAAGGGTGAGAGGATTTTTTCAGATGTCAAACACACTCATGTCTTCGAAAAGAAATCGATTGAAGAAAGTGCTATTCACACTTAAACTAAAATCTGTGAAATCCATCACGAAAGCCTCGTCTTCTTCTGAGTGACCACTGATCAAATAATTTTAAATATTAAAAAGTGTCAAAGATGTTATGACGAGTTATAAAAAAGAGAAATAGAAAAAAACGTATATTGATTTGAAACATTAAAAATTCCAAAAAGGTGCCGGAACGATGTTTAACCGCGTTAAATTTAAAAAGCACTGACTATAACATATAAATTTAATTTATTACTTATGTCTTTTCAGCAAGAAATTATAGTAAGCATCACTCTACAATTGTTATTAAATTTTCTATTAGCTTGTTAAACTAACTTTACAGGAATCTCAAAACTTACGACATCCCGTATGATGAATAAAATAGATACCTGGATTAGTAAAACAACTTTTAGGGAGGGAAAGAAAACTTACACATCTTTGCGAATTCTCTTTTATTGCTAGAAAGCATTCGTAGAATGTTGTAAGATGCCAAAGAAAAGGTAAAACATTAAATTGGGTGACTTTGCAAACAAGAATAAAGAAAACTCCATTTTAAAGAAATATATACATATGTGTCCCTAGTGGATACGTAAGCCTACAGTAGAAAGTTGAATAGGTTTCTACCCTTAAAAGCATACGTAATACAAATATATATATATTATATGAATCCACTTGAGGATGATACTTGTAATTTAATTTGTCTTATCCACCGTCTTGTAGACAAAAGAATAAACAATAATAATGTTTTATGATTTATTGAGTAATATTACTTTTCAAATGGGATTTTCCTATGGCGAAAGACTACCTGTATCGATTTCATTTTATTTTCAACGTAGATCGAACATACATGGCTTCGTATTGCTAATATTTGTTTTGTTTTTTAAAAAAATTGTTTCACGTATAAACCGATTAATATTACCGACAAATTATTGTGATTATGAGCATTTAATTAATTTCTTTTCGGGCAACTGTTTTTCTAATATTTTTTTATAACAATCAGATAAAGTTTTTAATGTCATAATTTTGGAATAGAAAATTTATATTTGCAGGCTTAAATTAAATTTATAAAAAATATAAAGTCAAAACGTTGTTTACGTTCATACTTGAGGGCCTAAGGTGTGAAGTTAGCTAGCAAAACTATACGAATAAAAAATATACGATTCAAATAAAACATTTTTATTTTGACGTCGAATAATTATTGTTAAGCATATTTAATTGAAAATCACGGTGAATACAGTAAAAGTATTATTTGTGGGATTTTTATCACCGCTTATGTATCTCCGTGAATACAAATTAAATTTATTACAAACGTACCAAAGTATATTTTTAATCCTTTTAACTACCCTTGATGAACTCTTATTCCAGTCAATGCTTATATAAAAAGCACTGAAAGTATTCTACAAGAGTTTATTAAACATAAATGATTTATTAAACCTTAAGTTTCTGTTCCAATTTCAAAAAATAAAGAATCATAAAAGGGTACAAAAAAAATATATTTTGAACTTAAAATGGTTGTAAGAAAACATTCTATCTATCGTTACAGTGAGAAAAATGAAAGAGTGGTTAGTGTTAGAAAAGCATGTGCTAACAGTTATCTAACGGATCTCTCTCTTTCAGTCAATTAGAATGGTAAAATTTGATTATAACATAATAAATAATATTATTTTTTTCATTCATAAATGGTCATAAATGGTAAAAGCCAGACGTATGCATAAAGTATAACAAAGTGTGTATTTCGCAACCTACTTCTTTTGACAATATTTGAAAAAAAAAAATATTTTGAGAATGTTCAATTCTTTTAAGGTGTCTTAAAGCAATCATCGATGTGTCCACTTTGAAGTATTACTATTAAACGACGTTTGTGCATCACGGTTAAATTTAAAGTTTTATTGACAATTTTGTTAATTCAGTCGAATTGTATTCTCAATCGTTTAATACAATATATACAGGCAAAAAAATAATAATTCATTGAATTTATCAGTTTCTGCGTCTTATTTCAATGACTTAATAAAAAACTTTAATATTTTTTTTTCGTTTGCTTGTGTCGGGTTTTGCAAGATATATTATTACGTGAATTGAATTATTATTAGATTTAGATACAATTTAGACGTACCGGTATTTGTTTTTGAGCGCCTCGTATGTTTCACGTCGGAATAATGTATGTTAATATATAATGTTTTGAGGTATTTGTTTTATGATGGTTATGGCAAACTGCAAATGTTGTTTTATGGTGGTTCAAGCTAAATAAACATGAGAAGGGAATTCAGTACCGCTTAAAACTTTTATCAATTTACAAGAGTGAGTATTGAGAGTTTGTTTTATGTTTATGTGAATTATATGCAAATGAATTCACCGTATTTCGTTTAAATACTTACCAACCATGATCAAAACTTTCCAGCCGACCCTGTAAATTTTATAAAGTGTGAACTTTTTATCGTGTTTTTGCAGAACTATTTTTTCAGCCATTCATTCGTCTACGTTTCTAAAAGTTTTTTTTTATACAAAAAGTTGCAGTTTTAAAAATATTTTTTCCACACTTTTCAAATTAAAAGTTTTACACGCGGCATTTGGCGTAAATTTTATGATGGCGTATGTGTCGCCCCATTAAAATATAAAAGTAAACACACTTCTCATATTAAAAAGTTTGCTTCCAAATTAAAAATAAAATGCTATTTAAAGAAAAAAAATATTGTTGTGCGAAATATATATATTTTTTATTGGCAATAATAAAATTACTTGCGTAATTTGTTTTAGGAAAAAATATCTATAATAAATAAGAGCTTAGAGTGACAATGGCGATACTACAAAAAACCATCTACTATTTAAACTTTCAATCTCCCAACTGCATTTTTCCGAACACATTGTTAATAATATATCGGTCAGTGTGCAGAGGGCAAACTAATTAATGGTCATAGTTTAAAAGAAATTTAAAAAAAAACTTTACTTTGCCTAACACAAATTGTTATAAAATCTGACCTTTAATATTTTTATT
This sequence comes from Himalopsyche anomala, assembly GCA_031772345.1. Taxonomy (NCBI): domain Eukaryota; kingdom Metazoa; phylum Arthropoda; class Insecta; order Trichoptera; family Rhyacophilidae; genus Himalopsyche; species Himalopsyche anomala. The sequence continues at coordinate 4,275,236 of CM062828.1, forward strand.
CTGATCATTCATATTTTTATTCTGACCAAAAATTGAATTTTTTCAGACCGAAAGTTTATCGAAAAATTCGCAAAAATTGTAATTTTACTAAATTCACTATAATTTATTCATTACATAAAGAAATTGAGATATCTTTACAAAATTTAATTTTATTAGCTTCCATATACTTCGCCTATGCGCATATATGAGTCCGCCGGCCAGCAACCTTTGTTTTTCAAAGACTCAAATACGCATCCGCGATCGTTAAGCTGTTAGATTAAGGTTGACAACGATTGTCTACAAATCATTCTTGTAATGAAACCACAAGAATAAAAACGAAATATGACAACATCAATGTGAATATTAAAAATGACTTCCCACAAAGCTACAACCACCGATAGCAGTTCGTTAAAGTATCTAAAAATAATAATAAAAATAATAAAAATAACCTGGGAGGCGTGGGCTATTGCAAAGAGAGGCGCGAACAGTTCAAAATATTTATTTACTCTTTAAAACGTGTCTTTATTACTATATGAAGTAAAGGATGGGGAGGCGCGAAGATATTTTTTCTTCGAAGGGAGGCGCAGTAACATAAAGGTTGGAAACCGCTGCATTAACGTATTAAAGCATGATAAGTAATAACACTTCTTGTAATTTTTTGCCAAGCTTTTTAAAAAGCGCTTCATTTAAAATCCCTTTTAGCTAGTTTTATTTTTCATCCGCTAATAGGTTGGTGAAATCGAAGATAAAGTACAACATTTTATTGATGATGATATCATATGGAGGCTGAAATAATGTTTCAGTTTAAAGGTAGACCTGCGAACATGTTTGGCTGCGGCGTGGATTGGCCTAAATCAGAGTTGCTCCAACCCCTTGGGAGCGCAAGGGTTGCTCGCTACGCCACTGCAGGTGTTATTTATCACTCTTAATACTAAAAGCAGTAATTAACAACCCCTGGGTCACAGACAAGGTGTTAAAAGTTTATAAAACATTATTTTTCTTAGTTTCAGCCTATGGGGAATATAAAATTTATGGCCCTGGCAGTACCGGGTAAGAGTGCTACTAAATTTTATGAAAAAATGAACACTTTGACCAGAAATATCAAACTCTTATGATTTATATAGTCCAACGATGTATAAGTTTTGCTATTGTACATATTGAAATCCGAATAATTGGAAATTGTAAACTGTTTTAAGTCTTGTATCTAAAATAATAATATATTTTTTTTATAAGTAACTAATAAGAAATGTCGAAAAATATCCCTCCCACCCTTTCTGATCCTTTGATAACAAGGCTTAGCGAAAGCGATTAGTCAATCACTAGTCCTATTCTAACCATATCCTTCTATTCCTACTACTCTCTTTAAAATAGAGGGGTTGAGCGACTGAGTAACAAGCAGTTCTCGTTGAAAACTTCTGTTGAGATACTTCCATTAGGAGTACATTAATTAACGGACAGAAATTAAAAAAATAGTCGCTTATTTTATTCATAGCATCCAACATATTGCCAACGTACCGAAGTTGGTAAGTTAAACTTTGATAGTTCTGAGTAAACAGCAAATGAAAAAATTGATATTTTTTTAATAAAGCCACCAGCATCAAACTTGTATGATAATAGTAATATCAACATATACATAGATTAATGCCTGTTTAATACAAATATCGTAAGCAATTAATAGGCATGAACAATTGCCAACCTTGACATCATCATACATAATAATGACCGATAAAGTAAATGTCCTTACTGAAAATTGATATTCAAGAATCTCATTTTAATCAACTTACTTACGTACTTACTTCTGCAGTACAGTGAAAATATTATAACATTTATTTATTTCTCTTAATAATACAATCTATAAAAAAATCGAGGTAGTCGATTTTTCTTAATTGAAAAAACAAGTGTATTACGCGGTGTTAATTCTAAATAATTTATCAATTTTTACATATGATAAATAAAAAAATCTACAAACATTGTTTAACTTTTGTTAATGTAACACTCGCAACCATTGTTAATAAAGTTAACTTAACCCTTTATAGGACGGGGCTATTTCTTTTGCATTTTTAATGATAACTTGATTTAAGTCAATTAATATCATTATATGGAGCTAGGATAAATTATTTTAAAAAAATCACAATCCCTTGTAATAAGCTCCAGGGGGAGGTAAATTATACTACCACCTAACGTTTAGGGAATCAATTAAATGTGAATGCACGGTGGTAAACATATCGACCATATGGTACGTATATTTACCACAGTCCTATAAAGGGTTAATAATAGCTTTATTTATCCAAAGTTATTTGTTTGCCAATAGCTTTTCAGTGTAATAATGAGCTACAACATAACCGTGATAGGGATGAGAAGACTCAACCTGTAACAATCCTAAAAAATAAAAAAATAGCCAGGAAACTGAGAGCCCGCTTCGGAAGCTTCACATAGTTTTATTATATACAAATAGGAACAAAAAGTGTAAAATTATTTTCACATGTCTGATGTATAAAAACAACTATATTTTTAAACCTTATGTTTTTTAACGTAAGTTCAGATGTTTGATAGGAATATAAACTATATTTAGAATGAAATTTCACTTATTTTTGTTGCAGTGTCGTAAGAAAATATAATAATGATAATGTGACTGTTTTTAATTAACTATTTTCAAAGTTTAATTCACTTCACGAATATGTAATTAATATTATTTGTGAATCATATTTGGAAAAAAACTTTTAAATAAAACTTAATATGTTTTTATCATTTATTTTATTATGTTTTAAATAAGAAAACATTATTAAAGAATGTTTATTGTTACTGCATAGGAAAACTAATGTGGTGTAACATGCTTACACAGGGCAAACAGTGGAAGTATGTACATGCAATCTTAAAAGTGAAATTAGTGATCCGCAGATACTTTGGTTTACGTTGATAATATGTAAAGATAAAAGTGTACATTGATCATAACAAGACATGTATGTATTATTAACCTTAATCATGAATAATGATATAATTAATTGATAATAAAACCAAATTTCATCTTGAACGCAAAACATAATCAAAGAATTTGAATGTTTAGACAAGTCAAATAAAGGTGTGCTTAAAACGTCTCACGTTTGATATTGCTGATGGAAGACAGAGCATTGGAAGACCACGACTTTGCTGGATAGATAGGGTGTCGCAGGAATTACTAGTCAGAGGACCAAGCTGAACGGAGAAGATTAATTGAGGCGGCAAAATGGCGTCAAAAAAAGAAAGAAGAAGAATACAAAGTACAGCTCAACATTTTCATTATAAAAATTTTAGTCTTAAGGGCTTATAGGACTAAGAAATAGAAACCTAAGAGTTATAAAAATAGTCTTAGGTCTTGACATGTCGTCCAACAATTAATTGCAATCAATATTGAGTGTAAGAAAATATTCACATATCAGTGTTCGATGGACATTTTACGTAATGAATAAATTTTACGTAAAGTAAATTATTTTGCATGATAAGTGAGTGGTTCCGTAAAGCGATTACAAAATAATTTAATTTGTTAAATTGAACTATAAAAATTTCCTCATATTTTTTTAAAAAATTTATACGTAATGAATTACTTTTAATATTCAATAGAGAGATGTTTTGATAAAATAACGATCCATAATCGGCAAAAGAACATAAGTGACACAATTCAGTAAAATGCGTTTTATGCCAATAATTGTTTAATATCGTCTAAGTCGTCAGTGTCGAAAATTTTAGAACGTTATCTCATTCGCCTGATCTTTTTTAGGGCCTGTGCATTTTAGTGTTTTGACTTGTAATCGTTTGCTCCACGTGTACTCCGGTTGAGAAACGCTGATCTAGATAAATTTTTTTGATATCAGTAATATCAGGATAGGCATTGACCATATATTACTTTTTACTAACACTTAAAGAATTCCTTTTTTGAACATAATTTAAAAAAACCGGTTTCGATTTTCTGCCTATTTTTGGTTCTAACTAACACATAATTTATTTTATTTAAATGTCGTGATAACTATACATCTGCTAAGATTGTTTGACTTATGTACGAAAGGATCAGTACCATAGTTTGATGAGTTCAAGATGAAAATTTTTAAGAATAGTATACAATTATAATTATTAATATCATTATGTATTTTATTAGCTAAATTTGTATTTTCCATTACGTCTTCATGAGTTTTCATTGGCTTTGTGATTAAAAGTTCACAGAATAATTAACATCCATTATATTAAATCTACATTTAAAGTTTTTTTTCCAAACTTTGCCTCTGCTCGCAAGTATATCCGTCTAATGCGCGAAAGTTTTTAAATATTCACTCAGGCAAATAAATAAAGTAGATATACGAAACAAGACGTCTTAACTTAAGTCCCAACATAACATTTATATATATTTTTTTGAATTATAACAAGCAGCTATCCATAAAAGTTTACAACAGTTTCGGAGCCTTTACAAAATTCTCAAATGTACAAATTTACACATTAATTATTGTAGAGTGTTAGAGAAAATTTCCTTTTTATAATCATCGGGCTAATTTCTATTGATACTCATTATGTATGCTACCTTTAAGAGTAAATATAACCCGAGAAAAATAGTGGAAAGTATTTTTCTTGTAAATCTTTAAAAAAACGTTTTTTTTTTGTAAAAGTACTATAGTTCGACGAGTTCAGGAAGAACCTTTAGATTGTCAATTTAGTTAAACAGTTAAATTTTATAGCAACGTATCTTTAAAGCTTTATTTTGACCAGATATTAAAAAACGTTGTTTTAAGCTTTCTTAATTGTCATTGCTTCGTATTTCTTTTTGTAATAAAAATCTTTCACTTAACGTGATGTAACGATAGTAATATTAACAGTAATACCTTCTTAGTCTTAGTAATTGGGTTGAACCAATCATGATTTTAATATATAATGTAAAATAACTTATATTATTCTACGTATTGTGCTACAAACTTTGACACGTGTTTCGCCTCATTCAAAGGCATCCTCAGACAATCTAACTTTCACAAATGCTTGTTTAACCCATTTTTGCCCAGTGTTCCAATATTGGAACATTTAGTGTTTTTACTTCCACTCCATTTATGCATGTCGTAATAAAAATTTAGATTGCATCAGTCTCAATAATTCTACAGCTAACAAGTGTGGGGATCGTTTCGTGTAGTATTTTTTCAGATTTGAACCTGTCGGAGTGAGCAGTGTTTTTTTATTTGCATCAATTACGGGCGAGTTCGGGCAAAAATGGGTTAAGTACGAATGTTTTTAATTTTATTATTCTGATATATTATAAAAACAAAAATAAAATAAAAACGGGAAGCAAGGAGGAGACGATAGAAAAACAAACAAAGTTTGTAGCACAATACGTGGAATAATCTAAGTTATTTTATATTTTATATTAAAATAAACTTCCACAAAGTTACCGCTGAATCTATCAAAAGTCATGGTTATTTTTGTTTCCTATTTGCATCTCACATTTCTTTTTCACCAGCGACTTACGATATCACAATATTTGGATGCTTTTAATTTTGAAAATACTGGTCCAATAAAAGATTATTCTACTTATAAGCTATAACGATATTGCAAATTCCCACTTTGGCTCGTTTGTCACCGTTAAGTCCAGAAATTTCCTCACAAGTTTTAGACTGTTCTAGCCGCGCTGCGAACGGATTAGGAGGACGACAGAAAAGGCTCATTCTGTGCGAGGCTGATGCGCGCCTAACTATATTATTACAAAGAGAATATCGTGTGACGTTAACAGCAGACAAAGGCGTTATATTGTTGCGGCACGGGAGATTCCCGCCGTAGGCAACGGGGACTACCCGTCCGCCTGTCGTAATAGGCAAAGATGAACCTACACAGATTCACTTTGAAACTTGATGCATGGAAAGTGTCTAACAATGGCTACACAAACTAGGAAATTAATTATGCATTCAACGCTATCACGGAGGCAAATTTTTAGTGGGGTAATAATATCTGATATTTTTTTTTTTTTTTAGTTGGGCTATAATATCTGGCGCGTCCTATGTCGCAGCGGCTAGTGTTGTGGGCTTCCGTGCCGGACTTTACCGGTTCAAGTCCCCAGTACAAACAGCATTTTTTCGATCGATTTCTTTTCGAATGTATGGGAGTTTGTGATGTTTAAATATTTCCTCTCACCGTTTCCGATCATTTAATAACTGGGCGTAGCAAGAGCGATTAGTTAACCATTTGTTCTGTCTAATGGAAATAATGGAAAATTTACGAACATATGGTCTACATCAGTAGTCCCCAAACTTATTATGCTCATGGACCCCTCTCAAATCAAAAATTTGACCATGGAGCCCTCAGTGAAATAAAAAAATAAATTTTAACGCCTTAAATTGTAAATGGTGATGCTAACAATGAATGTTAAAAAAACTAAATTCATAAATTTTGTTTTAAAATACAAAAACGCATTTTATTTCATTGAAATGGGTGAATCTATTGGGATGATATCAGATTATTTATGGTCGATGATTAAATCCATGATTGTCATTACTTGTTTTTTTTACTGAGGACGTAAAAATCGTTACCATTTTATTTATTTTAACATTCATAACAATGAAAAGGGTGCCAGGAATATGTTTGTATGTATTCTTTCGCGGACCACCTCAGCAGTCTCAAAGACCCCTAGGAGTCATTAGGAACCACTTTGAGAACCACTACTCTACATTGATAGTGGACATGGTACATTTTTTTTATTATGAAGTTGAAACACTCAATTTATTGCACAGTCGTAAGAAACATTTTTTTACAACCATTGGCTATTTTTAATTAGTTCATATAAATAAAACTTCATGTTATTTTGCCATCGTTGTTGGTAACTACAATAGATTGTAAAACAGGCGTTTACAGGAAACAACTAAATTAGTTTCCTGGCAGTCTAAAAAAAATCTAAGCATTTCTTACTAGTAAGTATTTGATTCGTGAAAATGAAACAATTAAATGGATATTTTTGAATCGGTAATAAATTCTCCTAAAAAACACTGGTGGTTGTAAACATCGAGAAATAAAACGGGTTTTACGTTGTGTATGCCAGGAAGAGAATTGTAAATCACGTATATTTTTACAAAGCCGGCAATCAAATGATCAAGTCTGACTGAAAGTTCTTCCGCAGGCAGCCATATCTGAAACTTTAATATCAGATTTCGTGTTTTGAAGAATGAGTTTTGGCTGCCGTAAATCGGTATTTTCATATTTTCAGTGTTGCGCCGAACGCAATGGTGGAGAAATTCGACAAGAATTTATTTTGAAGTATTTTCATGAGAAAAATGTTTCGAAACTAATCGTATTTTCAAGCTTATTTGATTTGTTGAATAATTATTGAAAGTCACTTTTTAAAAAAAGTTCAACAAAATTAAAATTGAAATCGTCGCAATATGTCGTGTATGATTTTTTATGCGAAAAATACACACATTTGTAATCAGCACGGGGTCAAATTATTTTATTTGAAAGTATAATGTAATATATTTGTATGTTTGAATCGTTCAAATTATGTACGTTCACACAAGTTTTGACACTTACAACCCGGGTTTCGTATTTCGACATCTTCAGGCATTTAAGTGCACGAATAAACATGAGCTGTCATGAAATTTTATATTGAAATTCCACCAAGTACTTTTGTATATTAATAAAATCAATTAAATATTCTTAAAAATGTTAAATCTTTATAGCAATTTTTTTTATCATGTCTGCTACCAATGTGGAGTATTTAGACTCCGAATAGAGTTTATCTTAACAGAAATGTATCTATAAGAAAGGCTTGTTACTCAGTTGCTATATCTCACTTTTTTAATGAGATTAGGGATACAAGGATAGGGGAAGGATAGGGCCATGATAGGAAAAGTGGTTAGTTAATAGATCTCGCTACGTCCTTTTTTATGAAAGTATAGAAGGGAAGAAGATTTATTCAAGACACCACATGCGTTCGAACAAAAATTCGTAAATTGATTAAAATATCAATTTATAAAAACTGTCCGTACTGGAATTCGAACCCGTAATTTCTGTAGACAAAGCCAACGACGTTCACCACCGGCATTTTTTTTACTAGCAATCAGTAATTTTTATAAAAATATAAATATTTATTTATTTAGAAAGAGAACAATGAATGACGAGGCAGTTAATAGTATATGTCAAAATTTTCAATTATGAAAAAAATGTTGAAAAATGATTTGAATTATATTTTCATTCAATATATAACAATAATCTTTTAAAAGACTTTTAATTGTCTGTATGTAAGCATTGACGACTTTATATCATTTTTAGATTTAAGTTATGAGTTATTATTATTTATTTGGAAGTGAAATTTTTCTTTTTTTTAAATACTCAAACTTTTTTCATCTGAGTTTGATGAATAAAAAATATTTACTGAACAGCAGTCATTAAAAAAAAAACTTTTTTATTCTACATATTATGTTACAAAATATGACACGTCGTCAGGCATAACATCTCAAGGTTTACGAAAAATATAAGAGTTAATTCTAATTATAATTTTATTAATTATAAAAAATAAATACAGGACTTAATACGTTTCTACTGGACGCAAGTAAGGAGTAAGATGCACAGTTAAATTGAAGGTGTTTGTTTCAAAACATCACACAATTGGGTATAACAAAATTCATTATTTTTAAAATCAATCACATAAATTCTTTTGAATCTACCTATTAAAAATATAAGCAACTTTGTATTAATTTGTTTCAAAAAAAGAGCTTATACTGGCGTTAAATATGAAATATGGCTACCCTTTCAGACATAATGTGTGTATATTGTATTTTAGTGAATATTTCAACTACAGTAAATAAATACTTTAATACTTGTCAGTATTTGTTATAAAAATGACTTTTAATCTCAGCATAAAATCGCACTTTAAAACAATTTTATTACTAATTCTCTTATATTATTAATAAAGACAGATTCTTTGAAACTAGAAGTGCCTCATAGAGCTTTCATTCTCTGTGTCACTTCGCTCTCTGTGAGCTTTATCTGAAGAGCTTACATGTTAAAGCTACCTGGATTATGAAAAGCTACTTATTATTCTGCATTTAATGTATAATGTGTGTTTCTTGTGGATTTCGTCAGGAGAATATTTTCATGAGGGTGTTCTTGAAGATTTAATGCAATTAAATAAGTTTCTGCAATAGTGGATATATGATTAATATTATTTTTCTACTTCGTAAACACTCTTTTGTGTTATGTGCGATTTTATTTTGTTTAAATTGTTAAACACAAAAACATGTTTGATATTTATTCATTTTCATTGAGTCGGGGTCATATTTTAATTAAAAATCAGAGAATTACTACATTTTTTTATGAATATGATGTTTTTTCATGAAGAGTTTATTGCTACTACCATTTAATTAAGTAATAAATTATCAACGATTATATTAGAAATATGTCGATAAAATTGTCGGGTCTTATGGTGCGCAGTTGGCTTTGTTGCCTTCCGTGCCGGACCTAATGGGTTCTAGTCCTAGTACGAACAGTACTCTTATGATAGATTATTCTGATATTTCAATAACTGTGTGCTGTGAGAGCGATTAGTTATTCGCTAGTATTGTCCTAGCCTTGTCATTCTGTCCCTACTACTCTCTTTGGAAAAAAGAGGTTGAGCGATTGAGTAACACACAGTTTGCTTAGAAAAACTTATGTTAAGATACCTCCATTGGGAGGTTATATGCTTCACATTGGGAGCTAACATGGATATTTTTATTATTATTATTTTGTTTTATTTAAAATTTTAAAATATATATATTAATAGTCGATAATGTCCGTCCGTCTGAATGATTGTCCGCGATTTTCCCTCCCCCTCCTCCGCCCCAGCCCCGCTGTCACCATTTTTTTATTCATACCAAATACATACTTTTTTCGTTTGTATATGGTCGCGATTTTGCCTTTTCGATGACGTCAGGAAAGACGGTCCTCCTCCCCCCCCCCATCCTGCCCCGCTGTCGCAATTAATTCATTTCTTCATTTTTCTCTGACGTCTATGTTTGAATTTTTGAAGTCAAACAAAATTATCGTACTAACCAAAAATATTCTCAAAAAGCTGTGGGATTCGATACCATGCCCCAATTTTCATGCGCGACGTTCGGAGAGCTTACACACTGCTCTACGAATCTAATTGAGAAAAGCGATATAAAAACTCTATGTAATTTAAATAATACAAAGCAAAAAATAAAAACGCGTTTTTAGTGAACTAATAATGACATCTGTGGGTGAAATCTTGCACTAAACTAATTTGAAATTCCAAGATTTCAAACTGCAGAGTTGTAGAGGCTATATAGGGCTGCTCAATTATATATAATAATTTAATTAACTATTTATTTATATATATACGAAAAATGGTTGTTAGCAAACTTAAACATTATTCCAAAAATTAAATAATTTACGAGGTCTATTTCTGCTAATAGGAAAAATAATTGTTAGCAAACTTAAACATTATTCCAAAAATTAAGTAATTTACAAGTACTATTTTTGCTACTATGAAAAATGGTTGTTAGCAAACTTAAACATTATTCCAAAAATTAAATAATTTACGAGGTCTATTTCTGCTAATAGGAAAAATAATTGTTAGCAAACTTAAAAATTATACTAAAAATAAAATAATTTACAAGGACTATTTTTGCTACTATGAAAAATGGTTGTTAGCAAACTTAAACATTATTCCAAAAATTAAATAATTTACGAGGTCTATTTCTGCTAATAGGAAAAATAATTGTTAGCAAACTTAAACATTATTCCAAAAATTAAGTAATTTACAAGGACTATTTTTGCTACTATGAAAAATAATTGTTAGCAAACTTAAAAATTATACCAAAAATAAAATAATTTACGAAATTTCTGCTTCTAAGAAAAATGGTTGTTAGCAAACTTAAACATTATTCCAAAAATTAAGTAATTTACAAGGACTATTTTTGCTACTATGAAAAATGGTTGTTAGCAAACTTAAACATTATTCCAAAAATTCAATAATTTACGAGGTCTATTTCTGCTAATAGGAAAAATAATTGTTAGCAATCTTAAACATTATTCCAAAAATTAAGTAATTTACAAGGACTATTTTTGCTACTATGAAAAATAATTGTTAGCAAACTTAAACATTATTCCAAAAATTAAATAATTTACGAGGTCTATTTCTGCTAATAGGAAAAATAATTGTTAGCAAACTTAAACATTATTCCAAAAATTAAGTAATTTACAAGGACTATTTTTGCTACTATGAAAAATGGTTTTTAGCAAACTTAAACATTATTCCAAAAATTAAATAATTTACGAGGTCTATTTCTGCTAATAGGAAGAATAATTGTTAGCAAACTTAAACATTATTCCAAAAATTAAGTAATTTACAAGGACTATTTTTGCTACTATGAAAAATGGTTTTTAGCAAACTTAAACATTATTCCAAAAATTAAATAATTTACGAGGTCTATTTCTGCTAATAGGAAAAATAATTGTTAGCAAACTTAAACATTATTCCAAAAATTAAGTAATTTACAAGGACTATTTTTGCTACTATGAAAAATAATTGTTAGCAAACTTAAAAATTATACCAAAAATAAAATAATTTACGAAATTTCTGCTTCTAAGAAAAATGGTTGTTAGCAAACTTAAACATTATTCCAAAAATTCAATAATTTACGAGGTCTATTTCTGCTAATAGGAAAAATAATTGTTAGCAAACTTAAACATTATTCCAAAAATTAAGTAATTTACAAGGACTATTTTTGCTACTATGAAAAATGGTTGTTAGCAAACTTAAACATTATTCCAAAAATTAAATAATTTACGAGGTCTATTTCTGCTAATAGGAAAAATAATTGTTAGAAAACTTAAACATTATTCCAAAAATTAAATAATTTACGAGGTCTATTTCTGCTAATAGGAAAAATAATTGTTAGCAAACTAAGTAATTTACAAGGACTATTTTTGCTACTATGAAAAATGGTTGTTAGCAAACTTAAACATTATTCCAAAAATTAAATAATTTACGAGGTCTATTTCTGCTAATAGGAAAAATAATTGTTAGCAAACTTAAACATTATTCCAAAAATTAAGTAATTTACAAGGACTATTTTTGCTACTATGAAAAATAATTGTTAGCAAACTTAAAAATTATACCAAAAATAAAATAATTTACGAAATTTCTGCTTCTAAGAAAAATGGTTGTTAGCAAACTTAAACATTATTCCAAAAATTAAGTAATTTACAAGGACTATTTTTGCTACTATGAAAAATGGTTGTTAGCAAACTTAAACATTATTCCAAAAATTAAATAATTTACGAGGTCTATTTCTGCTAATAGGAAAAATAATTGTTAGCAATCTTAAACATTATTCCAAAAATTAAGTAATTTACAAGGACTATTTTTGCTACTATGAAAAATAATTGTTAGCAAACTTAAACATTATTCCAAAAATTAAATAATTTACGAGGTCTATTTCTGCTAATAGGAAAAATAATTGTTAGCAAACTTAAACATTATTCCAAAAATTAAGTAATTTACAAGGACTATTTTTACTACTATGAAAAATGGTTGTTAGCAAACTTAAACATTATTCCAAAAATTAAATAATTTACGAGGTCTATTTCTGCTAATAGGAAAAATAATTGTTAGAAAACTTAAACATTATTCCAAAAATTAAATAATTTACGAGGTCTATTTCTGCTAATAGGAAAAATAATTGTTAGCAAACTTAAAAATTATACCAAAAATAAAATAATTTACAAGGACTATTTTTGCTACTATGAAAAATGGTTGTTAGCAAACTTAAACATTATTCCAAAAATTAAATAATTTACGAGGTCTATTTCTGCTAATAGGAAAAATAATTGTTAGCAAACTTAAACATTATTCCAAAAATTAAGTAATTTACAAGGACTATTTTTGCTACTATGAAAAATAATTGTTAGCAAACTTAAAAATTATACCAAAAATAAAATAATTTACGAAATTTCTGCTTCTAAGAAAAATGGTTGTTAGCAAACTTAAACATTATTCCAAAAATTAAGTAATTTACAAGGACTATTTTTGCTACTATGAAAAATGGTTGTTAGCAAACTTAAACATTATTCCAAAAATTAAATAATTTACGAGGTCTATTTCTGCTAATAGGAAAAATAATTGTTAGCAATCTTAAACATTATTCCAAAAATTAAGTAATTTACAAGGACTATTTTTGCTACTATGAAAAATGGTTGTTAGCAAACTTAAACATTATTCCAAAAATTCAATAACTTACGAAATTTCTGCTATTACGAAAAATAGTTGTTAGCAAACTAGAACATTATTCCAAAAATAAATAATTTACAATTTAAATACTGCAGGGCAGGGCTGTCGATATACGCCCCGAGATATTTCTTTTACTATCAGAATTTCTGGATTATTCAATAAATAGGTTAGTAATTTATTTTTCACGCCAGTAACTTTTCTGACTACTTAAAAATGCAACAAAAATCCCTCCGTTGAGGTCAACGGGCTTACAGCTAGTAATATTGTTGGTTCAAAACCGAATGGAGTGGACTATTGTTATTTATTCAGCTTAGAGGATTGTGTTGTGATTTTTATTTCCAACTAAAAAATGTTAAATCAATATACATATTTTTTTATGTAAATTTTAAGTATATTTTTTTTCAAATAATCAGGAAATTAATTATTTAAAAAAAACTGAAAATATCCGTCAAAACATTTTTTTAATATTTCTAAGACTAGCAATATTAGTGTAAACCAAACACATATTGACTTATTTTACATGACCTTAATAAAAAACAATAAACCTTTTTTTAACAAAGCTTTATTTTAGAAAAAAAACTGGGTTTCACTTTTTGGCAAATGTATACATACGATTAAAATATATAATTACTGAATTACAAGCTATTGATTGCGATATAAATTTTTTTTCCTAATGTTGTCAGACAAAAAATTATAACTATTGCAGATCTTTAAAATTACACGTGATTATAAAAAAACAAAAAAAGTTTCTTATGTTAAGCGTTGCAATGCCACTCAAAGAAAGAAAGTGTTTGTGTTTATTGATCTGCATATTTTCTTTTTCTGTCGGTTTGATGTTTGACGTTTTCTACCGATTGTCTTTGGTACGACACACGCGCCACCTACTGTAATTTAATAACGCCTATAACCTTCGCACAAGTTGCATTAACGGTATAGCAGACATACAAAAAATAATGTTTACATATAAGACCTACTGTATGTTAATTTTACTATGCCTATAACCTTCCAAGAAGTCCAGCAAAAAGTTTTGAAAAGTTTTATTGCAATTGGATGAGCGGTGTAGCAGTGCATAACATACGAATAAACAAGCATTAATTTTTATATATAAGATAACGTTAACTAATCATAATTTAAGCTGAATTTGTTTTTTTATATATCTAAATAACATAATGTATGAAATTATTTCAATCATTCTTTATATTAAAAACACTAAAAAAATAAGCCGAAAAAACAAAAAAAAAAATGCATAAAATTTTCAGCTAATTACTTTTCAAGTCTAAAAACATTGTTTGTCTAAAATTCTCGATAACTTTGATTTTCTACGCGTGGTTTTACCTGTCGACATTTTGGGGCTTAATAAAAAAAAGCATGATACCTTCACATAGTTTATGTATTCATTTTTATATCACCCCTGGGGTATCCGTTCTTGCTTTTTATGCCCTAACCTTATTTTGCCTTTTTATATGTCCGCTGGGGGCCGCCATACTCGCGTGTGAAAAATCTCAAATTTTTCACGGGATACCTTTAAATTTTGTAAATTCCTCTGCGTTATTTAAAATTAAAAATAAACGTGTGGGAGCTTTCAAAGGATTTTTTATCAGCACAGGCAGTTTAATGCCCCTCCCTGTTTACTTTACTTCAAACCATATCAGTTGGTGTTTTTTAAATCAACATTTATAATTAAGTAGAATGCATGTACGTTAAAATTGTTACTACATTATTTTAATGAATTCAATAAAAGTTCAAAATTGACTGATTTAACATTAAACGTTAAGTGTGTGCAGCCGTTTAATTATGATTAATCATGTATATAATTAACTATCATTGGTTAAATCTGGGGCATCCAGTCACGAACCTTTTTTGTGATCCTGGGAATGACTTTTTTTGTTTTGGAATATAATATTCACCATTAAATTGTGTATAAATTCGGGATTTAGAATTTTTTTCTCGATGATTTTGAAGACTACATTTTTAGCTCTAACAGCGATTTTTTAAAATAAATAATGTCGATATGGAATTATCAAAATAAAACCTACCTTCGTTTTTTAGTCTTTCCAAGATATCCGATTTAAAAAATCCAAGAATTTGCGGAATTACCAAAATGAAAAAATGATTATATAACTACTTTGAGTGGATTGCTGATCATTTTATACAATTGTAGAGTTGGTACTACAAAATCAAACAAAAAATAATTAAACAACTATAAGTCATCGAAGTTATTACATCGCTACCGAAGACCAAAAAAAAAATTGCTTTTATTGACTTCTCCCAATATGAACTACAAACGGAATATTTTCATTAAATACACATTTATTATAAGGTTAAAAATATCAAAGTATTTAATTCTACATTTTTTATATTTTTAATTTAAAAAAATGTTGTTCATCCAAGTAAATTCGAATTTTATCAATACACATTTATTATTTAATAATTATAAATATAAATAAAACTGTCGCCTGTGTGGTTGAGTGGTCAACATCGTTGGCTACCGCTACGGAGGGCACGGGTTCGAATCCTGGTACGGGCAGTTTTATAAATTGATTTTTCAATTGATTTATGAATTTCTGTTCAAAGGCATGGATGTATGTGATGTCTTGAATTCCCCCCTTCCTACCCATCCTATCCTATGAACGGGGCGTATAGAGAGCGATTAGCTAACCACTAGTCCTGTCCTTGCCCTTTCCTTCTATTCCTACTCTCTTTGGAAAAAGAGAGGTTGAGCAACTGAGTAACAAGCAGTTCTCGTAGAAACACTTCTGTTGAGATAAACTCCATTAGGAGTCCATATGCTCCATATTGGGAGCGGACATGGAATAAAAATAAATAAATTATAAATACAAATTTGGTCTGTTGTGTTTATTTGAACTGGCTAAAACAGACGATGTATAAATTGACTAAATGCATACACAACATAATACACCCATCCCTCGCTTAACATGGAGAGGTTCTGCTAAATCACCGTGTTGAGCAAAACCGTGTTAAACGAAAGATGGATGTATATATATATTGATGTAATATAACACTAAAATATATCTCAGATAATGAAATATGACTTAAAAAATATTTAATATTAATATGTAGTTTTGTATCAAACGTTGCGTATAGTATCATATACAATTACTATTGTTGTCTGCCTAGATCTTAATTTAATGAATCATCTGCTCTATATAATATGAAGTCTCAAAATTTATATGGCATGTATAATATGATCAATCAGGAGGCTAGACATGGTTTGGCAAAGATCGCGTATAAATGAGGTGTCTAAAAGCAAAAACCGATACATCCATTTTGCAATGTTATCTGTAAATGAAGTTTTTGTTTTTCATGCCAAAATTAATATTTTTATCGATGTATTATTTAATACTAGCTGGTTCCTGACAAGCGTTGCAATGCCACTCAAAGAAAGAAAGTGTTTGTGTTTTAATTGTGTTTATTGAAGAGCATGTTTTATTATTCTGTCTGTTTGACGTCTGCTGCCGATTGTCTATGACACGTTACACGCGCCACTTACTGTAAGTTAATTTCACTATAACCTTCGCGCAAGTGCAAGCATGCGTTGTCAAAATGAACTGTATGGCAGACATACAAACATTGATTTTTATATATAAAACCTTCTGTTGGTTAATTTTACTATACCTATAACCTTTCCGAAAATGCACGCAAAAAGTTTATCAAAGTTTTATTACAATCGGATGATCAGTGTGGCAATGCATAAAATACGAACAAACAAACATTCATTTTTATATATTAGATTTTTGTTGAATTTCAATTCAGAACAATATCGCCATTGTTTTTAGTCAGTCAATTGCTCATTGTGACGAGTATGAGCGAAATATAATGCAATGATTTCCGTGACGTACGGTATTTTTTTTCCGTATTTGTAGTTATAATTCTATCGTTTCGTACTATGTCAAATGACTTATGTCTCATTTAGACCAGCCGAATACGACGCACGAAATTTGGCCGAGTGATTCGATGAGTGATTTTAAGTGAGCGAGTGAATAGAAACCGTTTTCGTTTTCTTACAGTCAATTTTTTTGTTCAAACATGTACTCGGTTGGTGTAAAAGAAGCTTTATACCGTATGCATGTGCGTAATATTATTTATTTATAGTAAAAATTTAGACTTATCAGTTTTTGCAGTTAGACGCCTCATATTGAATAGATTTATAAGACGTCAGTTTATTAGTGAGGAATATTACCAGTAAATACAAGGGTTATTCCTCTCTGCATATTTCATATTTGTATTGTTCTGGACTGCCTGCAGTGATTTTAATTAAGTTCATTGTTGAATCTCGCAGGCTGTTTTCTTTGTGACGGTGCTTATGAATAATATCTCTGAAAGGCTTTGCCGCACCCTCACTGCCTACAAAGTTTGCCTTAATTTATCGCCACCGTCTCAATATACACGAATCATTTTTTTTAATATGGTATTTTGTACCTGCTAATGAGTGGTATTTGCACTTATAAAGTCTGTGTCTATAGAATAAAATATCACTACTGTTTTTGGTGGTCATAAAGTATTTTTTTATTTAATAATAAGCTATTTATTATAAACAATAAAGCATTACCTACAAATTTTAAATAGTATCTTAGAATAAACGTTTATCTATTAGTTTTCGTTGTTTTGACAATACATCAATTAAGTTCATATAGGTCAAGTGGTGTTTTAGAAAAAAAATAAGCTAGATGCGTAGTAATATTCTAGATGTCTTATTGTATCTTAAAAGTGACGTAACCTCAGTTAACACTTCCCTTACTATGCAAAAAAGCACAAGCTCCTGAGCTGTGTATCCGTTAAATATCAGGCAAACAGGAGTGAACCATGACAATTATATGTAGTACTGCTGTAGTAGTGTTATATAATTGTCATGATTCACTCCCGTTTGCCTGATGTGTAACGCATACACAGCTCAGGAGCTTGTGCTTTTTTTGTATAGTAAGGGAAGGGTTAATGTACATTTCAAAAGCTTTATCTCCGTAAATTACAATCCATCAAAACACTAAGTAAAGACGTGATTATACTTAAAAATCCAAGAAACAAGTTTTACCATTTTATTGATTGATACCACTTCACCTCTCGATGGCTCAATTTTATTTTTTTCACTCTAGCCACCATATCGGCCTGGCTTCAAGTCTTTGTAAGGTAAATATAACACTTTTTTAAACTTATATTTAAGATCTTGAAAATTGGTGTTTATAATATACTTTCCCTTTGAATTTACATTGAATGACTTATCTGTCTTTTGAAAAACTTACCCTTGTTTACGTTAAATAAAATAAAATACAATCGCAACATGGCTAAATAAGACCCGATACCATATTTCTCGTTAATACGTAAAATCAGCAAGCTTAAGAATAAAATGTTTCATGACTTACGTACATAAGTCATATCCAATAAAACAGTACAAAAATACATGGTGGATTTCAATTAATTCTTATTTGTAAATATATATGTTTTTTTTGGTTAAAAGAAATCATAAATTCAGATGTTAAGTCGTTAGTATTTAAAAAAAAAACTTAGATATTTTTAAAATGTTCTAAGCCAACATCTTTTATTACGAGTAGAATAAATAACAATAATTTACCTTATTTTATCATAAGAAATATGTCATTGTCATGCTTAAAACTTCAACAATTCACTTATATTTTACTTAAGTGTCAAAGTATATAAACTTTATTTTCTTTCTACATATTTGTGGTAGCTATTTTCTCGAAAGGCGATAAATAACCACCTTATAAATACGTGCATCGTTCCAATTGAAGCAGGACCATAAATTATCGGCAAACTTCAATTTTATGACTATATTATCACCGAATATATCTTAATGCAATATCAAATTCATAAAATAGTTACCCCTTTCATTTATTATCTGTCTAGCTTTACTTATTCTTAAGTAGCATTTATTTTTCATTAGCATTTTATTTTTCTAGTCTAGATAATCAAAACTATGTTTTATTATTACAATTTATCTAGGCGTAAAAAATCTATTTGGCAAAGTGATTATCCAAAAAAACATCCTACATTGGGCATGTGCCTGCGTCGCAGCGTACGTAAGTATGTACTTTTTCGTGTAATACAAAAGCTGCACCGGTCTGCACTGTGCTGGACTACGCCATCTGCTTCTAAGCTGCTTATACGAAAGCTACCCAGCGCAGGGCAGTACAGATTTGGCAGGCAAAGAGAAAATGTGCGACATGCGTAAGTAATATAAAATGACCCACAATAACTTATTAAATGTATTTTTAGAGAAGTGTCGTATAAACAAGGTTCATTTTACACTAATTCAATTAGTTTCTTGGTAATTTTTCCTGCAAAATCAAAAGAACACGTCTAACGTGCACGCGGCATGCAGTAGTCTTTGCTGGCACTACAACTTCGTAAGTGCCTACGTTACAGTGTACGCAGATCTGTGCTGCTTGATCTAATTAAAAATCTGTGCTGCTTTACTTTACTCTGCGCTGCATCGCCTGTGTCAGCCGAAGAAAGAAACTAATGCATTAGTGAAAAAAAATCTAATACCATACTATTCATGTAGACCAGTGTTCCCCAACCAGTGGTCGGCGGCCCGGTGCCGGGCCGTAGAGACTTTCCGCTAGGCCGCAAACAGTATGCCAAATTTCAAGAAATTTGCCATGCAAAAATAATATATAGAGGGTTAATTTTCGTCTGCACGTTTACTTGTATTTTGACTCATTGTTAAATAGTAATAATTGGCAGGATGATGCGACACCAAGGAACTTCAAAATAATGGGAAGTGAAATACCCAACAAATGTGGTGAAGCTGACAACCGATCTCGAGTGTGGTATAATATAGTATGAATTTAAACACGTGTCAAGAAAACGTCATTTCAAATTATATCTTTTATCAAATTATGTCCTTTTTTCAATATCTATAAATTATATACCCAGCCAATTGTGGGTAAAAGTGTCAATTAAATACGCATGCTAATTTTAAAGACGCTCTAAAACACCAATATTAATCATATTTATGATTCGTATGAAATCTTTCTAGTAAAAAGTATACGTCAATAATGCGGCTCTGCATTAGTGGTCCGAGATTTTTGTTTCCTTTTTTTACCGGTCCCTAGGTGTAAAAAGGTTGGGGAACACTGATGTAGACTACTCTAAAAAGGCTTTAAAGAATTTAAATAAATAATCATACACTCTGTTAAAAAACCTATAAATTGAAAACAGTTTTAAAATATTTCATTTCATCGCACACAATTTAATAAAAACATGTTTATCTAAATTGAAATTTCGATTTTGTTAAAATATTTATACCAATTATTTAGTATTGATTAATGCGGTATTTAAGCATGAAAAAAACACTATGAATACCGTTATACTGGTTTCGGTAATACCGATATTGCAATCCCTAGTCGAGTGGCCAGCAATGTTGGGCTTATAACCAGGAATGTCATCTTTAAAACAGTGTTTTTCAATTAATTTTTAAACTCACATCCATCATAAAAAAATATTGATGTTTCTGATGCTTTCATTCCTCAAAACCCACTGTCAATCAGGGTCCCTACAGTTAGCCCTTTTCTTTGCTACTTACTTGCAGCTAGTTTTTTAAACATAAGTCCTGTAGTCTTTCAATTTGAACACAACTTATTATAAACGTAATTCATTGTAATTAAGTATTTTTAAACAATTTTATGTACTGTTCATTCAATTATAATTTTTAATTATTGTGTAATCAGTATTATTTTACTTTCCCAGCATAAAATGTACAATGTTATTTTATAATAATTGGATATGTACAGAGAAAACAAATTAATTCAATTACGCTCATATGTTATGTATGAAGAAGTTTAGCGTGGAAAAGTAAATATATTTTATTAACGTTCAAATAATCCAATAGTTTTCAGTGGTAACGAACGCTTTTGGCTGTTTGTCCTTTTTAGTTGCAAGGTTATGAGTCCAGATTCCCTAATATAACTTTTGTTTTTTATGCGATTTATGGATTTGTTTATTTTTATTATCACAGATAAACTATACTTTCGTAATCTACTGATTCCATCGTTTTATCTTTTCCTTATTTAAATTTTGAATTTAAGGGACCTTATTACTCATTGTTATTCAAGCTATGGCTTAATACAAATGAATTTTATATTTTAAAAACAATCACTGAATAATAAACGCTATACGACTATGAAACTATGGTTAAAATATTTTCAAAAAAAAATATCAACTGTGTTTACTTTGGAAGCAATAATTTAAAACTTTAAAATTTAATATTTTTAACATTAAATATTAACAAGTGGTTGATAATACTTGTCATGAGAAAATCCGGTTTTGATCATATTAAACAAAATTGAATGTTTTATTCTTTGAATAGAATGCTTTTCCACCAATTATCGACAGTGAACACGTTAAAAGTGATTTATTGTTGGCTAATATGTAAAACTAATATTGCTAATATGTAAAAATAAATACATATGTAAAACTACAACAATTAAAGGATCTTTTCTTTTACATTACAGTTTCCATATTTTGAAATATTTTTTTAATATTTATAATTATATTGATAATACAATTTATAGATTTTAAACTCTCGTATTGTTGACAAATATTCACTGTATCGGTGCTTCCAGCCATTTTACACATGTAGACTAGTAAAACAGTCGGTTTTCTAAACCTTCCTGTGTACAGGCAAAAAAAATAGTCGAACAGCAATAATTGTTTGGGAAACACTGCTTTACACTACAATGTTAACGGATAAACACTACACCAGAGCTTTTCAACATTATATCGTACGAGGCCGGTTGCAAAGGTTTTTGTATACCAGTAAAAGGTAGAACAGCAACGGTCTGTGGGCTGTCGGTTGTTAAAAACTGCCCTTAACTACAATGTTAACAAAAAAAAATATCTTTATTATCCATTCGCTTAAAAAAATATTCACTTTTTTCATTCGTGCTGATAAAAATAATTAAGCTAATTACATTTAAAAAAAATGCTTTGTCAACAAGGTTGAAATTACAGATCATATTTCATTCCTCAGTTGTATTTTTATATAAAACTATTTTTTTAAGTTTTTCGCAGCATGTTATAGAGTAAAAGATTATTTGTCCAATTTAAAAAAAACACTGAGAAATATGCTGTTAACATTTTCTTCGTGAACGCAAGATAAATAAAAAAGTTTTATATATTGTAAAAAAATGTATTGATAATGATTTCATATAGTTTTTGGTAACAAAACCGTGGTTAAAACCTTAGTTTTCTAGATCTATAGTTAGTCAACTTTGCACGATATTTAAAAAAAATATTTGGCATTCCTCCGACATATTATTTATTTAAGTATTTATTATTCACTCCTATTATTGTTTGAGACACAACATGTCAGGCAGAAAAACTGTAATTAAATTTAAATATGCGATATTACAATAAAAGCAAAACATTATTACCTTACATGGTTCTATAACTGTTAGTATTTCGCCGCTGGCCTATAAAGATAAAACGGTGGTACGTAACCTTTTCATGTAAGAAATATATTAACTGTTAACTATTACGGCCAAAATAAAGAAACTCTTATTACAAACATGAACATTAAATTTAAAGTAACAAAATTTAAAAAAAATCTTAAATTTAATTGGAGATTGTCATATAAAAAGACAAATGGTTTTTGTACATTATTTTTTATCAGAGAAATTGAGATCTACACACACAATAATTCTTATGCAAGATGAAAATGATAATAACTAATAAATAATCTAACATCGATTATTGAAATTCGATAAAAGTGTTTTCTTGAAGATTGATACATCATCAATGCTCGTATTTAACCGGTTTGAATTTTAATACAGTTTCAGTCATAATTTTTATCACATTGGTCTGAATTTATATTATATAACATTGGTCAGAATTTATATTAAATGGTCATAATATATCGGTCATTGTACAGAGGGCCGAGTAAATAATAATGGTCCGAATTTATATAAAATAGTCATAATTTAAATGAAATTTAAAAAAACCTAGCCTTACCTTACCAAAATTGTTATAAAATCTGCTCGTATAATATTTTTATTCTGACCAAAAATTGAATTTTAATCAGACCGAAAGTTTATTTGAATTCTGACCAAAAATTGATTTAAGCTGTCACCATTTATTTTGTTCCCTTTATTAATGTGTGAAAATTTATTTTTCTTTAAAAGTTTAATACAAAACAGCAGCGTAGACACCTAATAGCAGAGTCAAGCAATACTTGAGGGCCCAGTAAAAAGGGGGCCCAAATAATTTTACATACTCAATATAAAAAAATGTTTGTATGAAGGCTCAAAAGTCGCCGGTGCCTCGCCTCTGTTGTATAATATGTATACAAATTATTATATAAGTTTTTCGGTATGTACTATACGAATAAACACCAGCGAGCACGTTTAATGGTGTTGGTTTATTTGTCGCGCTCCTGTTGGGCGATATGAGTATCATAAATAGGGCACTTGAGCGTTGGCGATATGGCGTTACTAATGGCCGCGCCGACAGATGGCAGTGATGCACGGCCGGGCTAAGTGGAAACATCGCGCAAACCACATTCCAAATGGTATTTTTATGTGATAAATTTAATTCAATTCGGAAATTATTACATCGCGTGAGATTGAGTATCATTTTTTTTTAAACAGGTAGAATGAAAATCGTGCTGTTACCTTAACTATCATTAACATATGAGTAGGGCCTTCGATCCCGGGATCCCGTCCAATTCTGTGATTCCTAAATCCCGGGATTGTGACAGTACTAATCCAGGGATTTTGGGATTGAGAAAATCTGAGAAAGTTGAGCGAGGGCTTAAAAAAATGAACAATTGAAAATTTCTGTTTATATTGGAAAATCCCCAAACTCCTGAGTTTTTGGATTCGAAATTTTCGGAAGAGCTAAAAAAAATCTACAAATTCCGGAGTTTTTAAAATTGTTTGAAAAATTTCAGGATTTCAAAATCGCCGAGCAAAAATTTCTTAATCCCAAATCCCAATTTATACACAATTTAATGATTATTTATTTTTCATTATTCAATCCCGGATTCACAAAAAAGGACCGGGATTGGATGCCCTACCTATGAGCAATACCTAGTGGACCAGGACGTCGTTTGGTTTCGAACAGACAAATACATCTACCTTATTGAAGCATCTTACTGAAAAGGAATGAATAACGTAAACTATTCTACATATTATGTTTAACAAGTTACATTTTCTTAAACAATGTCCCCTCTCATCTAAATATGGAGCGAACGGACTTCTTATAGAGTTAATCCCAACAATAGTATTTCTACGAGTTCAACCTCTCTTTTTTTAGAGAGTATGAATAAAAGGTTAAGACCAAGCCATTGAATTGTATTAAATTGCATGGATTACTGCAATTACATTAATATAATAATGAGAACCCATACAATATTATTCATCCCAATCAAAATAACTAAAAAAAATAAATATAAAAGAGAAAAAATAGGCTCTGTTTGATTTTTTTTATATTATACTTTCATTAACGACTTTTAGCTTGTAAATTGTCACAAAACAAGCTGCAAAATAGAGTTTTTTTTAACTAATTAAAAACAGAGGACGTGGCTTAAAACGATTTATTTTCTTTATCGTTGACAGAGTTTTAACGTAAAAAAATATTTCATCTCTGTTAAAGGACGCCAATGATAGCTTATCACCCCATATAGTATATATAGTAGCTGAGTAAAATACTTTAATATAATGACGAATGATTTATTCAACTGAGACGCTTTTAACCGGATGGCTGCCACAAGCGTCTTAAGACGCAAACATTTCCGTGAACGGTACGCCAATCATACATAAAATGACGTCTTTGGACGCACGCTTTGAAAGGGATTTTACTAACGTAAATCAATTATGTTAAACATACAACTGTGTCGAACACACTACGACATCTATTGGGAATATCGTCCTATACTCACAATTGAAACAGTTTTCGTTTTTACTACTTGAAAAAACGATAAATTAAAAAATATATATAATTGGAATTAAACTCGTGGCGTGCGAGGTACCGCCATACATACACCTGCTGGCAGTTAAAAGGTTAAAAAGTATAGTTTAAAGCTCAGCTTTTCTATATCAATTATTAATATTGTGAGTTATCTGTAGCTTTTACCTGTGCCTTATAAAAAAATATTTCTTTCAATTAGGTCACCTTAACTGGTACATGTCTAATAAAAGCAGGCAGAGCTTTTGTCGTTGAATTTTTTATGTACGAACTTATGTAATGTGTATAAGTCGAGTTCCTAAGCCAGAATTAACGTTAGTCAACAATCAACTTAAAGTGCGATAATCATAATATGAAATTCATCTAAAATTGAATAGTAAAAACTTTGCACAGTTTAATAAACAGGTTAAGTTTTGCCTTTCGTCAATTTCAATCGATTTGTTAGTGTCTTAATAGTTTAAATTGTTTTTACCAAAATATAGTTCTGATAGATTGAACAAAATAAGTGAATACGTTACTCTCTCACTTTTGGGGTGTTCACTATCAATACTTGGTGGAAAGGCATAACATTAATAAAAACACAATATTTCTTTGTACGTTATTCCACTTTATTTAAAAGGCCAGGACCGGTTTTGCTCATTGCGAGCATTGTCAATTGATAAGAAATATATATAAACAGTGCTATTTATACACAAATAAATTTAAATGAAATGGTTTAAACAACAATTGACATTGAAAAGAATTTACAAATAACAGTATAAGTGATTCTATAATTACACAAAATTAAAATTATTAACACCTCTAATATATAATTGAAAATCATTAAATATTAATAAATTTTAAGTGTTGACTGATGGTAATTATTCAATAATATTCTTTTTAATGTCAATTATTGTTTATACCTTTTCATTTCAATTTATTTTTGTATAATGGTTTAACCGCCTGTGTGGTTGAGTGGTCAACGTTGTTGGCTTCGGCTACGGAGGGCCCGGGTTCGAATCCTGGTACGGACAGTTTTATAAATTGATTTTTCAATCGATTTATGAATTTCTGTTCGAAGGCACGGATGTATGTGATGTCTTGAATTCCCTCCTCTCACCCATCCTATCCTATGAACGGGGCGTATCGAAAGCGATTAGCTAACCACTAGTCCTGTCCTAGCCCTTTCTTTCTATTCCTACTCTCTTTGGAAAAAGAGAGGTTGAGCAACTGAGTAACAAGCAGTTCTCGTAGAAACACTTCTGTTGATATAAACTCCATTAGTAGTCCATATGCTCCACATTGGGAGCGGACATGGTTTTAAAAAAATAATGGTTTAATGTAGGTTTATGGTTGTATTAATGGTTGGCTCAAATGGTTTTTTTTCTTAAATGAAATAAAATTTGCATATCTATTTTATAATATGTAAGAACTATTTTTTAACTATTATATAATAAAAGTAGTGATAAATTTTTATTAGTAAATAAGCACAAACAACGTTAAAGCACACTGTATCACGATATTTTTTTCATTTAAAATACTTTTTTGAGTGTTTTTGTCATCACAGATTATCATGAAAATGTGTTAGGAGTTATAATATGAAAAAGATTGACGAACACAAATAAAAAAATCGCAGTCAGTTTGTACGTTAAATAAAATTCTACCATATAAGATACAACTTGTCATATTGTCATTCTGAATTTGTAAGGTTTACATGTAAGTACGCAAAAGTTATCGCTAAGTTGAAATATTCCTTATATTAAATGACACATTTCTTTGAGCAGAAGCTTTTTCAAAGCTTCGTGCTGTAGTGCCTCTGTTCTAGGGCTCTTTTCCACAGTCTACCTTGTCTTGTAACGCTAACCAAGCTTCTGTGAAAAAAATAAGGCACTTTGCAGTCAAACAAAGGTGTGAAGTGTTCGCCGCTAAACGAAGTGTGTTGGTAATTGATCTCGTGTAAAATTCTGTACATGTTTAGTTGCAAAGCATAACGTGTTGCATCTTTGATCTTATACGTAAGCTGACACTTGTGCTTAAGAAGTGTTCTTCAATAAAGCCAGCAATTTCATAAACGGTTTGCCTTACAAAATAAAAGTTTATACAGAAAATTTAAGTATTAATTAAAAATGAATACTTTATTGAAGATCGTATAAATGAACAATGTGTTAAAAAATATGACATTTTCGATCTTAATTATTTTAAAAAACAGTTGCAATACAACTGTGAGATTACGTTTGACAGCAACAAGTCTTATGACTATTTTAGTTCCAATTTCTGTCACCAGCCATGTTATAAAAGTACTAAAAAATCAAACTTTTCATAATCTTTTATATTTATTATAACTCTCTCTTTAAAAACGAGAACCACTATTCATTACACTCAATTCTTCCTTGAAGTCTTGTTGAACAAAAATTATTATTAAAACTAAAAGGTTTTTTGGTAATATTTATTATGCTATTATTATATTATGTATTTTTTCGAAATACCCATTACATGAAAACAAGTTGTAGTTAAATCAACGTTGTTAAATCTGTGATTTATCAAAAGTCTTAAGGAATTCAGCAGGCTCCAATAATGTATTGATTACCTTCAGAAAAAAGATGAATATTATGTTACAAAAAATATTATAATTAACGGAAAAATAAAAATATGTACCTAGAAGAAAGTATATTATATTAAATGAAACGTGATACAATGTTGAAAACCAAGTTATATCTAACTGGAATTTGTTGTAGGGAAGCTTTAATTTGTTTTTATGTTAAAAGTTTTAAAGTAAGCTTTAACGGCTAACTATGAATACACCTTCAACAAATTCTACTATCTTAGTTGGCACAACATAAAAGCGCATCGAAAAATTGCGTAATTTTCTTCCACGAATAACATTAGAAGGCGGAGTTGATATTACCTGCATCAAGGTTGGCATTAAAAATATTTCTAGTTTGCTTTAATAAAATGCATGTAGTTGAAAGTATAAAAAAGATTTTTAATTTTATGCTTTACGTTATAATGTGCATAAAAAAATCGTGTCGTTTTTGAAGTGAAAATAAATTTCTTTACAAATGAACGATGCCAAATTTATATGAACGATAGAAACAAAATAAAAAAATCACCTGTGATCAACTCGAGGGAAAAAAGCATCAGAATAAAATGTACCAAAGATATTAATTAAACAATTGAGTCAATTATTGACAATATCAGTTATAATTTTGTAATACTTAAATCAATTGAAAAATCAATTTATAAAAAACTGTCCGTACCGGGATTTGAACCCGGGACCTCTGTAACCGAAGCCAACAACGTGGAGTACTCGACCACACAGGCGGATTTTTGATTTGATTTTTCAATTGATTTGAATTATGAATTTATGTTCGAAGGCATGGATGTACATATGTGATGTTTTGAATTATCCCCTCCCACCCATCCTATCCTATGAACGGGTCGTACCGAGAGCGATTAGCTAACCACTAGTCCTGTCCTAGCCCTATCCTTCTATTCCTACTCTCTTTCAAAAAAGAGAGGTTGAGCAACTGAGTAACAAACAGTTCTCGTAGAAACACATCTGTTGAGATAAACTCCATTAGGAGTCCATATGCTCCACATTGGGAGCGGACATGGTTAAAAAAAATACTTAAAATTTCCGTAAAAATAGCTTACGTTGACTAATAAACAATATTTATGTTTTGATCGATTTTTTTTTTTCATATTATAACCAATTGTTTTTATGTTTCGCAGTATTACAAACATATTTAATTTATGTGTTATTCTTTTAAAAAATGTCAAAAACCATTTCAATAGATATATTGTATAAAGAAAGGAATAACTTGCCAAAAAACATTATTTTTGAGAATCTAGTTTTAAAAAAATGAGAAAACGTTTAGTTTTCTGAATAAAACCAAAAAAGGCATGTGAGTTTAAATTTTACATATAATAATTAACTTTTCCGGTTCTAAGCTCAAGAAATGCGACCCCAATACCCACATTTTCTTAAATATCTATTTTAATATGGGTGATACAATGTTTATAATTAAGGTATTCTTATATCAAAGTTTTTTGGACCTTTTATAGTTTATATAAATACGATAAGATAAGAGATAAGCGCCCGCTTATCAGCGATCGTTCGTAAGATTGTAGGCTGAACGCCGCTAAGCAAGCAGGCCAGTCGCGCATTGACATTTGCACTGAAACCACGTATATTTTACGCGCAACTTAAAATATGATTATTTATTAAAAAACCACGGATTTTTATAAAAAAATGTATGAGGAATGATGCAGAGAGATATTTTAAAGCCCTTAAACTATTTTTTTTTTGAAATTCATAAGAATAAGGCCAATAATGAGGAAACCACTAGGGTCCCTAAAAGACCCCCATCGGCCGAGAAGTATTTTTCTAGTCTCCGAGCCGCGAGAGTTAATAAGAGTTGTAAAAAAACTTGTAAATATATAGCATTTGAAGTGTTTTATTGTATCTAATTTAAAGTATTTTTGTCTAATACGTAAACAATATGAAAATATTTTCCAATACATTACCAATACTATCACTTTAATATTTGATAAAATATGTTTATACGGAAACTATTTTTTTAAATAAACAATTAATTATCTTTGATAAATCAATCAGTGTTATATAATAATAACTAGCTGATTACCCTGGTACCGTCGCCAAATAATCACTCTAATTATTATATAACATGATTGTGAGAGTGCACCAGCGCATGCCATCTTGCTAATGGCTTCCAGTGCATTTCTAAATATGCATCCGTACTATATATGTGATGCTGTATGCCAGTTTTCACACACCGCGTCACGAGCAGTGTCGTATGTCGTGTCATCATCACGCCTGATGCGAGCAATAATTGCAGTGACCGGGGTGTGCATATGCCAATTACTCAATTAGACCTCCGGCTACTGGAATGCTTTCTGTAACGCAATGGCCGTGAGATTTGCGAAAACCGTGCGTGAATAAATAATCACAATGTAATTATTGCTGCAAAGTCTTCAACTCAAACAAATGTTTAAAAATACACAATGAAAAAATATATAATTTTAAATATTAATACAACAAAAACATGTTTATCGATCAATTTAAGATTTCGTCTGAAGGTGCTTGGTGAAATTTCAATATTAAATTTGAATCGTTCAAATTATCAACACGAAACATTCATTTACTAAGTTGTAGGTCAAGTTCATCCGTGCACTTGAATGCCTGAAGATGCCGAAAAGCGAAACCAGGGTCGTTAGTGACAAAATTTGTGGGAGTGTACATAATTTGAACGATTCAAATTTTATCGATCAAGAAAATCACTAATTTTAGTTTAGTTATTTACATTTTTTTATATACAAATTATGGAGCTTTAAGTACCAATCTTCAGTTCTTCAATTCTCTTTCATCGCTAATGTTTCGGAATTTTGTATTCCATTAACATTGTTGCTGACGGAAGGGTGTGATCGCTACAGAGGTAAGACATCCTTAGTGAAGCCAGTTCATGAAGACTCCATATGCATTCATTTGCAAATCACATTCTATATGCAACATCTCATACTATATTTATACATGTACATACACATGTGCATAAATACATATACACATACATACAGTGCACAAGGAAGTCAACCAAAGAGAGTCATTTTCATGATGCTAAGTTCGTTCTTAAATAGTTTATCAATAACAATTATATGGGTGAATTAAAGGTGAAGTGGGTCTACTGGTATTTAAGAAAAAAAAAGTTTGATGCGTTGTAATATTCTACACGTCTTAAAGAACCGTAGCAGTGAATTGAGCTCAGTTAATACACATCGCAATAGTGCTATCTCCATAAAATAAAAAAACCAAATAAAGACGTGATTGCACTAAAAAGTCCGAGATAAATGTTTTAAAATTTTACTAGCTGGCTCACTTCACCTCTAGGATCCCATATGTTTGTATGCGCATGAATATGCATTCGTATGGGTATATCATTTGGAGGTAAATATAATTAAATTTAATATTAACTCATTTTTCTCGCTTCATACCAATTTTTAGTTAAACATAATAATGAATGCAAAAGACGAGATATTTTCTTTTTTATTGGTTTCACACGAGTTTTTTTTAAATTTTCCAAAATTAAAACACTGGTTATATAATAAAGTAAAAGTTAGAAAGCAAAAATAAGAAAAGAGTTTTAGTGGGTAAAAATAAAATTTTCAATATTGAACCATCGGGAAAAATAAGGGTTAATGCATATGGTATATACGTGAACTGGTTTCACTGTGAATTACTCACATTTGAAACAAGAACGCTTTTCCGTAGGCAACTATAGAATAATAATACAAACAACCAATAACATCAGCGATGAAAAAGACTCTTAACTTGAACTTAAAGCTTCATTTATTTGAGTTGAAAATAGGTAAAGAATATGATACAATCAATTATACACTGGAATATAACATACTTGACGCCTCGACTGTTCAAATGTTTGACGAGCTATATAAAACAACGTTATAAGTTATAATGATCTCCAGCATATTATAGCTGAAAAAAGTAAATCGAAATGCAATTATGTGTCGTCAAAAAAAATTCTTCTTTGCGAATGTGACGTAAAAGACATTTCAAAGAAAATGGTTTAAAATTTGATTGAGATCTTATTGTGTAGATTACGAGCATTATGTTCTAACGAGATTATGCCACAATAAGAAGCAACCCTCAACCCTCCCATATTATATTACTAAATCCGTCACAAATGGATTGTGCGCGTGTGCAGTGTGGCGGCAATACACCACAAACGTCCGGCCAATTTATCAATGAGTTTGATTTGACACTTCACTGGAACCCGACGTAAGATTTCCGCCCAATTTTACATAGCGGAAATCGCGCATTTAGGTTTCTTCGAATTCAATATTAATACAGTGGAACCTCGATTCTACGTTTTTCAAGGGACCGTAATAAATGAACGAATAATGCGGGAAATATACAAATAATATTTTTACAAATGTTTAATTTTCAAAAAACTTATTTATTTATGTAACTAAATGCGATGTAAAACTATTTGAGCGAAAAAAAAATTACTATTCATAAACGGTCAATAGGGATAATAATTGGGAAATATTTAGATGATAGATCGAAGAAATCAGTAAATTAGGGAATGATAAACATGGAATTATTAAATATTGTTATGACGGGGTCTTGGTCAAGTAAAAAATAAACGATCCATCCTAAAAAACGAAGATAGCGAGAACGGTAGATCGGGGTTCCACTAAAAAAAACGCCAAACAAAATGCGAGGCAAAACTATTTATGAAAAATATTCAACGAAAACGGTCAATCGGGATAATATTCGTGACGGAACCAAAATATTTAAACGATAGATCGAGGAAAACGGTTAATCGGGGAACGATTAATGCGGGATTCTTTTACATTGTTCTTATGGGCGTTTGGCCGGGACTATGAAAAATAAACGATCCATGCGGGAAAACGAACAATGCGAGAACGGTAGATCGGGGTTCCACTGTACCGTAGCATGGGTATTTTTCCTTTATTCTTATGGTTCTCTGTGAAGAATGCAAATACGTATTTTTTTATTAAATTTTTACAAGAGGGCATTCTCGCTATCAGATCTGTCAATCATAAAGATATTAACATTTCGGTCTACCATGTTGATGTAATTCCACAAGTTAAAAAACGGAGCAAGCCATTTCCAAATTCGTTCCATCCAAATAAGCGAAGTTGATATTTACATTTCCTATAGTATCCTAGGTTGATTATACCTTTTCAAATGGTGTATCCGAGAGCGTGACAACTTTATTCGTTTACCAAAACATTTGAATTAATGCTCAAATAAAGTTTAAAAATATCAACGTATTTCAGTTATACAGTTGTAGAGACTGTATAACTAAAATACGTTGATATTTTTACCCTGTTAAAATGGATTTCTACCAAGTAAATGCCAAATCAATAAATAAAACTCATATAAAGTCTTTAGTTGCAAATTAAGACTAAGTTGCATGCCCTTTGGTGTGCATTATGTGATGTTAGTTGAACAAATGGTTGATCTTTTTTAAGTTCATCCGCTCGCCCTAATTTAAACGTCTAGATCAGTGGTTCATAACCTTTTCAAAGTCACAGTGCACTTTGTCAGAATAAAAAATGACGATGCACCAAAATCAAACTAGTAGAAAACAAAAAGAAAAATATGCGGATATAAACTATATTACAAATTTAATAGTATATATAACAAAAAATAATTAATGAAACGATAGACATATATGGAAAACTGAACTAAAATTAGCATAAATAAAATGAAGATTATTTGATATGAAAATCAACTGATGTGAAATCTTAGCGCTTTAACTTTTAGTCATATGAGACAATTATTCCGAAATTAATAACTCTAATCTATCGTCGACTACTAGCGATAGTAGAATGTGAGATATGGTTTGTTTCCCAATTCTATGGAGAATCAACGATCCGACTTACTGTGCTGAAGAGTGTCATGTGGTCAGGATGTTGCTTAGACGAGGGAATATATATATATCATTTGAATAAATACATTTGAATAAAAGATTATTTTTAAAAATATTTTAAAAGATTATTTTTATAAATTATTAGTTTTCATATTAATAACTGTTGAGAAACTAAACTCACACAAATATGTTGAAAACTGTAACAAGATTTTCAGTGCCCTCTTGCAGACAACTGAGTATTCGTCTTCAGAAATCCAAAAATCGGCTTTCATAATTTCGCGAAGCATTTTTGGTTTTTATCATTTCGCGGATTTTTAGCTTCTACCATTTTTGCACTTGCAACTTGTTAAGAACCACTGGTCTAGATAAAACGAATTGGTAGATTGCAAAATGAACTAAGGTGACCGTTCTCGACCGGTACTACTCGGCCACGCTGTGACAATAATGCAATATAATGTTGATTAATTTGTGTTTTCAAATAATAAAACACTCATTTGTACTACTATCACTCTTATTTAATATAATTAGGACTTGTAGCGCTCATGATCTTATCAATTGCATCAGTTTCGTAAATATTGTAGTAATAATAGTAAATGTAGTATAATTGAGTGTTTTTAGTCTTTGAATATAATGTCTTTCTGCCAAGTATTGACAGTGAACACCTTAAAAGTAATTTATGTCTACTTCCCCGAAAGCCTTGTGAGTAAATGTTACTATTCACTTTTATTATTTAAAGTTTTCAAATGCAAAAGAGACATAAATATGATTTGGTGTTATTTCGGTCAAACTGTAATAGCTTTTCAAAATTATTATGCAGTGTCAGAAGGACTTGAAGTTTTCAAAACAATTTCGTAACTGGCAATCTAAGATGCATTGGAAACATTTCTGGCAATGCAGAAAGGCACTCTGCATTATTGGATCAGTGAATGAATGTGCATATACCGTCATAAAATATGCAAGGTGAATTTCGCCTGTTTCGCTATAGGTATGCTCCACTTTCTTGTTTCGAACAATGGTGAAAAACTTCGATACCTAACACGAACACTTTGAAAAAGAGTCTGCAATAAAATTTAAAACCAGTCCGACATAGTAATAAAATTTAAACTTTCGTCTTTGCAAGTAAGTATGAGGAGTGAAATATTTTACGACGCTATGCAGAAGGTTACTGCGAATTCCATTCAGCAATATTCTTTATGACATTTATGATAAAGTTAAATTGGGATCTCAAAGAAGGAATCTATTCTTTATTTTCATAATTTTATCGTTTTGTAGTGTTGAAACTATTGGTATAATTTATGATTAAATATTTCAATACTGACACAATTAAATACGAATCTTTACAGAATAAAAATGATTCACTATTTAAAAATGACTACTTAAAAAAACACACTTTAGTGGAGTACTTTACTTCGCAGGGAGTTTCTTGGGTATGTAAAGATCAAATTTTATTACAAGCAACTTTATAAAAAAATGTTACAAACATCCAAAGCAGATTTTTTCTACAAACCTTACCATATCCAGTCTTTTTAACAATAGTACAATTTATTTTAATCAATCGGAAAGTCACTTTAGAACATGTTTTATTTTAATCATAAAATTAATGTTCATCAGTTCCTAATATTTTACAGTTTTAAAAGCATACTTCATATTACCCTGTGAAAAGGGTTTCTACGGCCATTTTCTGTGCTGTATTTGCATCGTAAACTATTATATACGTGCTTAATAGATGGAAGCAAACATTTTTAGTTTGATCAGTATAAAAAATATAAAATACTTGAAGAACAAAACCTTTTGACTGCCGTAGAAAAAAGTGCGCTTGTACCCAGCACGACGACTATAATTTTCTATTAATGATTAAATTAGTTATTGACGAGGTAACTCGTCTATGGCGTGTTGATCACGAAACATTTGCCTGTGAAAAATTCTGCGGCAGCCATCCTGTTAAAACTTTATAAAAAAATAATATAAACATTTGAAATTTTTGTTGGGACCTCACGGGCTTAGTTCTTGAACGAACATTATTTTCCCAATCAATTTTCGTTTGTAGGCATGGGTGTTTGTGACTTCTTAAACGTCCTTCCAACTCTTCCAATACTTAAATACCGAGACGCAGTGAAAGCA
Organism: Himalopsyche anomala; assembly: GCA_031772345.1. Classification (NCBI taxonomy): domain Eukaryota; kingdom Metazoa; phylum Arthropoda; class Insecta; order Trichoptera; family Rhyacophilidae; genus Himalopsyche; species Himalopsyche anomala. The sequence goes on from CM062828.1 coordinate 4,310,915, forward strand.
ATTTGTTGACTACTAGTCCTTTCCCACCTTAAACCTTTATCTTTTACAAATAAATGCATATTGAGTTCCCGTGAACTGGCTTCACTAAGGGTTTCTTACCTCTGTAGCGATCACGCCCTTCCATCTGCAACGATGGTGGGAGAAAACAACTTTTCAAAACATAAACTCCATAAATTTGATATCCAAAAAAAATAATAATCTCTAATACTCTTTTAATTATAAGGTTGAGCAATTGAGTAACAAACTTCTGCTGAGGCGATATGATCTACATAAGCAGTGGAGATGGATAAAACATGAGATTTATATTTGAGAGTTTAATATCTTCAGCTATGATACAAATAAATACCAAGGAGAAAAATAAACGATTTCTCGTATAGCGCTCTGGTTCGTGGGAACAAAGTAAAAAGCAGTACTAGAAGTCCACCCATAGAGAAGATTTTCTTCGTGTGTGGAAAAGTTTTACTCTGGGTGTGTTTCGCAGTTCCGAACAGTTGTAGCAAGGGGCATTTATAAGTTTTTGAAACAGCGCTCGTATTGCAGAAGATTGTTTTAAGTGTGAACATATGCAATTTCTTACAAAAGTTCAACGACTATGCGGAACGAATCGAACCAATTTAACAAAGGTTTGCTAAATAGTTCCTAACAAGTTGTAATTGAATGTGTAGTATGCTAATTTGGCATTACATATTAATCCATTTCAAATAAATTGAATTGATTCTGAAACTCTTCTCTGCTTAAAAGCATCATATTAAAAACGTTTTAGCCAACGCTCGCAGCAAGCGAAATAAGCCTTGATCAATGAGCGTAATTGTGGAATAAGTACAAAAAATGTGTTTTTACTTTCACATAATTTGTAGTGTTGAAAATTGCTATGTGATAAAAACTGGGTTTGCTCATGTGAAAATTTATCACGAGGCACAAAAAATAATAATCAATAAAATGCGAAGTTTTTTCAAAATTTAATAAATAAAAATTAATCTTTGTTTGTTCGTACTCTATGTGATGCCAAACAGCTCATCCGATTGCAATACAATTTTGACAAACTTTTTTACTGTACTTCCGGGAATGTTATAGGCGTAGTACAATTAAATTACAGTAGGTGGCGCGTGTTTCGTACCATAGACAATCGGCAGCAAACTTCAAATGTCAAACAGTCAGTAAAAGAAAACATGCACTTTAATAAACACAATTAAAACACAAACACTTTCTTTCTTTGAGTGGCTTTGCAACGCTTGCCGGGAACCGGCTAGTTAATAATAAATTTAATAAATTTAAACGATTTAATATTTAATTAAATGTTGTAATCAAATAAAAAAAAAACAGCAAATCAGTGGTAATTGTGTGGAAGGCGAGGACTATCATCAGTTGATAATGATCACCATGAGAGAAACCGGTCTTGATCTTGATAAATAAAAATGAAAATAAAAACAAAGGAATACGTATTGTGTTTTTCTTAATGAAAGACATGTGTTATATTTTTTTTACTCACCATAAAACTATGCATGGGCTAATTCCCAATTAATAAATGACTAAAACAAGACGCTTTGACACAGACGGCTAGACCATTACCCAAATGTGGATTCTCCATTAAAGTATACAGGAGAGGTATATTATGGGACAATGTGGATACATTTGTAAATGTGGAAAACTCATTACCGAAAAACTCATTTTGTAAACAAGTCACATCGCGGTTACTTACGTTCCAGCTTCACAGAGACCATGTTGCTGTTTAATGCGATCGGAGAAACTATCCCATAAAGCTCATCCCCCTGTCCAACAAACCTCCCTGAAATAGGGACGCAAAAATGTTTCAATTACATATGTTAAAAATGAGTTTAATTGATTTTGCGAATAAACTGATTTAATCATGTACATTTTGTTGGTCAAACCACGCCGTTGCACTACCGTCTACTGGATCACTGATTTTAATCCCAGAATATAATCGTTAATTTATAAGTATCATTTTGATTTCAGAATTTTTTTAACATTTCCCCATACTGTGCTAAAAAATACTTTTGATATGTTTCTGGGCCTTAAAGAACCAATTAAAAAACATGCTTTTTAAAAATGTACGTCTTGTATATTTTTCATTTGGTTTCTAAAGGGCCCAGCAACATTTTGAAAGTATTTTTTAGCACCATAAGGGATGTGCTAAATGCACAAATCCTTGTGATGTTTAAATAACTTTCCGTTTACCAACTAGTGACAAGCATTTTCAACTGATTATTATGATAAGGGTTGGATAAACAATTGATAATGAAAAGAATTTACAGGTAAAGAAACAACATATGAATAGGTGGCACTAAGTTGACTATAATAGACATGTCTATCACCTCTTAAAATAATTTGAAAACTCGTCAAAAAACAATTATGTTTAAGTGGCAACTAAAAGGAAATTTTAATGTCATTATAATCTGGGAAAATTTTATTTAAAGTAAGATATATTGTTAAAGAATCCGAAGAAGTATTTGTACTAATATATAAACCAATAAAGTCAAATATTGTATGAATGTGCTAATCAATGTTTGTCAAAAAATCTTTTTAACTATTCAAATACTTTATAACCTAATTGTAAAGATTAGTTTTTTTAATGTTAAAAATATTCATAATGTAAGAAGTATCCATTTTGCCAAATTAAATCACTAAAACCGACGGTCATTGCCTCTCTCGACAACCCTAAATTAACCACAATTTTGACCACCCCTGCAGCCATCTTTATGAGGTTCACGACTCAAGAGAAGAGGAAGAAGACCCATGGAAAGGGAAGTCCGAGACAGTAGGGGCTCGTGATTGACAGAGGCTGTCAACTTTGACATTTTGCGACAGCAACGTAAACTTATTGATTTCCTGTGACGTTGTGTTTTTGTTGCCGACTTACCCGGCCTACAAAAAGCTATTTGTCTTCTGGACCTAGTGAATTTTTTCTTCTAAAGAAAATATGTTGAGCTCTTTTGAGATTATAAAACAACATACAACCTACATTTTTTGAGAGTGGATGAAGGAAAAGTGTTTTCGTAATTTTATAAGAATATAATAATATTTTTGGTAGATCTTTTTTAATTCAATCAAAAGTATCAATGTTAGGTATGATTTTTTACAGAAATCATTGAATAAAGACGTATAATATAAATAATGTTTTTTTTTAAATTTATATGAATGAAAATATGAATACTCTACATATAATTAAACGTTGTATTTTTTAATTAACATAATGATATTTAAAACAAATTTACAGACCAAAAAGTTAACTTTGAATCTAATCATCTTCAAGATACCGAAAGGAGACACCCGTGTCATTAGTGATAAAACATTGAGAATATATAAAATTTAATCTTGGAATTCCACTTAACACTGAAGAGTCGAAATCTTAAATTATAAATCGTTAGGTGATACCATATAAAAAAAAACAAACCAATTTGTTTAATGTTTAAAGGAAGACCTCCAATACATAAAAACATATACTTTCATATACAAATATAATTAATATATTACCGAACAACTTTTTCATAACTGTCAAGAGTACCCATGTTTGCTTATACCTTTAATAAAAAACACTGAAGATTTAGATTAGAGAGTAAAAAAATTATGGACTGTTACTACTCTATTACAACAGTAGTTAAAAAATATAAAAAGTTTGTCTTTTGTAGTATTAGAAGTAAGCTATTCATTAAACCAACAGGCAAAATTGTCGACGCTCTAACTGGCCAAAATACTAAACTTGAAATGTTCTGCATTGGGGGGGTCAAATTTAAGCTTTGGCTTAACGTGGGGGATGGAGTCCTGGTTTGGGCGCCGGGGGCACTCGTAAGAATGCCGATGGACCGCGCAGAGACAATTAGTCGGTAATTTGCGGCGAGTTATCGACCCCTGGCAGGGTGTAACGCGGTGAGTCTCGCTACCGAGGGTGTCATGTTTTATACTTGGACTTGAATCATTTTGCTGAATCTGAAATAGTGTTGTCGTCTGGGGGTTTTAAGGGTTAATAATACTGCGGGTGTTTGCCGGATAAGTGGTTTGTTAATGATCTCAAGTTATTGTTATTACGTTGGATGTTTTCTTTTACTATATATAACATGTAGTAAAATAACATCAATATTATATCGGCAGTTGTGGACGAGTGATCAACGATCTTGGTTATGGTAACACGTGTTTTAATATCCGGGTGACGCTACCATAACTTGATTTTTAATCGCAACATAGATCTATATGATATCTACCTGACTATTTAATCGATAAAATAGCACGTTTAAAAAACGATTTATTACTTACGTTCTCCAAATGCGGATCCGTTGATTAGTACTCATCATCATTGACTTGCAATGAGTAGTCTCACAGGCTTGAGTCCCAGTACTACCAACATTTTTTATATCGGTATATCGGTATAACGATTTCTGCTCGAAGGCATGGGTATTTGTCATATGTAAAAATTTCTTCTCCACCTTTCTAAACCTAAAAGTAACGGTGCGTAGATAGTGCGATTAGTTAATATATAGTCTTGTCCAAGTCTTATTCTAATGTCTCTACTCTCTTCTAAAAAGAGAAGTTGAGAAAATGAGTAACAAGCTGTTTTTGCAAATACCAGAGGTCATATGCTTCACAATGGGCCGGACAATGAATTAACTAGATGGCTACCACAGACGAGATATCTCGTAAAATTTTTCATGCTCAACACGCCAGAGTTATCTCGTCAATAACTAATTAAATTAATAGTTGCAAACTATAACCAGGCGTGAAAGGTAATTACTATTACTTATCTACGGCAGCTAAAAGGTTAAGAGATATAAAGATGTTTTTTATAAATCTGATTGTTTATCAATGCCTACTGCGTGAAGTATTGTAACTACACAATCGGAATACATTACAGAAGAATGGTTTAACGAGACAAAAACTTAATGTGCGTCGAGCTTTTAGTATTTTTGCACCAAATTTAGGATGAATAGAATTCGGTGCAAAACAATCAAAAACTCGAATTACACCAAGCTTTTGTCTTTTTTAAACCACTTTCGTGTAAAGTGGAGATTCCAAAGTTACAATACCTTAAGTAAGAGGTGTCGTTATAGAAAAAAAATATAAGAAGTCCGGAAGTTTTAATATTGTAGGTGATAAAAACTTTACTATCCAATGTTATTTCATAGTTAACATTTTCGATTGGTTAAATTTCAATTTTTTTGTTTTAATGTGAGTACCGAAATTAACTTAATAAAAACAAAATATTCGTTTGTACTTTATTTCCACTTTATTTTAATAGGTCAGAACTAGTTTTGCTCATGGCGAGCATTATAAACTTTTTAAATAAAGTGGAAATAAAGTACAAAAGAATTTAGTGTTTTTATTAATATAATGTTTTCCCACTTAGTATTGACAGTAAACACCCTAAAAGTGATCAAAATTAACATGGATTTCATTATGGGAAGACTGTCATTTAATGCTTTTAACCATTTTTGTTAATATTGTCTGACAAAGAGTTAAGTGGTCTGAAATTGATCCAATCAGGGAAAAATGAGAATAGCCGTAATTAAAATTTCGTCCAAAGAGATTTCCAATGAATAATGTCGCCTCGGAAAATTACATATAAATTAAAAACATGTTTTCGAGTAACATTTTCATTAATTTAAATTTGAATCATTCAAATTATGTACACTCCCACAGATTTTGTCACTAACGACCCGGGTTTCGCCTTTCGGCATCTTCAGGCGTTCAAGCGCACGGATGAACTTGAACTGACGCTTAGTAAATGGATGTTTCGTGTTTATATATTAAATAAATGTATCACTGAGTCTAAAGCCATCGCTGGCGAAAAGGGTAAGCTCATGGGAATTCCCAAAGATTTGAGTAGTGAGTGGTTTTTAGAATTATATTTATTTGTTTGTCGGCAAAGGTTTTATGATATTATTATATTTATGATATTATTTATATAGGGTATAGAAGTGGAGAGCCAGGAAGGTTTAATATCTCGTTCAAAATCGGAAGACTATGTAACTGTGCCCTATTAATTTCTAAAATTTCCTGGAAAAAGAGCTTATGACTGTCCGTATTTGGGTGTAACATTTTTATCCCCTGTTCCTGATTGAGCACGTGTCCTTCCGAAATTAAGTGATTAGCAAAAGTAGACGTGTCCTTTTTCAGTCTAAAGGCTGCCATAAACATTTTCATTATTTGCTACCTTTATAATGTTACTCAATTATAAATAAGTTGTCGTACAATTGTTCAATGTACGCTGCCACCAATTGCGACTTCATTTTTGATAAAAGAGAACACATACAAATTACCTTGTTTATTAGTTTCAAGACTCAATATGCAGTTAGGCCAAAACGATTTTTTTTATCGCACTTATTAAAATTAAAATAAAACATTGTTTGGTGTTGGGGTTCCCTAAAAAATAATTACGTAACATTATCACGTCATTTATTTTTTGGATATTGACTTGATGAAGTAATATGAAAAGAAATTTAGTTCTACAAATATAATATTATATAAAGATGAAAATTAGCAAAGTATTTAAGTTCTATAAATATTATTTTATATTAAGTTGATAGCCATTTCGGCATATGTTTTCATCATAACCATCCATTTATCATCCATCTATCATAATTCTGATGAAACTATAAGCCGGAATGGTTATCAACTTTGTATAAAATAATATATATAGAACATAAATACTTTGCTATTTTTTCACCGTATTAAAATGAAATTCTACCAAGTTAATGCCAATGCAATCAATGATCTCTAGTATTATTGTTAATTTTGTTTGTTTTCCATATTTACCGGCAAAGGGCGTGATAGCTGCAGAGGTGAGCGAACCACAGTGAAGCCAGTTCACTTGGATACCATATGCCTTAATATGTATATGCATACTATTAATATATCTCCCTTTGTTTTATACTCATATATACTCACAGTATATGCATGTATAAACTTTAGGTAAATAAATATAGGTACATGCATACAGAAGCATATCAAAGAAAGCCATTTCTTTGTCAAAGTTAATATGCTAGGGGTCGTATTTTCCATTTAACATCATACATATGTTGTTTATTGTTTGACAATCATTTCAAGAATAGAAGGGAGGGTTATTGGATGAAAATGCTCTCAATTTTAGACGATTCTTGCATTTTATTATCATAATATTTCTGAGAAAGAAGGAAATATGATGCTTCTCAAAAAAGCGAAACACGTGTCACGTTTTTTAATTAAAACATGGAATAAAAAAGTTATCAAATTTAATTTGATATTAAAAATTAACTTCCACAGTCGTTGTTGCTATATAAATTGACATATTATTATGATATGATATATTGAATTGTAAAAAATCCCCAATATTATTGTTAGTTCAACCTTTGAATGTTTTTAGTGACCTTTCTTCCCTAATGTCATTTAATCATTTTTTGTGTTGATATCTGTATTTTTTAAATTTAAACTTGATTGTTATACACTAATTATTTAATGTTACTAGGCATCAAAAACTTAGTGTGAATATGTATTTAATTTAATAAAAATATTCGTGAGAGGCGAAGTTAACCCTGATCTTTATCAATAAATGTGAAATTAGTGCTTTATTAAATGAATGTTAAGAAACCAATAATTAATTCATGGCGTGCGTACTAGCAGAAAGCATTAATTTTCTGTTTGAAATGAACTTGGTAAGTTAGTTGACAGAATAAATAATTATAATCGAGTCTTCAGAGATGATCACGACTAAATGAAGTGCTGTCTCGCAAACTCATAAAAAGTGAATAAAAACCGAGGATATAGAATAATAATATTAAAAAAGAATAAAAACATAGTCCTTGAAGACTACCTACCTATCGAATGAAATGTCGCTCAGTCGGAAAATGCTGGTAAGTCGCGTTCAACAAAGCATTTCCTTACTTGCGATCTTCCTTTCACAGTTTCAAACGTCAGCAGCAGGATGAAGGGTGCAGGACGGTGGAATGGAGGCGATGTAAGGCAGTTGAAGTTGTCCCAGGGATGCCTCTCAGATGAAGTTTATGTTCATACTGACAGCTCCGATTGAAAAAAAAATCAAGATAAGTTTGTTGTACGCGACGCCTTCGAATGAATTTTGAAATAAGTCTCAAGAGCTTGATCTTTCGTATGTGTTTTTGAAACTTATCAACTTAAAATGCGGTGAAAATCGGTGTCATATTTATGAAATTAAACAAACTGCGTTTAGCTAAACACTTGATACAATACCTTTTTTTGTGAGTGGGTAAGTGAATATAAATGACTAGCATTTCTGTACTCTAGACCAGGGGTTAATCTTTTCATTTATAAAAATCACATTCATTCATGGAGAACGAGAACTGTATGTTACTCGTTGTCTCAACCGCTCTCATTTGAAGAGAATAAGGATAGGACGTTATATTTAATTGGCTTAATAATTTCGCTACGCCTAATATATATAGAGATCGGATAGGTGTGTAAAAAAATTCAGACATTAAAAACCCATGCATTGCAACAGAAATCCATTTTTCCAATTCAATAATAAAACTGCTCGTACTGGGATTCATACTCGTGAGCATCATGATAGAAAAAAAACGCCGTTGACCACTGGGCCGCAGATCTGGCTTATATTACTATACAATTTCAATTTATCACGATATACTGAAGATACATATTTAAAAAAACTATTTTCGCTTCCAATGTAGAGCGTATGACCTCATAATGCAGGTATCTCAACAGTTTTTCCACAATAATTGTTTGTTAGTCAGTCGCTCAACTTCTCTTTCCCAAAGAGAGTAGTGGGGAATGGGGATAGAAAGATAAAGCTAGGACTAACGGTTTACCAATCGCTTTCGCTACGCTCAGTTATTGAAGGATGGGAAAGAAATAAAGACATTGCAAACACCCATGTCTTCGAACAGAAATAGATTAATTCAATCGAAAAAATACTGGGACTTGAACCTGCGAGATCCTGCACGGAAGCCCACAACGCTAACCGTTGCGCCTTAAGATCCCACAAACTGAAGATATACATAACAATAAATTGAAGCCAATTGATTTTCAAGCAGTTTAAAAAAAAAAAAAGTATGTCATAAAAAGCTTCATTTTATTACGTCGTTTTGAGAAATAAGTTGACATACTTTTTTCCCGTTGAGTTTGCCACAGTGGCAGCGTTTGTCGTACACGCCCCTTAATGCATCTGTCTCTCATGTCTTATGAGATTCATCCGCCGAGTCGACATTCTACCCGGATTCGTCTTTTCATACATTTTAATTTCGACGTCTCCTCACAGAAGAACGGTTTGAAAGGAAAACTGGTATGGAAAATAAAACTAAAAGATTATTGAACCGAGTCCAAGAGGTGATTTTGATCATGTTTCGATTACGCTACGAAGGAAATTTGCATTCATTGGAATAATGCTTTATGAATAATTTATGTGGATATTCAAATCAATTTATATGAAAAAGGGCGGCTTAATAACAATGTTTTTTTAAGAAAAAATCTTTGTCATAGATCAATTCTATAAATTAAAACAATCATATGATTTATGTTATATATATTTAATAACAGAATTGCACAAAAATATAAACAAGAATGTTGCTTATTTTTTTTTTTCATAATGTTCAAATTGAAATTGGAACTGGGCACTTTGTTTATGAAAACTGTTTATATTACTATATTACTAAAAAAATAATCTAAATCGTATGTTAGTCAAAATAATTGTCTATCCATCAAAGTTTTACACTAAAAACATACTGTTTCATAAGTGGAGCTTGTTATCAAAAAAATCATATCCATTTTTAATATTTTTGAGATAAGAACGTCAAAATTTTTAATTACATCACTAGATATATCAAAAAATACTCGAGTATTCAAATTTACTTTAAACACTGTTATAACCACGTCTACGGGGTCTAAGCTTTGATGAAGATTAATAATATAAAATGGTTAGAAAAAACCAATAGAAGAGAAGTATCTTAAAAAAATGCTACTTTTAACTTGCGATAAATATTCATGGTAATTAATAACTTTTAAAATATATAGAATATAATAAAAAATATTCTCTTGTGTCTTTTTGATATTTTTTAAAAACTAGATTTATGAAGAACTTGAGTTATGAATTATGATACTAGCCTCTTTATTTATTTATTATTTTTCTCGTAGCCAATCAAAAATGTCAAGAACAATAAAATTGTTTCATTGCTTAAATAATACCATTTAAAGGTCAATGAAAAGATGTACAACGACGTATATGAATAAGAAAAATTGTGAATGAAGAAATGAAATCTAACTGAAAAGAATCCTAGAAAACGCTCTAGTTAATAAAAGCATTTCAGTAACAGTTTACTGAATATAATGAGTAGGAAACCAGTAACGTGCATAAACAGTGACAAATATTTTTTTATCTGCTCTTATTGGTGTTCAAGCTCGCGACCGAAACTAACAACGATGATTATTCGAACAAACAACACAATAATTATAAACTTAAAAATCGATATTAACCCAGTACAACGTCTTCACTTTGTAAGCTGGTTTGGTTCTGTTAAGCTTTTGAAATGATTTGAAAAAATATCATACATTATCATTTAAATCAAAGTTCAAGTCTTTTGTAGATATAACAAAAATAAGTCCCAAAAATCTGTAAGTATGTACTTTGGTCACGGAAATACTGTGCATTCATAGAAATTGTATTCAGAAGAAACATATTGTAGGTTGAGAGTAAGGTGAGCCGTCCAGAGTTGGACCGTATGTTTGAACGGAGTAAGGACTCTTTGGTTCAGGACAGAGAATGTCAACAAGTTGGTTCTAGATAAATAAAACGTCATGCCGAGAACTTTCTTTTTCGGAGTTTTTTTAACCAAGCTAACGAGTAAAAGTTACAATTTATTTAAGTGCACTTTCCCACTACTGCTCAAAATTTTCGAACTTTTATTTATTTATAACTAGCCGGTTCCCGGTAAGCGTTGCAATGACACTCAAAGAAAAAAAGTGTGTGTTTTAATTGTTTTTATAGAAGTGCATGTTTTTTTTATCTGTCTGTTTGAAGTATGCTGCCGATTGTTTACGGTACGATACAAGCCACCTACTGTAATTTAATTATACTATGCCTATAACTTCGCATAAGATGCATGAACGGTATGGCAGACATACAAACATTGATTTTAATATATAAGACCTACTGTAAATTCATTTTAATATGTCTATAATCTTCCTGGAAGTGTATGTAAAAAGTTTGTCAAAGTTTTATTGCAATCGGATGAGCCGTTTGGCAATGCATAGAGTACGACCAAACAAACATTTATCGATTTACTTATTGGTGCTGCAGTCGAATAGTGAACGTACTTGGGTGTAGCATATTTTTGTTTTCGACTAAAATGGTTCTAATCATAAATTTTATTATCCAATAGATTTATACATTTCTGTCTACGTTATGTGAGTCTGATGTGATGTTAAGCGAGTGTAAAACACACAATTTTCGTTAAATAACTGAAGGTGTTCTCATAAAAATGGTTTGTAAAATAGATGAGTTTCAACAGTGATTTTATTGCTATGGGCCTTTGCAGTGTAATAAATTATATTTTTGTAATTAAATCTAATTTATTGTAGAAATTCTTTCTAAAAAGTTGATTACCATGGAATAAGAGCCTATTTGTAATGTAAACTTCTCAAAATGGTGGACAAAAGATCTCAGTCAGTGTCAGTGGAAGTAAGAATTAAATAACATAAATAAACATGGATATACAAAATTGGCGAACATAATTAGAAACTTTAAATTGCTGTTTTTTATTTTATTTTGTTTTTGCACATAAACTTTTGCTATAAATACGCATTAAACTTCTGAAAATATGCTTGATTTGAAATCAATGTATAACGCATTGTAAAAAAGAATGTAAAAAATCTTATATAGCCCATTGGAAATGCAGCAGGTTTAAATTCAAATAACGTAAAGAAATTCAAAGAATATTTTTAAAGTCTCTTGAGATCCATATATTCAAACATGCACAGTTTCAATATCCATGCTAATGAACTAAAATAAAATTTAGTAAATTAGCAATAAAATTCTTGCCATTACTTTTTTAGTGCTACATTTATAAAAAGACTGTGTTATTAATTCGAATGAAAAAAATGAAAAGTATAAAATGATTGCAATGAAAAAATGATGCAAGATGACAATTGATAACCCTTGAAATTATAGTAATAATACACTACCACTAACACTCCATTTTAGGAACAAATAATCTCACGTGATGCCAAAATATCTATGAAATAAAATAATATGATTCTCGAGGAACTAAATATTATACATTGCTTTAAATTAAATTCTATTTTTTAACTTAAAAAAATACCTAATAAATGTTGTTTTTTTTCATTCTACCGAACGCAGGCTGGTGCTAATATATTTACAATAATAGTTCTAATTAATTGTGTGGGAATGTTTTAATTAAAATAAATTTACCAGTGGTGAGCCACCTGTAATATTAAAATATTATTTAATGAAGTTTCATTTCTGATATTGTTTTTAATCAAATTTGATTATCAATATTACTTTCATTTTAAAAATGTAATTCTTTACCGCCAAATCCATCGAAAATAAAACAAAATAATGATGAAATACCACATAAAACATTGAATAATTCTGTATCACTAAGCTAACAAACATAAATATTCTTTGTTATAATCGATATATAACAATCTGTTTGTATACTATGTGCAGTTCAAACAAAATCATTTTCACAAACAACCACCCTTGTAACCTTATCCAGTTAATACGGAGCGTAAAATAAATCCAGCGAATAAAATAAGAGTAAAATTCACAAATTGACATTTCCTGTCGAGTACGTCTGGCAGGGGTGGGGCCGGTCCGTGACTTGAATAACTTATTAGTGTCACATCACGAACTGTCAGACCACTGGATGACCTGATACCAGCAGTTTACCCCTCTATGTGTGCATTTGATTGTCTATGCTATGTACACGTGTTTGTATGTGAGCACGCATCCGGGATAATTTGCCAATTGTAGTAATCTTAGGTTGGGGACAGCATTGACAATGTTTAATCAACACACATAATCTAAGTATTCAAATATAATATATAATGCGAACATAGTGACTAAGAAAGCAACTCGTGATGCTCTTCAATAATATTCAATAAAAAACTTGATAATGAAATTAAAACAATTGAAAACTCATAAAATGCGATCGATTTTCGAAAAATGAAGCGCTGTCAAATGACAGAAATTAAAAATAATCATTGCAAATCAAATCAGTTCAGAATGTCTTCTGAAATGGAATAGCATTCCAAACTAATTTAACAAGCAAAAATATCGTACACATTTATCTACCAATGGATTAAAATATTTCGGCAGTAACTTTGTGGAAGTTATTTTTAATATAAAATTAAGTTTGATAACATTGTTATTACATTTTTTGAGTTAAAAATATGTTGATTGAATTAGTATTGCTTCGATAGAACTAATAATCAGGTGAAAATGGGTATTGGGGCCAAAGAAAAATATGATACCAAAAGGGGCCACGGGCCCAAAAAGGTAGAGAAACTATGATATAGAGTATATAGAAAAGCCAAACAACCGTTAAATGTAACTTTGATATCTTAAATCAGTGCTTCCCAACCTGGGGTCCGCAGGATTTTCACGAGGGTCCGCGAAAAATCGAGGATTTTGAATTCGTCAGTGAGCTATAAAAAAAAACGAGTTACGGAGCCAATTCGGGGAAAAAGTATAGCAAATCGAGAATTTCGAATTCGTCGGTGAGCTAAAAAAAAAGAGGGCCGCGGATTATTTTTTTTAGATTTAGGGGGCCGTGGAAAGAAAAAGGTTGGAAAGCACTGTTTTAAACGAACGTTTAAGCGGTCCTCGTGAACGCCAACTGTTAACATATTTAATGTCGTAAACAATGAGCTTCTAAATATAAAACGTTATTTTTGGATTCTTTTTTAAAAATATTATGTTTTTGAATTGATTGTATTGTGTTGTTTGCTGTTATGAAAAACCGTCTTTATTCGCACATTGGAATTATTGTTTATTCTTAGATAACACAATATTTACATACACAGAATAAAAATAAATTATGAATGAAAGTGTTGGGTAAGTATCTATATATGTAAGCATTTAAAAATAAACAGAATGAAGAAAATAAGGAGAAATATCACTTTTAGGGTGTTCACTGTCAATACTTGGTGGAAAGGCATTATATTAGTAAAAACACAATATTGCTTTGTACTTCATTCCACTTTATTTAATATGTTATGTATAAGTTGACGATGCTCGTAACTAGCGAAACCGGTCCTGACATATTAAATAAAGTGGAATGAAGTACAAAGGAATATTGTGTTTTTACTAAGGAGAAATATTTTTATCTTTTTTATATGTATAAAGTTATAAGAGTATATAGCAAAAAAATGTGTATGATAAGACGGTTTGATCTATTTTATGTTTAAAGGTCTCTCATTTATGGCTACCAAATTCGTAAAATAGAACTAAAATAAAGTTCAATACAAGTTTACTGATAGTAAAAAAAACAATATCCCGAATTCGTTTTATTATCACGCCTACATGCTCTCCATGTAGTTGTTTTTTTTATACGTTCCGATACGGCTCGGTCGTATATTGCAAAATAATGGTACATTATCGTAAGGTCTCATTCAAAGTTAATTTCAGCCAGTCCCTCGGAGGAATGGCGGAAACGTTTTCGGCGACACTATCTTTGCATGCAAAATACAAAACAACGTGCTTGGTAGCGTTCACTTTTGTACACGGGCAAAACAAACGAAATATATTATGTCAAATAACAGATGTTTAGAAAATATTGATAAAGTCGAAAAAAGACACACGAGAAGCAAACATTCAAAAAGTGTTTTGTCACACAAATGTAAAACTTGGGAAATGATGAAAAACATGTAATTTGATAACGTATCCCAAGTTCGAAGAATAATGTTATAAAAATAAAAACTGTTTACGGAATGAATTTAAATCTACGTATTTTGTATAATCTAGTAATCATAGATTAGTTATTTTTTTAATTGAAATTTGGACAAAACTCTATTTGAATGAAAATTAATGGTTATTAGTTATTTCATATTTATTATTGTAATATTTTTTTTTTGTATTATGGAGCATTCCGATAATTATGAACATGTCAGTAGTTTATTAAAATCAATTTAGATTGGGTGATCGGACGTGCAAATTATTATTTCGTCTACCATTTTTGATAAATTAACACTTGAGTACAGAAACGTTGAAAAAAGGATCGAGAAGCGACAGGGTACAAAGTGACCCCAGAAAAATTTGTGTAATATTTGCATTGTATTTTTTGAGTTACTATTGTAGATTACAATCAATATCAGCTAGATATTATTGCTTAAACTAAGAAAAAAATTGCTATGTGAATGCACCTCATAGGAACTCTAAGGCTTAAGTAATAATTTTAAAACATTATTATAATAAATCTTCTCTTTTTGGCCATGTTTGCTTCCTATGTAGAGCATATGGCCGTCACGCGGCACCTCCATGTTTCCCTGTCTCCCGCCAATTGCTTTGCTTCCTCCCATGACATGCCAGCATTCCTCAGTTCCGCCGAGTACATCCTATGGGTAGTAAGTTTTTCATAAATAAGTTTATAGTAAATCAGTGATACTTAACCATAATAAATACTTGTTATTCTGACAAATTAAATCAAATGCATTGTTTTGTCTGAAAACGAGTTTAATATCATATAACGATCAAATCTTGATAAAAATGAGCAGTTTTGCTTAATGATCTGGAACAGTATTAGTAAGGGGTTTTCTTACTTCCCTTCCCCTCATCCAGTGCCTTGAACTTAATCAACTCAGTACTTTGTTTTAATACACAGAAATAATTTATAATAATGATTAATCTATACTCATTCAAGAAATAGAAATAGCCAAAAAACTGAAACCCAGATAGTTTAAGTAAATAAATATCGATATCGTCAATATTTTAAAACAAATTTTAACAACTCTTATTGTGTTAAAAAAATGTAAAATGTGCTTCGACTCGTTAAAAAGTGTCACAGTATGTTACAAAATCAGTTGAATAACAATTCAATTAATTTAATATTTTACAGCACATTTGAAGTTTACTCTAATTTTATTTAAAACATTATTATATATGTATAAGCAAAATAAAAAAATACTTCAATAAAAAGGTGAAGATATGCTGTGGTCAGACTATACTTTATGAGGCGTTTCAAAGCGGTAAGTTTCATGGCAGGCGAACAAGTGGTATACACCTAATATATTATTGACAGAGGGCGCATCCCCGCTGGGAGAACAAAGCCTCTCTTAGAGAATTTTATGTGGAAAAACGGCGTGATACAGAAAAAATCTTTATATAAATTAAAATTTTCAACATTTCTATTTGAACACATCTGATTAATTTGATATTTCAATGAAAAGATTTGTATTTGTTCGTGTTCAGTTCAATTTATTATTGGAGAAAGAAACGTATTACTGGATTTTTTTTTAAATTGAAGCGATATTTCCAAATTTAAGCAGACATGATGTTGTCTTACTATATTATGACAGATGTTTCGCCGCTTTGAGAATCGTTTTCAGAATCTCTGCAAATTGATTTTTTTTCTCAAAGAGGCAAAACTCTTGTCACAATTAGTAAAAATGTCAAATTGCAAATTTAAGTTTGTAATTGGATATTTACATTCACAAAGACTCCAAGAAAGCCTATAATATTTAATTTTCAAATGTGGTGAATGCAATAATAAATAAAAAGTGAATACGAAAACTGATTTAAAGTTATGTTAAAACTTGTGAGTTGGGTAAAAAATCTTAGGCTAAACGTTAATTATAAACAAAAATAATTGATAATATTCATTTGATTTATACCCAATGCTGTAAGCGAATAGTATTTTTATTGTTAATATTAAAAAAAAGATTTTACTTAACAATATGTGTTACATTACCGTCATCATCGCAATTGTTTACAGATATATATCATTTACAAAATAAGTAAATGATTAAATTAGTTATGCTTTTAAACCTTTTGTGAGTTCGCTCGTGAAATTTTTCAATGAACAACATTATAACCCAGCAATGTCTTACGATATGAGACAATGCCTAAAAAATATTTTAGGCTAAGAGCAGCTCTGCTTGGCGACTCTCCATAGATTAGATATATTTTAACAATATAACTAAAAACACGACCCTTAGCACCACGTAAATGACTCTCCTTAGCTACTATATGAATTATGTATGTATTTGTATTGTGTGTGTAGAGCTATAAATAATATTATATTAATTTACATGTTTATGTTGTCTACATGAGTTGGCTTCACTATGGATTAGTCATATCTAAAGCAATAACGCTCTTTTGTCGACAACAATGGAAAAAAAAATATATCAATAACCTATAGCATCAGAGAAATTAACGTAAAAAAATCAAAACCTGTGATGTTTCAATCTTTTCATCAAGACTTTCCAAAACAATTAACGTACTTCATTGTTAGTCATTAAGATGAAGAAAATTATTGGTTAACTATTTTTCTCAAACCACATTCATTTCACAATGAAAAAATGCATGTGTTCAATTAGAAAAGTCTTGTATTATTCATTGTTTTTTTTTATGATTATCAATCGTCATGGTGTATATAATCATAAGGCTTTGAAAATTAGTTGATTGAAAATTTTCGAAAACAGTTATTTTTAACCATTGTTATAGTATTTGTCCTTTCCATTCTTTTTCTCTTGCACCCTCTTCAAATAAAGGTTAATGACAAAATTGCATTATGTCTACCTAAAATGAGCCAGTCACATACGATTACAGGCGTCTTGAATATTTTGAATTAGAACAAATCTACAGTAACAATGCTTTATTTATGATGTGACGAATTCGTATTTCTTATAAATATTATATTGTAGTCTATTTATTCCGCTTAATAATTTAAAATGGCTGAAATAACTGTCTCCAAGTAGAGTCTATTGAAACGTATCCTCCGGAGATTTGTGTATCCAAGAATATCTGCATCAAAGTTACTTATTTATCTTCGAAGCGAGTTGCAGGGGTAACTTTATTCCTTAGGCCGCGGAAGCTCAAATCCCAGTTGGGCGAAACGGCTGGTGTCAAAGGCAACGCGGTAATGCAGAGAGAGGGTCCCATATGAATCGAACCTGATGGAAGCCTTTTGAAAAAAAGCGCTGCGATCGCGGCGTCACTACTTTTCAAACGTCTACGAGCTTCGACTTGGCTGTCGGCACTTCGTAAGGGAATTTTTGATTTTTGATTTACTGTAGAGTCAAAAGAAATATAAAAAAACATTCAGAACACAATACGTGGAGTCTTTTAAAGTGATAAGATAATACAATGCTAATATATATTATATAATAAATATTAAGTGTTATGCATTGTTCCTGCTTAACTAATTCAGCATGACCGTCAGAAATAAGACGTCCAATCCCGGACTCTCGTTGTGATCCTGGAATTTCGGGATTAACAATATTTTAATCCTGAGAACCCATAATTGATCATTCAGTATATATATATATTAACATATCCTTTATTTTAATACAAAAAATGACATTACAGCTAAACACCAAATTATTTACATTCACACTAACTGAGCGTCAGTTAAAATTCATCCGTGCACTTGAACGCCTGACGATGCCCTAAGGCGAAGCCCGGAACGTTAGTGATAAAACTAGTGTGAATCTACATAATTTGAACGATTCAAATTTAAGCAATATTGCTTTCATATTGAAATACAATTAGATTTTTCTGATGCTGTAAACAAATCGTTGAATGTTTCAATGAAATTAAATTTAGATTGTTATCTTTAAATGTTGTAATTGATGTGGCAACACTTTTGCTACTTAAAATATCATTTTTAGTTGTAATAATATCTTTAAAATTCTTTACACGCACAAGACCGTAAATTAATTCGCAAAAGGTCGTGCGGTGTTGCTAATGTTAGAAGTTAAATTGCGAAATTAAGTGTTAAAATTCCGGGTAAAAATATCAAAGAACGATTTATTAAAATCCTTTTTAAGTTTAAATATTCAACATTTTTTAATCATGCATGCAAATAAATGCTTTATATATCTAGAAACATCTTTTTTATAGTTGGTTGAATCGGCATTAACTAGGTAAGACTTCATTATTTAAAAGTACTCAAACAATAAACATTAATTTACAACAAGTGTCTTATCACGCCATCGTCAGAATTTATCATAGTTTACTAATAGTTCTTAACAACTTTATTCCTGTGGTACTATATTAGTCTGATTTTATTTAAGAAATATTAAAAATACTAGCATACATAAATATTACTGAATTTAGAAAATTAAAGTATTCAAAGAAACAAAGATTTTTTTGAAAAAAAAAAAAACATGTATTATTTACATCTACGTACATAGCTAAAGTAAATGTTAGTACAGAATGGTATAAAATGGCGACTTGCCAGGGATAGAGACGCCAGTAGACCACATGGTATTTTTTTTATTCTTTTTAAATGATAAATACCTTATTTAAAATCTTTTTTATTTTTTAATTTAAATCGTTTGAATTATGTACATTCACACAAATTTTATCACTAACGTTCCGGGCTTCGCCTTAAAGCATCTTCAGGCGTTCAAGTGCACGGATGAATTTTAACTGACGCTCAGTAAGTGTGAATGTAGATAATTTGAACGATTCAAATTAAATATTGAAATTCCACCGCGCACCTTCAGTCGAAATTGTACTTTTTATTTTTATCAATCAAATAATTGAAGTTTGAATTAAAGTATAAAGTACCTAACCCACAGCTTTATTTCTAAAATCACAATGATTACTACTGGATAATTGTTTACTTAAAAATATGTAATCTGAATAAGTATCATAATAGTTTGAAAAAAGAAAGGCCTGTATAAACTGCGATCAAGAAAAATATATTAAACTAATACCAGATAAAGACAATTGCGGGGTTTTAATGCCAAACGTACTATTTACAAAACTCAAACTTTTCAGTAGAGTCAAATACTAAAAAAATAAACACAAACAAAATAATATTTGTATAAAAATATGATTTTCAATATAAAGACGACAGTCTTATAGACATTTTTATTAAAACTAATTGGATCAGTCGATTCCTTAAACTTAAATCACCCAATCTGCATAGCCAAAGCCCCCTATAGTCAAAGCCATGCCATTGAGTAGAAAGCAGGTACTTTTTTCAGATGAGCGGGCCGGCGTCATAATTTTCAAAGTAATATCACGTCATTATGAAACCATTTATTACTATTATTTTGAAGCAAATACATATATATATTGTAATTATATATCTTTTCAATTAAATCATTTTTTAAATAAGAAAAAATCACATTTTCTAAGGTTTTTTAATAAAAATCTCTGAGAACAAAAGCAAACAAAGATGCCAAATCATTTTATTTAAATTATTTTTTTTACAATATTTCAATACAGAATATGAGGTTGGATAGTTCATTAAAAAAACCAACGTCATTATTGGGATTTTAATCAATTAATATTAATCTCGAAATTTATTTGTGCACACTGGTTCGTCACTCAATCTTTCCATAAAATTTCTCAAGTCATATCAGTAATGAAAAATCAGTAAGTCAAACCAGGATAGCACAATTCACTTCATTATTTTTTTAATAATGTTATTGATTAAATCGTCATTTACTTGGTATATTGCCATCATTATATGATAAAAGACGCAGCATGTATTTCATAATATCACAATAGGCGTCAAAATCTTATATAATATTATATGAATTCCGCTTGTTACCGTCGTTTATGTAATTTATAATTTATATTCTATATAATTGTGATACTTAATAGTGGGAAGTTAAATTTTATTGGTTTTTACCATACTTCGCATATCTTGCCATTCGCTATATTTCTTACAATCATTACTTAATTTGCATATATGGCCCTTCCGATGTATCGTAAATTGTAAATTAATAACACCAACGAATCACAGAATATCCATACGAGAAATCTTTCAAACATACATGTTACATTTAACGAAAAATAAGCTCACAAATTGGAATTTAGAGTTGATGTACGTATAACCGCCATACAATTTGTTAGTAAAGGCAGGGATTCAACGGCCAGCTCAGAATTTGCTGCTTTTCTACAGCACTGCTTGGAACTTAAGACTGCTATGGCATACCTAACTTAATATCGCTCATTTTGGAAATAGTACGTTTTGCATTATAACCCTACAATTAAAAACCAGTTTATCAGTCTTCATGCACTTCAAAATTGTGTTTATTTCATAATGTACCTTTCGTCCAAAATTATGAGTAATCCATTACGTACTTTTTCGTTTCCACAGTCGAATTAACTTATTGTTTTTTAAATGCAGTCTTATGATGTTAAAGTTAAAGAAACCGAATTCAGCTTGCAGCTACAACAAGTTCCCCACTTTTATTCTTAACCATTTTTTACCCCATTTATTGCACTGGCGTAAGGAGAGCATCGCAGTTTTTCTCGGGCCAAAAAAATCGTTACATCCACGTACAGTACCCAGGGGTTTGCCTGGCGTTTTAGAGAACGTGTTTTTTGTTTGTTACTTCTATGCTTGTTTTTTTTATACGCTTATTATGAAAACATGCGAAGAGACGTTTTGTATTCCCACGATGAGTTACCGATCCTTTGTACTTTTAAAAATATGTTAGTTGGGCGTGTAAATTCCGCAAACAATACCATTCGACGCCCCACGTCCTTTGCGGAAATCAATTTTTTGACGTGTACAATAAAACTACTTTTGATTTTATTTTTGTCACAATATCGTAGACAAGTTTTACTTTTTACAGCATACGATAAATATTGCTCGTATTGTGACTCTTGGGAGACCTGAAAACGATTTTATTATTTTCGATGAATTAAGCGGTAAATTTGTTAAGGTTAATTTTTAGTACTAAATTTAAATTGATAACGTTGCTATACAATTTAATACGTGTTTCGCCTCTTTGAGAAGAATCATCAGACTTATAAATACAAATATACAGGCTTTTATTTCCATGCAACGTGGTGGAACAGCGTTTCGGCACCTTTTTTCTCGGCATTTTAATGTTTTTAATTAATAGTCTAATTTATTTTGATTCGAAATCTTTTTATATTTAGGGAGAAAAAAAGACGTTTAAAAATATATTTTTCAACCATTATTTAAAAAAAAAACATTATTTAAAGCAAAGTAAAATCAATGTTTGAATGTGTTGAAAAATGAAATAAATCTTCAAGAACTAAATTAATACAAAATGGGTCATATTCCTCATTCCAAAAACTCAAAGGTTCAAGGTCAGCAAAGTTCAAAGTTGTGGGTGTTTGTGATATCTAAATTCTCTCCCACCCTTACATTCCAAAAGTTAATGGGGCAAAGCGAGAGCGATTAGCTCACCACTAGTCCTGTCCTAGCCTTTTATTTATAAACTTACTCTCTTAAAAAAAGAAGTTTGAGCAACTGGCTAACAAGCAGTTCTTGTAAAAAAAGTTCTGTTGAGACACCTCCATTAGAAAGCCATATGATCCACATTGGGAACGAAAACTGCTTATTAGTATTATTAGTACACTTGGGACTTGTATAATACGGTTTTATACAACACGGTTGTATAAATTGTGGCAAATTTTTCATACAACACACTTTATATAACACGGCTTCAATTTAAAAAAATAAGGATCTTATAATAGAAAGAAGTTCGAAATTTAAGAGGGGACAAATTTTGGAACCTTATAAAGAAATACGCAAAGATTTATACGCTTAAAGCAGACAATCGCTTATTACCGAATTTTCGAAGGCTAAAACCACAAGAAGTCCAGAGTCCGATGATGATGAAAACTTACAAACAAAACAAAACTTACATCTGGAAAAAGAGTAAAACATGTAGAATTCTAAGTGATAGCGATGGTGAATGAATGCTTTATTATGTTATTAAAATTTCTTTCAAAAGATATGTAAATGGAACGCAATCCCTAATTTTGTATGCAATTCAAACCTTGTATATCACATATTTGTATTACACGACATTTTTGTGGAACCATATAAACGTGTTATACGAGACCCAAGTGTATCTTGTTTTTTTAACATGATTGACACTGTTTTGTAAAATCCGATGCATAGCTGCCGTGTTTGGAATATATAAACGTCCGAATTTGTTTTAAATTTGATGTAAATAAAATTGTACAGGTTGGAAAAAGTTAAAAAAAATAACTACCACTATCTGCAGAATCGCCAGCTCTGCGCGATGGCATATAAAACTCAATTGAATAAAATCATTGAAGACTGCCGTCTTTGTTTCTAGAGAAGAGCCCTCATAAATGAGACTAAATATTTTAAAACATGAGTAATTGTATTTTTTTTCTTAATTCCTTATTTATTATAAAAATGTTAATATTAAGTTAGGTATTTTCCGTAACGATATACCAAGCTTAAATTTTATTTGATCCTGATGTAAGTAAATAAACAAAGTTTTTGTTCTGTCCTTTTTTTACGAATGAGACCGTACAAATTCAATCCAATCAAATAAGTCTACGTTATATTTTTCGATACGTTTATTTATTGAATTGTTTTTAAAAAGGTATCATAAGATAGAAACATTTCCCGCAATGCTACACAACCGCCATTACAACTGATTCCGAACTAGTAAATGTGTATATTCGATGGAAAACGCAAAGGCACGTCCCATACGGCTGCACGAACAATATGTACCAGGATGTAAAACAAGCTCAATATCCTCACCAACGGAGCTTGTCAAAATGCGCATTGCACACGCCTTTGGCTTATTACACATGGGCCCATTAGATGTGAAGTGAGCCAAGTGGTATTTAATAAAAAAAATATATATATTTTAAATTTGAATCGTTCAAATTATGTACACTCCCACAGATTTTGTCACTAACGACCCGGGTTTCGCCTTTCGGCATCTTCAGGCGAAATATTAAACCTTCCGGGCTCTCCACTTCTATACCCTATATAAATAATATCATAATAGTATCATAAAACCTTTGCCGACAAACAAATAAATATAATTCTTAAAACCACTCACTACTCAAATCTTTGGGAATTCCCATGAGCTTAGCCTTTTCGCCAGCGATGGCTTTAGACTCAGTGATACATTTATTTTATATATAAACACGAAACATCCATTTACTAAGCGTCAGTTCAAGTTCATCCGTGCGCTTGAACGCCTGAAGATGCCGAAAGGCGAAACCCGGTTCGTTAGTGACAAAATCTGTGGGAGTGTACATAATTTGAACGATTCAAATTTAATATTGAAATTCCACCAAGCACCTTCAGTCGAAATCTTAAAAAAGATATATATTTTGTTATATACCGCATGTCATAAAGCAGGGGTGGGGCACCTTTTCATTTCAAAAGCCCACATTCATTTATCTGACTTAACATAAGGCCACAGTAAAGAAAACGTTGACACCTTTTTTTCAACTGTCAAACATATAATAAATAGGCTGATTGAGCTCTTTTTCCAAACGCTTGCGTACATTTTTTTGATCAAAGTGAATATTTTAATCAAGTCAAAAGGCCGCATCAGAATTATCGAAAGGCCGCAGGTTCTCACCCACTGTCCTAAAGTATCGTAAAAGTGACGTAACCTCAATTTATACACATTGCAATAGCACATCAACAATTGTGCACACAATTGTACATCTCTCTAAAATAAAAATATACAATCCACCAAAACACGAAATAAGAACTGAAACTACTGTAAAGTACTGTACTGAAAAGTCCAAGAAAAAAGTTTAACCATTTTACTAGTTGGCTCACTTCACCTCTCAAGGGCTCATAGAGTACCCCTAGTATTCTATGAAAAATTTAAAAAACGGCATTATGAGATAATTTATTTGAAGATTCAAACTCTCTTAACTAAATGTGACTTTTTTCTATCCATATCCACTACTTATACGGAGTACATTGCCTCTTAATTGTTTTTTACTCACTCGCTCAACCTCTCCTTTCAAAGAGAGTAGTAGCGATAGAAAAAAGAAGGCAGGGCAGTACTAGTTGTTGGCAAATCCATCTTGCTACATCCAGTTATTTTAGCATTTTAATGGTGGGGGAGGAAGCAATATTGCATACTAAAATAACGTAAGAATAATATATATACAACGTGGGTTTTCCTCTAACATTGAGACATTTTAAATAATTAACTGTTTGTGTTAATTCAATTCATCATAAGTTGTCAATCGTTTTAGTCGTGCATTTTTAATATTTACTGCTTTTTTTATTAAAAATTGCTTATTTAAAAATATCATTATAGAAACACAAAACTATTATTCTAAAAATAACCAAAAGTTAAAAACATTCAAAACTTTAAAATAATTCATTTTTAGAGTCGAGTTTTTTTATATGCTATCATAAAAAAAAATATCAACAAAATCGGATTCAAAATAGTTATTGTTATTTGCCTAATAGCTTTTTTTACATAATAATACGGTCTAACTATCAAGAGGTATGTTTATATACGTATTTCGACTATGTTTTTGTAAGAACCAAGAGAAACGCATTGTCTCAATATATTGCATGAAGATCTCCGAGAGAAGAAATGTTTACAGTTTTAGAATCACTGAACCAACTGATACTTATGCTTGAGTCACGTTTTGGGTCCACGCTACGGCCGTAGGCTTCCACATTCTGATATTGCCATTATATTCCTGAGCGTGTTATTGCGTGCTTTTGTAGATACACTGCTTTAAACATTCTCAAGAATATGTCCATATGAATACAATAAAGACTGTTGGACCCTGTTTTGTGAATATTAATTAACGAAAATCTCTGATAAAAATTTATCACTCTCGTCTTCACTTTCGGTCAAGGATAAAATTCAACCCCTTTCTTGATTGAGGGTTGTTATGTACGAAATCGGAAAGTTCATACAAACTTTTAACATAATATTGTAATTACTACTTAATTTTTGGCAGGCCTCTGGTCGAATGATCAGCGTCGTAAGCTTCGGTTGTGATGCTCTAGAGGTTGATTTTCAGTACTGTAATTTTGTCTTTTTTAATTTTAATTACATAATTATCTCAAAAACTCAGATATGTTTATACTATACTGTCTTCCAATGAATAAAGTAATTACTCGTAATATTTAAAAAAATGAAAATATGAATTTCACCTGATGTCACAATGATGGCGTACTTGTCCGAGTTGGCACGGTAAAATTTTTTTGCTGGTAAATGTACGATTCGTAAATTTAATGTTCTTTACAAAAGTATCTTTTTAACTAAAGAAAAAGGCACTGAAAAGTCATTCATTAAAACGCGCGCGTGAATAGGTTTGAGTCCACTGCTAACATGATTTTCCCGTTAGAAATGTTAAGTAAAAAAGGGTCATTAATAGAAAATATAGATAACAAGTTCTCAGTAGAAATGCAGTCAGTCAATGCATCAGCTTATTGCAGTTACTGCTTGTTTACTACGAAACTAATGCAATATCTAAAGCAGCCATACTCAACCAGCGGCCCGCGGGCCGCATGCGGTTCAATAAGCCCTAATGTGCGGCTCAGTAAGCTCTAAGCCGTGAGCTAAAAAAAGAAAAAGTATACCAAATCGAGGATTTCGAATTCCTCGGTGAGCTAAAAAAAAAAAGGAGTATACCATAAATATGTTGCGGCCCACGTAGAAAAGCAAATATCAGAATGCGGCCCGGAGGAAAAAAAGGTTGAGGCTGATCTAAAGTGTACGCATGTTATACCAATGTTTAAAAACACGACGTTTCATTTCACGACTCAGGGTCAGTAACTGCCTTCTTCTTTGAAAGGGCAGTGTATGAGAAGGGAGAAAAATGACAAGACATATTCACAAAAGACTTATAAATCTATTCACTGTCACTACAGTTAGTTTATTTTTCCAATTAAAAGCAGTATATCACATCAAATTTTAAACGTGAAACTTTTACTGTTAATTTTATTTGTTTTTTAAAAGGAGACAACAAATATAAGCAGGTAAGCTTGTTTCCTTATTTTCGGATTAAAAGTGACATACAATTTAAGAAAAATACCACGAGCAAATTTATTAATGGAACTTCAATTGTCCTGTCGTAAAAAAGGTAGAGATTACAATTATTGAACATTGAAAATGAAGATCTTATTTTAAATAAAAATATTGAAAATAATTAAAAAAGTGTACATATATATATTTAATATTTTTTTCATACTTATAGTGGGGTGTACAAAATCATTAGAAATAATAATTATCAGCGCGTATCTTGAGTGTGTGTTTCTGTGTTTTGTTAAGTCACTTACTTTCGTTATCAAATATATCATATGGACTCGTAACAGAGTTTGTTTCAACAAAAGTTTTTTAGCAATAATTATTTGTGACCTGCTCAAACTTTCTTGTTTTCAAAAAAAGTATGGGGCGTATGATAACTCTAGGACTTGCTAAGTGGTTAGATTGGATTTTAATTTTTGTTTGAGATATAACACACATTGATTACCTCGAAATCAATTTCAGAATCAACTATTTATTGAACTAAGGTTTTGGTTTGGTTTGATTACATTAGCGGTTAGCATATTAAAATATTATCACAGTAGTATCTGATACTTATTGTATATTATATAAGTAATGTCTTTAACATAAAACACATTTATTTTTCAGTCAGTCTGTCGATAAACAGTTTATTATCCCTCTGTAAGATGTATCCCTTATAACATTAATATGATTGTAAAAAATCTTTTCAAAGAAATGAAATGTCAAGGAAACAAATTTAATACATATAAATTCTTTTAAACTTTGTATGCGAGCTACGTTTTTTTTTTTTTGTAAAAAAAGCATAATATGAAGCGAGGCTTGAATAAAAACTCAATTTGTATGTCGTTATTAATCCGTCGCGCTGACAAGAGATGTCGCTCCTTCATAAAGCACTGCTCCCTTGCGGGCCACAGCGGAGACGCAAACCAATTCGTTATCTGACTTGAATAATAAGATACAAGATTATTAAACATGCAAACTGAGATTTCTCCCGCGGATAAATGCGACGGAGGTTGGGAGGGGATGGACGGGGCATTAAGGCCTACACGGACAGTTTGCTAGCAGTAAACGGGGAACATAGATGGCTCTGCCCACCCCACTGCCAGCGCACAACACGTGAATCAAATCGTAATGATCCGATTTTGCCTGAGAGAGCTTTTTCCCCCTGGGACTCACTTTTATGATGATTATATTTAATAATGCATGGGCATATATTCGTAAGATTTTTGGAACGGTCTGCCGAGATTGTATTTATTATTATACGAGCTTTTGCGCATAAAAGAATTATTTTTTACAAAAAAAAGTTTCTTTTTACCTAACATTATATTGAATTAAATCATGATTGTTTTGAAAAGGGGTAAATGGAATACGTCTAAAAATGAACACGTTATTATTATTAGCTACAATTTGATATAAAATTACAAATTGTTTTGACAATAATAAAAATACTTACTCAAATCAGAAATAATAGTAAATATAAATAAATCAACGTAAAAAATATTTTTTCAAAAAATGTCTTCAAAATCTCTTATTGTATATCTCAAACGTTGGTTTATACCTTCAAGAAAATTAATTGATAATTACAATTTTTTTTTTATTATATGCTTACAATAGTAGTGATAAATGAACTTTGATACGTTGGGAAGGTCCTGTCGTAGCCACGTGTTAAATAAAATGCTAATAATAAGACACTGACTCTGGTCAATTAGTAAGCTCATTCATTTATTTATCATATTTCAGTAAAACGAATCACAGAATTTAAAAGTAAGTTTTGTTCCATTTTCGTTACTCATGGGATGCCCTGTTGCCTGTCTCCAAATAAAATCAAAGAATTTTCAACTCAATCTTACAAAATTGGTCGATATTATTTTTTATGCAGTTGTACTGATGAGTGATGTCCATTTTAAAGGTAATGCATATTTTTTCTTGGTACGTTTGTCAACCTCTAAAAACTTGTTTTATAGATACGTACATTATATTATAATTTATTTAACACATGTTATTTTAGAAAATTATCAAAAATCAATCAAAAATTGAACAGAAAAGTAACCTGTTATCATGAATGAATACTTTTGTTGGTTTGTTGAATATTAACAATAAATTCACTATAAATTGACATAAATTTCTCTTTTAAAAGAAAGTCAGTATGCACAGACTAACAAAATATAGATATAAGATTATTAAAAACACAATATTCCTTTGTATTTTATTTCCACATTATTTAAAAAGGTCAAGCATTGTCAACTAATAAGAAATATAATCATTTATCAGTTAACAATGCTCGCCATGAGCGAAACCGGCCCTGACCTTTTTAATTAAAATACAAAGGAATATTGTGTTTTTATTAATATAATGCCTTTCCACCAAGTATTGACAGTGAACACCCTAAAAGTGTTAGATATAATAAATAAGTATTAAATAATTAACACTGAAAATTGTTAAGTTGGTGTTGATATGTGTGTGGCTCTAAGCCAAAAATTGAATTGGTATCTTCTAATATATATATATATATATATGTATAATCATCTTTGAAGACATGTAATAAATTTTAAATACAAAATTGTATTCTAAATTACTTTACAAATTGAAAGGAACAAAAATCACAATGAACATTTTTGTCATTAATAAAATAAATCCTACAAAAATAAAATAAAATCATATTCAAAATACGGTCACCAAAAGAACAAGCCGCTATTAAGGTCAGCCATATTTACTAATAAATATTGTATTTTCCCTAGAGGGAGCTTATATTTACCAAAACCCTCCTATAAAGCCTGTATTAGCCACGAAAAAATCTTTTTGTTTTTAAACATTGTGTGCATAATCAAATTTGAAGCGCGTAGAAGACATGCTAAAATATTTCTTTGTATAATTAGAAATATCATAGAAATGTGTAATATATACTTGCAATTTGTCTCGGTAAATAAAAAATCTCAATGTCACGAGTAGTAACAATAAAAATATAAACACAATTAAAAAGTTTCATAACAAAATTCCTATTTACAAATAGACGAACATTTTTTCTCTACTTCCATAAACTATGACACTTAAATGAAAGAGTTTGCTTATTTTATTTCTTGACTGAAAGAAAGCTAATAAAAGAAGATTGGATTATGAAGCTTATGACATTAGGCAATCATAATAAAGCTTCTGTATTAAGATTCTACCAGAGAAATTTGATGAGAAAACTTTGATTCTGAAATGCGACCAATACAATATAGTGTAATAAGAAACTATTGCAATACCATATATTAAACTTCTATTTAAGAAAGTTATTTTACTTACTATCAATAAATACTGAAGTGCTGTGTGTAAGAATAGTGGAATCATACCTTTTCATGCACTAAAAATTACTAGGTAACTACAATTTTGTTTTCTATTCGATTAAGTCGGACAAAATGCATTTATTATAGTTATTTATTTGTATATAGTTTTCAATACATCGAACATTGTTTTTAATGCATAATTTATATGTGACGGTATTATTTGCAAATATGACCCATTCCAAAATGGTGAAAAAATGAAACTTGAATTTTATTTTGAAAAACAATATGCATTTAACAAGGGTTTTTAGTTTTAAAATTTGAATCGTTCAAATTATGTACATTCACACAAATTTTGTCACTAACGACCCGGGTTTCGCCTTTCGGCATCTTCAGGCGTTCGAATGCATGGATGAACTTGAACAGACGCTTAGTAAATGAATGCTTCGTGTTTATATAAGAAATACATGTATCATTGAGCTTAAAGCCATTGCTGGCGAAAAAGATTAGCTCATAGGAATGTCCACAGATTTGAGTATTACATTACTTTGAAATGATCTTTTGTATGTTAGCAAACCATGCTTGAAACTGATTTCTAAAAATACTTTTAAATTTATTTTTATCTAATAAACTACATTCATGGTTCATGTTTCAACCATTTTGGAATAGCCTCATGTATTCTCTAGTATCAAAGTCGGTCAAATCCATATTCGGAGCTTTTTTAAACAAAATTTCCCGTGAGAATCCATGGTGTGACATTTGTATAAAGAATTTATAAAATTTATGAAAGTCCAAAATTATTCAATGAAAAATTAGTGAAAAATATTTTCCACTATTAGAATTTGTCAAATCAATTATTATCAACTGAGGGGCTCAAATAACAAGCTGTCCAAGCCCAAAATAAAAGTTTTCAGTAAACTCAATTTAAAGTAGGTATGTTTTACTAACTCCAATTAAACAACATAATTTTTGCTTTATTTTTCTTCTTTCTCTTGTATTTTGATTTATTTTTTCCTCTTTTCAACAGGTTTTGAGAGAAATAATAATTTATTTCTATATGTGAAATTTCCATCTCTACATTGACATATTAAACCCTTTTTCAACAAAAAATGTAGATTTCCGTCTTTGTTTCTAAAGCCTTCATAAATGTTTACCTCTTAAGTCAAACAAGTTAGTAAACCTACTGTAATTCTTCCAAACGAATCATATAATGAATAATATTTGCACGCACTTTGAAAACGAGACAGGCGGGGTTAGGCTTAACCCTTATTAATCTAACTGAATTATATGTAACACTTATAACAAATATAACAACGTAAACGTTATACGAGGGTACTAATACCAATATAATAGTTTGAAATACATTAACTTTCCTTCAGTCTCTAATGGGGTCCGTTCCCGACAACAAGTTGCATAGAAGTGTCGTTTGACGAAACAAAGTTGTAGCACAAGTACAACTTTATATTATTACTTTTACGAGTTAGCCGACAATATTGCGCTAAAATATAACAAACTATACACATATAGTAAAGTACTTATCGTATAAACTGTCAGCTGGCGCTTTGTTACGCGATTTATTATGGCAGAATCATATATCAATCTTTATCGCAATTAGATTTATTTAAGTATGATATGTAACTTTTATGAACATTACTGTTTAAAACAGGCATGCTGAAAACAACGTAAAACTTTTATAGCTGATTGAAAATGGTAGAATAAAAATTAAAAAGATCATAATAACTTATTTGATAAAATCATACTAATATTTTTCTGCCAATAAAAAGAAATGGACTCTAAAAGCTATCAATGTTTCGTTATAATTTCATGACAAATAAATATTTAATCAATAAAAAAGCAATTCAATATAAACCCCGAATTGGAAAATGAGCTACAAAAGAATAACCCGAAAATAGTTTACTGAAGAAATCTTGAGAGTCAAGATTTTTAAATATACAACCCTAGTAACACCACTGAATCTAATTGATTCTGAATATGTATTGATAAATCAAATCGAAGCCCGCTGTGCCCTGGATTAAAGGAAATATATATTTGCTTTGTTAAAATAAAAAATACAGATTTTTAAAAGAAATATGAGGAAACAAAATCAGTTTATTAAGAATTAAAATACAAACTACCATTTATAAGTAAAGATAATATATGGGCAATTTGTGTCGTTAAAAAAATGATGAAATATTCAATATCATAAAAAATAGTCGTGTAATAATTTATCATTTTATGAAATTATTCGATTATGATTTATTTTTTTGTTAACAGCTTAACGACCGCGGACGCGTATTTGAGTCTTTGAAAAACAAAAGTTGCTGGCCGGCAGACTCATTGTGCGTATAGGCGAAGTATCTGGAAGACTATAAAATTAAATTTGGTAAAGATATCTCAATTGGTTTACAAATTATAGTGAATTTAGTAAAATTACAATTTTTGCAAAATCTCAAAATTGCCCGGTAGCCAGGTGAAATCCTATACAAAAAACGTGCGGTCGTTAAGCTGATTCCTTTGTACTTAATTTACACTTTTATTTATCAAGATCAGGACCCGTTTCACTCATGGCGAGCATTGTCAACTGCCATGAGCGAAACTGGTCGTGATTTTGATAAATAATAGTGGAAATTAAGTACAAAGGAATATTGTGTTTTTTCTTTATATAATGCCTTTCCACTTAGTATTGGTATTGAGCACACTAAAAGTATGTTTTTGTTAAGCAAAAAAGGTTATTCTATAATATTATAAAAAAGCTTAATTTTTTAAAGTTTTACATTGAATCGATTATTATATTAAAGCTCTTATCGAAGGATAAATCATAAAACCTTAATTACGTAGAATTCGAGCTTACGGTAAAGTTTTCGTTTGTTATACTCTTAATATCGACTTGAGTGCACTTATAGGTTTTCGAAGGGGTAGTATTATTCCCCCGACGCCAATATATTATACCGACTACAATTAAGGTAAAAACCTAGGTAAGGTAGCTCGCTAGCAAAACGTCAATGGAGGGTTAAAGGTTGATCTCACCAAAAGCCAAACAAGTTCAATCTGATATTAAACTAAATGAATTATTGTATATAAGACAAACATGCTCGATCATTCAATAAGTAAGGAATCCTATAAAAATAATTCACTTAAATTGTTGAAATGTTTTTATTTCGTCTCTCCTTTCTTACCCATGTATCTATACAAATAAAGTTATTTTACGTTTCTTTATTACTATTATTTTATGATGGCTGCATGGTCAAGTGCCAGCTGCGTGGTTGAATGAATGTCAACGTCGTTGACTTAGAACACGGGCGTCGTGGGTTTAAATCCCTCTACGAACAGTTTTTGTAGATTAGTTTTTCAATTGATTTATGGATTTTTATTCGAGGACATGGATGTATTTGATGTCTTGAATTACCCCACATTTATCTTATTATAAAAAAACGGGTGTAGTGATAGCTAGTAGCTAACCACTAGTCCCGTTCTATTATTATCTTTCTATCCTTACTCCTTTTAAGACAAAAAAGGCTGAGCAATTTGAGATTTCTTTTTTATTGTTATTTGAAAGCAAGGGTTAATTCCATCGCTTTCACTTGAATATCGCTATACAAATATAATTAATCCATAAGATATTTATGTTCCACTTTGTAAGTCGATATGCTATATATATTAAAACCATATTTAATATCTACATAAACATGATAACATGTTCTTCCAGTGAATAATATGTTAAAAGTTAACATATTTGTTAGGTTTTAGTAGGGTTTCGCATAAAATTGATATTTTTTTTGAGTACCGAATATAATCGACTTAAAACTTCACACCAATCATTATAAAAAGCTATTTTAAAAATAATTAGAAACGAAAAGAAACCAATAATTAGCTGGCATTTTGTGTTTTAAATTTTGTATGTATTTCAAAGATATATTACACATTTTATTTAAATTAAATATAAATGAATCTTTATTAAACTATTTCATCAACCTTAAATTGAAATGCATCTTTTACTATGTTGTCACTAATAGAGCATTTGAAAAACAACTATTTATTATATATCTAACATTCTATTGTCTCTATTTTTTGTCACTACTTTAAAATTCTTCGATTGCCCAGACTTCCTCCGATAACCTTTAAGCTTCTCTATGAATCTCTTCTCCGAAAAAAAACATAATTATCTATGGTTGTCACACATGGAAACACGTTTATTGTCGAGTCAGTAGTTATTGTTGAGAGGTTATCTTCTAGATTTTTTTGACTTTTTTTTGTAATTCTTTAATTCATCTTAAATGATATGCGTCAAGTATTTTATTATTTCAGTAAAATTAAAAGTGCCCTACAAACAGTGAATACTATTCAGCTCACGTTTCATTTGTAATTTTCATACTTAAATCGAAAAATTATATTTGCATGAGAAAGTGGCTTAACTTTGCATTTAGATATTTTGTTTCGAATATTTTCATAGAAATGTATTGTTATTAATTTTGGGTTCCACCATTTGAACCACCCTTTGTTACAAAACTCTCTGATTCAACAATACTTGAAAATACAAGTTGGAATGGGAAAAGTTTTTCTATTAATTGCTTTAGAAAAAGTGTGTACAGAAAATTTGTTCTATAATGGAAAGGCAAGTATTTGAAAATGTTAAAATATATTCATTCCAGCAATATTTTGGTTGAAAAATAATACTTTTAAAATATCGTTTATATTTAATAAAAAATATTTTTAACTGTTAAGCGAACACATTGAAATACAAAACTAAATTAAAAGTTCCATAAAACTTAACAAATCGGGTACTTTATCGTCTTACTTACTTAAGATATTGAAATAATTTCAACAGTACCTAGGTGCCTTAAATGCGTGATCGTAAGCTATGAGCTTATTTTGAATAATTAACACTTCCTCCACAATGCTAAAAATATTTCTGATGTGCTGCTGGCCCTTTACGAACCAAGTGAAAAACATGTTTTTTAAAAATATACGTCCTGTGTTTTTACCGTCCTTCAAATGAAAAACATATTTTTTCACTTAGTTCTTTGAGAACCAGCAACATATAAGTATTTTTTAGCATCGCATGGAAAGTGTTAAGGTAATAATTATTCATGGTTTGAAAAACGTCACCTTTTTGCCTAGTGAAAAAAATGACAAAAAATGTTGCAATAAATTGTTAAAGAAAAATATTGACCGTTTATCACTGTCAATGGTTTTTAAAAAGCAATTATGTAAAAAAGGCATGTTAATTTGGTTCTACAATATTTATTTAAAGAAAATTATGTGTGTGTTTTTCTCATTGCGAGAATCATTTGTTGATAATATTTACGTTGAGCAAAACCAGTACAGATCCGAAAAAAAGTGTATTATTTTTTAATTGAACGTTAATAAATTTAAAGTATTCATACACATACTTTTTTAATAAAATCGATTTTCTTTTATAAGCGCTCACAAATCGATAAATATCCAGGGGCTCACATATAATTATAGAGGCCTAGCTAAAAATGCGTAATGTTTGCCGGGAACCGGCTATTTTATTATATTGAATAAGTCATAGTAAATGTTTTGAAGAATATGTATACATCAATAGTATATATACGAAATAATCAATAAGTCGCATCAATCAAGTGGCAAATGTTTGCGAATAATTGGCCAATTTATAACAATTACGTTAACTCTAATAAACCTGTGCTATAGTTGTTTGGTTGAAATTATGTATACCAACAGGGGTTGTCAAGTTGACATACATTGAGCGCTTTGGCAACAAACTTTTTGCCCTACTAGCAAACATACGTCACCCGTCCTCTCAATAATTCCGTGAAGCCTGTTTTACACGTCACAGATACAATAATAATTAATCAGGCGACAGACAGTAGAGCGTTTGAGGTTGACAGATGATTGGTCCTTGCTGCATATGTGATCGATCACCGATGGGACGATTGTCGTTTGATCTCTGTCTGAATGATCGGAGTTTATATAAAAAAAACGTATAATCAGTCATTAAATGAAATTATCCGCGTGAGACTGGCTTTCGAGTATATTCATTAGATTATTATCAAAGAAAATACTATATTTTTTTTAAATTATCGTATTTTTAAATTAAGCCTTCATAAATTTGAATCGTTCAAATTATTTTTGATTTAGATTTAGATTTTGTCACCAACGACCCGGGTTTCGCCTTTCGGCATCTTCATTCGCTCAAGTGCACGGATGAACTTGAACTGACGCTTAGTAAACGAATGTTTCGTGTTTATATTTTTCGTGTTTAAAATCTGTGGGAGTGTACATAATTTGAACGATTCAAATTTAATATTGTAATTTCACCAAGCACCTTCAGACGAAATCTTAAATTATAAGCCTTCATACTAAATATTTCCATTTTTAGGGTGTTACATAAAATTAAAATAAAATTGCTGATAGTCGATTTAGTGTCACTTATTCATATTTTCTACTTTATTTATAAATTCTTTTCAAACTCAATTGTTTATTATACCGTTTTTTACTGCATTTATATTTACAAAAATAGCACTGTAATATTTTATTCTTATATCAGTTGATAATGCTCGTCATGAGCGAAAGCGATCTTGATCTTAATAAATAAAAGTGGATATTAGTACATTTGTATATTTAACATAGATTAAACATTATTATTGCTAATTAGAATTAAACACTCTTTTGTACTTTTTTCGTGATGAGCAAAACCGGTTCTGATATTTATTAATAAATTTAGAATTTGTACATAAGAGTAATTTATTTTTTTATATACTGCAATTCCACAAAGTTTTTCCAGTATTTGACGAGCTAAATATTTACAAAAAGATAAATCTGACGAGATAAGTGTGATGAGAATTTTATATCGAGATCAACTCACCGAGAAATAATAATACACTAATCCATTTCAAATATATATTTTAAGAAAATATATCGATCGTGCAGGGACTTGAATCCAGACCAACTTGATCGCTTATGCAAACCTTTTACCACTAGAACACAGAGGACGACTTTTGTTTTTTTAGTATCCAGGTGTGCATTTTTTTACACCGTGTCTGTTTCTAATTTTGTTCATTTGAAACTATTAAGCATTATGTGTTAAGGAGAAGAAAAAATAAATCTTATTTTCAGAACTGTTAAATTAAATAAAGGACTTACCAGTACCTTTTTAAAATATACTTATTAGTGCAAGTGAATCAAATTTGTTAAAACTTTGTGCGTTGTTTTATATTATTCAATCTATTATATTGGCCTTTAGTTAATAGTTTCATGTTCAGCCACCAATCAACAACAAAAATAATGATAATAGACAGGCAATCCAACCCGGAACATAATGTCTTTATGGCGTCACAGCGGTATTTGAAAACC
Organism: Himalopsyche anomala; assembly: GCA_031772345.1. Taxonomy (NCBI): domain Eukaryota; kingdom Metazoa; phylum Arthropoda; class Insecta; order Trichoptera; family Rhyacophilidae; genus Himalopsyche; species Himalopsyche anomala. The sequence continues at coordinate 4,348,435 of CM062828.1, forward strand.
GTCATAAATATTAATTCCACGATGGTAGTTTGGATATATCGTCCATTATTAATGATTCCAGCGCCATAAAATAAATCATTGGATATTTTCGAGCGAACTCTCGATTGGAGCATAATATATTTTCCATCGCACCTGAGGGAGTCACTATTGCGATCTGGCCTGCAATAAACAACCCAGTGTTATGTGAGCGACCCCTATCGGCAATTCACCGCTTTTGTATCGGGACGAAATTTAAATTTTCATCTAGGCTTGGCATTATGTCCTACAATTGAAGTGTACACATATGCAAAATGTTATAATATTTCTGTTATATTAAAACAAATAAAACATTCTTTTGTACTAACATCACGTTTATCTAATTTTCAAATGTTCGTAATGACTGAAACCAGCTTTGATCATATTAAATATATGTGAAATCAGTACAAAAGAAAGTAGAAAGAAAGAAAGACGTTTTAATATAATTCCTTTACACCATATAATTTACACTGCCTTTCAATTGTTTTTTATGTATGTAATCGCAAATAACCGCTATTATTTATTTTATTTCACGTTTTGCAATATCATTTCTTTTTTCAATATAAGGTATTTAAAACAACTTTATATGAAAAAATATCAACAGAAAAAAAGAGTTGTATTTTATTTAGTTGATTTGTACCATGTGTCTAGAAAAAAATAATATTATTCTTACGATGAAAACTGTCACTTTTTTCGTATAAATTGAATAAACGTTTTAATTTACAGAACTGATATTTAACAGAAAATTACTGATGTTTTTACTAGTCATATAGTAGTATAAATAGGTTTATCATCAATCTATGTATGGGCCAGCAGTAAAAAGAACCATGCTTGGCATAACATTTAAAAACCAAACAAAAAACTGCTAAATTTGTATTGATGGCGAAAATATTGGAATTATTTTATAGAATTGTTTGGTAGTAAAAAGTGTTAAAAATAAACCATGAATGTAGAGCAATCGTTGATTCAAAAGATGTAGCAAGTAAGAGATAGTTTCCCAACGAGTTGAGGTGATGACTTAAAGAAGTTTTATATGATGATATGATTATCGGCAAAAAATGGTTATTAATAAAGATTCATGCTATGTATTGTAGAATTACTCATAAAAAAATACTTAATTCAATTTTATACGACGTTTATAATTAGGTACTGTTAAATAATAATCCACATTGCTAAGTGGAATGAAGAAAATTGCGTTTCTCTACAATTTATATCTAGCTGAAATTACCCTAATAAGTAGTAAGAATTCCTTTGTTTCCCGATATATATATTAGATAACCTTGAGTCACAGCGAAAGTCAGAATTTATTCGGCTGTGTGAATTAATTATTTCAGCAACATTCATGTTTTTATCAACAAGTCTGTTTGACCGCTCAAAAAAAAGCTCACGTGCATGAGTAAGTGCAAAAAAGTTTAGCAGAAAACGAGCTTTTTTCACGTTGGTTCGTGTGAATGGATGTCGACGCACCGCCATGAGCGAGAAGCACGTACGTACAACTTGTTAATGTATGCGGATCAAATTGTTACAATTTATTTGGAAAATTTTGTAAAAATGATGCTGTGTAGATAGAAAGAAAATAAAAACGTTTGTTTGGTGAAGTTAAATCAAAATTAAACTTGTAAATATACCATAGAATATTGATTAAAATTACTTTTATTTACAATATCAGACTGTCAAAGACGCATCTAAGTTATAATAGTATAATAGATTTGTGTACTAAATTGAAAATGCTCGTAATGAGCGAAATCGGTCTTGATAATATTAAATAAATTTAGAAGTAAAAATAAGTAGTTTTATTTTGTGAAAATTGTTGACATGCTATATACTTTAAATTAGCTGTAATGTTTTTCATAGCTCAATTGTGTAAATTTAAGGTATATATAGTACATAAATTTTTGGGTATTCACTGGTGAAAAGATATTTTTCGCCATTGGTAAATAAATGTGGAAAAAGTATAAAATAATACTGTGTTTATTTAGTATTTACATAACTTAAATGTTTGAAATTTTAGATGTAGATATTTTATTTTAATTTTTATATCACTAAACTTACGCATTATTTTTATTTTAAGTATTATTTTGAAAATATTTAAATGCTTAAGTGCCTAATAAAAACATCTTTTCGTAAATGAGTGCTTAGTCCCGCCTTTCTGAGAAGTTAAAATAGGAGAGCTTTAGTAAAGAACGAATTTTGTTCATATATATTCATATAGTTGATAATTTTAGAATTCCACTGGTATGTATTTTTTGAAAAGGTCAGTAAATGATAAAATAAATTATTAAAGAAAACCATTATAAGTAAAGTAAGATTTTAATGTTAGTATCAAATACAATATTCTTATATTTTTCTCAATAGTAACAATTTTGCAGTCTATCAATCATGAAATCGAAAAATACCACAAATGTATAATGATAATTATGAAGAATTACTCCATCTTGTATAAAAAAGTAATACAAAATGAAGAGTTAAAAGTTTAAAGCTATTAATGTTATCTGCTGCATATGCCTCAAGAAAGCCTGAATTCTGCTTGTCTCTATTACCAACGGGATGGATTCCACCGTCGTGAAAGACCAGTGACGACCAGCTATAGGACACTGGAATGACATAAGAGGAAGCAAGAAGACATAGAATCTTGGAGGAATCATGTGGTCGCCATATGCTCTGACTAGAGAGTGGAATGGAGAAAAAAGTTTTGTTAACTATGATTAAATAGCATTTTAAATTAGATAGGTGTCTCACCACTATTATATTTATTTCTTATCGCATTTTCTCTTCCTTACACGAATTATAAATATTGTTATTAATACTATTATTGCTATTGTTACTGTTAAGAGAAATTCCATCATTATTTTCGTGAATCAAACATAGGGATTAGAATCAATCAATCATAAACTAAATAAAAAGTTAACGATAAAGTTAGTCTGAAGATGTTTATCGAAGAGGCCAAACACGACTCGTAACCAGTTACACAAAGTTATCAACTTTCATTTTTATATTATAAAATAAGTTTTCAGAAAGTTTTTTTATATTCGAGCCAACATTTAACTCTTAATCCATTGTATATTGATTTTTCAATTCACTATACATTATTAAAATAAAATAAAAACTTCTCTTCTTTTTTTACAGAACACTTTTATGTTTTCTCTTCGCTAAATAATTTATGAAAAAGCTGTTAAGCTTTAGAAATTATTTTAGTTTGATGGCTTGTTGTTGATATAGGCTATATTCAATATGTTTATTTTATATATTTTAGACTAGATCACATATTAAAATTTCTTCTTCTTCTTGTTGTATCGTATTGTAATATTTGAAATGAATTTATGCTTAAGAAAATATGATTTTTAGTAAAAAAATCTACTGTTAAGTATGTACATTGCTGTTTTTTTGACTTTTTGCTAAACAAATACATCAAGAATTGATATATCCATAAGTTTAGTGCATTAACCTAATTTTTGTGAATTTTGTTCCTTAAAAATTCTTCCAATGTATTCCAATTCAATGTATGGCAGACATACAAACATTGATTTTTATATGTAAGACCGACTGTAAGTAAATTTTGATATGCCTATAATCTTTCCGGAAGTGCAAGGAAAAAGTTTGTCATAGTTTTATTGCAATCGGATGTGAGATGTGGCAAAACATAAAGTACGAACAAACATACATTCATTTTTATATATTGGATTGTTAAGAAAGTATTTGAGTAAATAATAGCAATTTTATTATTAATTTATCATATTTTAATCCAAATATTTTGAGAAATAGAGAATGTGTGTTTAATAAACGAACAACGAAGCAATCTTTTGAAAACATTCCGAAATACACCGTGCTCCAAACAAAACAATAACATTCAACAACTAAAAAGCAGTAGAACACGTACGCACACAATCTCGGAGCTCGCCTTCATGTCCGGCTGGCGTAACGTTATTAACACCCTGAATAAAAGCACCTTTCGGAACGATTTGTTTGTTTTTAAAAAAACTTTGTCTTCGCTGGACTGAAAAGGTGGGGTGGCTAAAATAAATGAGGGTGTATTGCATTGAAGTGGTTTTCAAAAAAGGTTTCGCATTTTTTTAACAACACTGTATTATTTAGAAAATCAAAAGGATGGAAAACAACGAAAAGTCTGAGTGTGTTTTGAACGGATATACAGAATTTTCGGGCGACTCACAAACAGTTATTATATTTTTGAATAATCTGTAAATTACTATTTAAAGTACATTATTAGTGGTAATATTGGCAGTTATATATTTTAAAAAAATACATTAAAAAAGGTTGTATATGTCCAATCGTATGGATTTTTCCTTAAATCCATTTCGTGCTTATTTCTATACAAATAATATAACTAATTTTAAAATAAGGCTGCTCTATTAAAGTAATGTAAAATAATTACAAATTATTTTTTACACCTTACAGCATAACATAACTGGTGTGGGCATTTTCGAAAGTCGATTAGAGGAACGGAGAATAAATAATAATTTTATATCAAATGATAAAATAGGTTTTTATTGTTTTCGTTGTATATTATTTTTTTTTTATCAAAAAAGCTTTTCTAAAACCAAAAATATTATGTACATAAATTGTCACTCATTTGTCCGATTTCCCAGTTTGTTTTAATTCATCACTGGGAAAACTTTCATCTATTGAATTTCCTAAAATCCTTTGTCCCATATTCCTGTAAATTTTGTCCCATAAATTTTTGAATGTCTTATATTTTCGTATTTTTTAAAATATAATCTTTATTACATAAAGCTTTATAAATAAAAACTTTTCCAATGATAATGAGCGTGGCAAGACACAATCATAATATATGGTGCAAAAGTATATAAAAGCAGAATTATGTATGATATTAAGAAATTACTTATTGTTGAAAATCTAAATCATGATAACACACTGTGTAAGTCATAAAGTCGACGTTTAAATGTTATGATAATATTTTTTTTATTACAATACATCAAACATTGACAATTACTGCAAATACTTGGCCACAACAGTCAAGCCTCACAAATCGCTAGTCCGGGTCTACCCTTCGATGAAAAGTTTTATTTGCAAAGTGTGTATCGAATTGGAGCAAAGGTAGATGTACGGAAAAGGGATGCTGATTTTTCTCACAAATGAATATTTATTGTAATGTGTAACACAGTAGGTATTAACATGAAAAACATTTTATTTCACTGCTGGCGGTCAAAAATGCGGTAATTGAAAAATATTACTTCGATTTTCGCGAAGCATTTTTTAAAATTATAAACGGTTTTATTTCAGAATTTTTATTGGAAGATTTAAAAAATATAAAAAAATGTCAATTATTATTATTGATGTCGCTCTTTAAAAACGTACATAATTTTCATTATATTGTTATTGCATATATCGTCGTTATACTGCTAGAAAACATTGATTTGAGATATTCGACTTTTTTTAAAAATCATGAAATTCAAACTTCTCTATTTATACATCTCAACCAGGTGTGGGGAACCTGCAGCCTATGGACTACTCTGGTGCGGCGTTATGAACATTTCTTTAATTCTGTAACTTTTTGTAAATTCGTAAATTCCTGAGTTTTTGGATGTCAAAATCTTTGGAAGACCTAAAAAAGAATCCCACGCTGGTAATTTTAGGAAATCCGCAAATTTCTGAGCATTAGATATTGGCATGAATTTTTTTTCAGCCTAAGATTCCCTAGTCTATTTTTTACTGCGGCCTTATGTCGAATCAGAAAAATGAATGCGGCCTTCAGAGAAGAAAAAGTTCCCTATCCCTGACCTAGGCCTTTAATGTTTGACCTTAGAACAACTATTACAATCTCATTATTCAACGAATTAAATTCAAATAAATTAACCGTTTTTACAGTTATATTGCAAGTTTTCAAAACTATTAATAAAATGGTCTCCATTCTTCCAAGAAAATTTTAGTGTTAATATAATGGTAAAAAAAGGAACAAAATTAATTTAATTCGTTAAATTTATTTAAATAACAACATAAATACATATAGTATGATTGAACATCTTTCCTTAGGCGATAAGGCGTGTTTAAATATATCGATTATTATTCATAATTCAAAACGTTTTCTGTATATCGACAATATTATAATAATCCATTTCTTTCAAACAAACAATATTTGCAAATATTTTGCATCAATAAATTAAATCTGCTTAATCTAAAATTAACTAACATTAGGTCTTATATAATATATAAAAATCAATGTGCGGTAGGTGGCGCGTGTGTCGTACTATAGACAATCGGCAGCAAACGTCAAACAGACAGAAAAAAAAACATGCACTTCAATAAACACAATTAAAACTTTCTTTCTTTAAGTGGCATTGCAAGGCTTGCCGGGAACCGGCTAGTTAAAAATATTTTTTAATCATTGATTTAGAACTTATACTAGTATTTTCGACTTAACGTCTTTGTCACACGATAACGATGCAATAATACCAAAACAACATGATAGGTGATTGAATAAATTCATTTCACTTAAAATATTTACATTTTAATTCAGTATAGTGTTACGCCGTAATCGGGATTTTTCAACATTGTATTAAACTTTTAACGGCTATGATTCCATACAAAAAGGCGAACACGAAGTTAATGCCGATTCAATATATCATAGCGCTGTGACCACTTTACACTAAACTTGAATACATTGTCCGCAGGTCATTACTTTTGAAACGACTTTACCTGACAGGGGTGGACTTGTTTTTTTTTTTTTAAATACTTTTAATATAATGTTTTTACTTCGTACATTTATAGTGTTATTGATCTTGTACAATATGATTTTCGATATAAATCGAATAGTCCACGGTTTTGGGTGTAAGTCTTATTCAGTATCGTTCACTTAAAATTTTAATTCCCAACCAGGCACTTTCATAAATTGATTTTGCATTCGACTTGAAACATTCAATTTTAGACACACGGTGTTGGCAGAGCTATCAGCTCAAGATTAATTCTTTTCCAGCAAGCTACTTCTAGTCATAGTTAAGATACTGAATAGCAGCCAGTTGTTGTTGTGCAAACTGTTTTTATTGAGACGTTCGATTAAGAGTTCAGTTTCTACTCACTGTGATCAGATGTGGCTGAATTTTTTTTTACGTTCAGTCTTTGACATTCATGTATTGAAAGACAATACAGCTGTTGAGTCTAGAGAAATTGACCGCTCACAATTCACCGCCAGCAGTTCAAGGCAAACAATTCATCGTAAGCATTTTATTGCAGAATCAATTGGTAAAATAAATATATAGCTTAAAATTATTACCGTCCTATTTTCTCACAATAAATATAATTGGAGAAATATGATTATCATAGCTTAAAGCAGGAACTTAATATTTTTTTTTTTTTTTTGATCTCGCCAAACACATCTCACAAGAAAGGTGAAAATGTATTCACGTCGGTTGATATGTTTTCATCATAGTAACATAAGTAAATTAAATAATGTTTGTAAAACTAAAATATTTTTTACAATGATGTTCTAACAAGTAAATGTTAATTCAATTAGTAAATTTCCTTATTTATAGAAGGCAAAATATGCTTGCAATCTTTTGTTTATTAAAAATCGTTAAAAAATTGGGCCCATTACAGGTAAAGTTAGCTGGTGATATTTTAGAAAAAAAATAGTTATACTAGACGTATTAAAGAATCATAAAAGTAAAGTAACCTCAGTTAATACACGTTGCAATAGTGTTTGTTATCACTGTAAAATAAAAGTTTGCAATCCACCAAAACACCAAATAAAGACGTGATTGTACTTAGAAATTTAAAAAAAAAGTTTTACCATTTTACTAATTCACTCACTTCATCTCTCAAATGACCAATTGATGTTATTGTCTTCTTGCTAATTTATTAGGCGATTCATAGGTTAATTAAAATTTTGACCCAAGAGGTTTTGATAGTCTTCAATTTTATAACTTTAAAGAAGCACTGTTTACAGTTACTAGTTTGTCGCCTGCTGTGGTCTAGTTAGAAAGAGCTTGCTCTATCGACCAGTCGGGTCTAGGTTCGATTCCCGGTAAGGTAAATGTCAAATTTAGATTATTTAATTTAAATCTGAGACTTAAGACATGGCTGTTTGTGATGTCAATTTAGCTTGAGTTGATCTCGATTGAGTTACAATAAATTCTCATCGAGTTTTTTTCGTATGATTTTTCAACTTACATTTTACTTGCGCATTGGCGTTAGTTGTAATTAAAACTATTTAAAAATAAATAAATAGTAAAACATGTTGTTTTGAGAAAACTATTTCTGCTTTTGAGTGAGAAGTGAATGACATACGTCTCTGGATAAATAGGTGTAGTTCACCACAGCTTTGTGTGTTTCCCGTCACATCCTTGGACCTCCATCTCGTCGGCCAGCAGCCGCTAACCGTTTGCGCCGATCATTGAATACGAGTGGCATGGAACAAGTTAATGCCGCCCCATAAAAAGGTAATCGTTTTCCGATATTCCTCAATTTCGCCGATCGGCCCTCCGGTGATAGTTAACCGGCCGTATCTCAGAACGCCGCTGGCTGTGGCTCTCTGCCACCCCCCGTAAGGACCGCGGCGTAACTCATTGTTCGCGGAATGGGGGACGTTAAGGGGTGTGTGTTATATAATATCCGGTGTCTCAGAATACCGGTAAGCTCTTTAATTTTCTCAAAAAAATGTGAAATTCTCACTCAATACTTATAATTCCTGATAGTTTTAAATATTTGTAATCACTTGAGCGTCATTTTTTTTAATGTGAAATCAGTACGTCTAATTTTTTTGCAGTGGCTGATAAGTTTTTAGTAAATGAAAAAATTGTAACCAATTTTACTAAGATTTAGTCAATGTTTGGCAATTACTGTTTTAATTTTATAATTGTTTTCACACAAAAAGATTGATTAAAAATATGACCCATAATCTTATACAATATAAAATATATCTATGTAAATAAATATACGCAACATATAATCGGATGTATTTAAATATATTTAAGAAAAAGAGTAATATTTGTTTAATGACAGATTTTATTGTTTTTTTATAACTGAAAACACTGAAAACGATCCATCTACCAGATTGTAATTCAATAAGCTGAAAATGTAATAATGTGTTTACTTAAAAAAACTTCATTTGAAAATATTTGTTTTTTGCTTATCTTAAAGTGAAGAAATATGAAAACTGTTATTTGTTTAAGTCATTATAAACAGTTTAAAATCTGTTTTAGTTAACTAAAAGTTAACTGAAAATTTCTTTGTTTTTGAAATGTAAATAATAAATTAATTTTGAGTGGTTTTTACTGCAACACATAAAAGATTGTATTTAAAGCTTGACGAAAAAAACATGTTTTTAAAACTATGTTAAACTTTAATAAAATGTATTCATGTGAGCAAACAGCAGTAATTTAAACTTGGACTTATTCAGTCAATTATTTTGCTTTATCAGAGACGGTCAATATAAGCAAGGATCAAATTGAGAAGATAATGGTTTTTAGAGTATCATTTGATGGCTTATTCAGATATTAATATGTGGAGTGAATGGTTGAATATTGTATCACAGACGAAAATGGTTTTTGGAAATGATATTTAATTATGAGTTTGACGAATCAAAATGCGCTTGGATAAAATGCAATCTACATTAAAGAACATCTTCAAATGTGATGACCAAAAATAAAACAAAACGGGCAGAAAATTTGAAAAAAACAGCGAAAAAACTGGGGATTTGTTTGTATAAATTTGAAAATATTTTTTTTTATTAGAATAGAACGTGAGGAGCAAACATTCAAGAGTGATTTTTCACAAATTTTGAAAAATGTAGCTTAATATCAGTTTTGATAGTCCATAATAAAATCTATGAATGAAAATCCCAAATAGTGTTCAAAAAAGATTTTTTCCTAAACAAATTAAATCATTAAGTTGACACATTCAAAGCGTGATTTTTTCAACACTTAAATCATAATTTCCCAAGCTTTGTATTTATGTGACAAATCACTTTTTGATTGTTTGCTTATCATATTACTAAGACGTGAACAAAAAAAAATTAGACCCAGTCAACCTGCGATTTTAAATATACAATCATAATGAAACATTATATCATGTGTGTATACTTAATCAACCAAACAAAGTACTAAAATAGAATACGATTATAGAAAATAATATTTTTTTTTGCTATCTTTGCGTTCTATTTAAGACCGTTATTTAAATAGGACAAAAAATTATTAAAATTTATTAAATTTCGATGCATTGTAAAAAAGTCAATGCATAACAATACATTTTAATGATTCTGTTCAGGGATTCGAATTATTGAGCAACACACTCAAAAGGACTACCACAGCTATAGTTATCAGTTATCAAATACAGATATGTAAGCACGAAAGTGACGTTGAGAATATTAACTAATCCTTTTAAATAGATTTTTGATTTCGACAACTCTTTAAAACACTGAGCCTATAAAAACATATATTTCTTAGGCTTCTTCAAGTAAAGCAACAGCTCATTTAAAACGATAAAAATCATTTTTGAGTATTCATAACAGCGGAATAAAATATTCCAAAAATGTACTTACACTTTGGTGTAGAACATAGAAACGAGGCGGCAGGGGAATTGAAAAAAAATACATCGACCCTATTTTATCGTATTTGCGTAGTTTTGCAGAGTACGCGAATTTAGTTTTTAAAGTAGTGTAGAGATGTAGAGAAAGACGGGGCCCATGGGAGGACGAAGGCTGTTAAGGTTACATCTCACCCTCTTTGGAAAAGATCCCCAATCTAAGATGGTTCACATAATAAAGGGTAATTAGGAATTTCCGTACGCAAACAAATTATATTTGAATAGACATTTTAACATTACGATTGTTATCTCAACAAATAATTTGGAAACACCTTTGTCGAATTCCATTAAATGTTCAGTATCCCTAAAATATAACATTGATGCTAAAAATGGTTTACATTTGAAATCAAAAGTAGAAAAATACTTTTAAAAAACTATTTAGCGTTAAAACTCATAAGCAGGGTTGATTTATATAGCATTTATAAATTGCTGGACATCGACTCCGATTCAAAAAAAAAAATACAATTTTGTAAATTAAAGCTTGGCATATTATTTATTATTTTCAATGATGCATAACTTTTTAATTTTAAATCAATCGATAAAACTAAAATTATAGCACTCTTCAGAAAATAAACCAAAGGTGTTAAAACACATGGTCTTGGAGGCCAATTCACAGATCCACTTCACGAAATTGTGCGTTCATTAAATGTTTCCTTTAATAAATTGATTGTGGCGCGCGCTTCGTAGCATGTTGCTCCGTGTGGCTAAAACCACAGCTTTTTACATCAACACAATTCAATTGGAAAACAAAAATGTTAGAAATCATGGATCTATAGCACTCTCCATTGACTATAACATTTTGGCCGACATCATTTTTAAGAAGTATTAATTAATTTTACCAGCTTACAGAGCACACCAAACAGTGATATTTTGTAAATGAAATGATGTCTAAATGTCTAAATAACGCTTTAGAGATTTTTTTTCTCCAAATGCAGCAGTTTTGCTGATTGGCGTAGCTATGCAATCAGAAATAAGCCTCATCACTAAAAAAAATATGTAGTGAAAATGAGGATCAGTAGCAATCTTGTTATTGGCCGATCAACCTTATGTATTAATCGTACAACACAAACAATGATCAAGCACGATAAGCTCATGAAATGAAAATCTAATCTAGACACAAATCAGTTGTAAGCTTTAAAGTTCGCCGTCAATGTAGAGAATGCTTTTAATTCTAAAAACAAACCTCAAAAATAAACACCGTATTAACTAACATTGTCGGGACTTCATTTGTTAGATAGTTAAAAACAAAAAAAAATAATTTTTGGTTTGAGAATCTGTGCTCCCAGCAAAAGCATGTAGACTTTGCCTCTAGCATTACAGAACCATTGACACCATATTGACGTCTAACGCATTCGATTCGCCCTCTATCCACTACCCACTATCCTACACTATCCATACAGCTGTATCACCTTTTTAGCAGTGATGCTAGAGCGCTAGGAGTCTCTGAGGAATTGAGAGTGTCTGAGGATCTGAGCGGGGGCGCTGATGGATTTATGTCTTTTGGAGATGGATCGAAAGGCGGAATGGATTAGAAATTGTGAGTGATTTCGAAAGCCGCCGAAGATATCAGCATACGGTTTGCTCAATAACGTATCAAAAATACTCTATTGCGTAAAACGGACTGAACATTTATTAACATCTTATTTTTAAGCGGTTTTTTATGTAATATATAAATTCAATTATAATTTAATAAAAAAATGAAATTTTACTATAAGATTAAGGCGTTTCACTCACACTGCATAATTTTTAATTCATCTCTATTTGTATTCCAAAATTAATATTATTTGAAAATAAATGAATCTATCGTGAAAATATAACCACGAAGAATTATTTGTATATTTTCTTTCAAATATGTTAGAAATTAAAACTTTTTTTAAGCAAAAAGTGTATGTTCTAAGACATGTGTGTTTGTGATGTTTAAAATTATTTTGCCACCTTTCCAATCCTATTCTTTCTCTATCCTTCTATCCACACTCTCAAGCAAAGCTGAGCAACTGAGTAACAAGCAGTTATCGTAGACAAATTTCTGTCAAGATACTTTTATTAGAAAGCCATATGATACGCATTAGAAGTGGGCATGTTTTCGTTTTAATTCTGTATGTTTCACAGAATGTACGTAATGTTAATATGGATGAAATAAATTTTATTGTTCTTATACATATAAATTGTCAGCTCATAGCTAAAATGCAATTGCTTTTGTACTTCAATCAATAGAATTGTAGATATGTTGATAAGCAATAATTTGGTTTGATTTGTAAGTAAAATTTGATTCACTCATTGAGCTTAATTTTATGTAACATAATCCAAAGTTTTCGTTTATTCAGAAACGAATATGACCAAAGCCTCGGTATGGCGTGTTAATTTGTACTGAAGCGTTGCAAATTAAAAAATGCATACAAAATAGAATAAACTGGACAGCCGTTGTTTGAAATTCACCCTCCAGCCCCCGAGGGGGTCGAATCGCACGTGCCGGGACGTCATTTGTTCAACCCCTACTTTTATATGCATCAAATGGCGCCCGGGGGATGAGATCTCACCCCTATTCTATTTTACTTGTTCTACATGACGCTGGTTTTGCGTTTTGGACGCATCACGCACCCTCCATAGGGATAAATGGTATGCTGATAATGGTCGTGATATGTAATCAAGGCTTAATGAAATTTGAACTATGTCGTTTGATTTGCGCATATGAAATTATGTTACTGATTTTCGCTCAAGGCAAACTTCTCTATAAAATAAATTCATACGGGTGAATTACATGTAGTTTCTCAGCGATTTATTTAAATAATTAGATTAGAAGTAAACGTAAATTAATGTAGAATTATAAAAAATATAGAAAAAACACTGGATTTATTCAATAAATTTAAATTAAAAATGATTTAAAAGAAACTAAGATTTTTTTTATAAAATGTTGTTATATTTTACATTTACAATATTTACAACAGTACTATTTTGGCAAGTATTTAATACGCTGTACACTCAACAGAAAGAATGAAACGTTTGGCTTCAATGTTAAAAAAATACTGATTTCAAATAAGAATAAACATTTAAACCACTTCATGTATTTAATTCCAGTGGGACATACCCACTGTCATCCCTCTTTTTGATATAAAATATTTAAATGTATTGAGTACTTAATGTTGTGCAAAACGATAACTGACGTCAGTTGAGATGCCTAGCAAGGAGTCAATATCCTTTACTGGATAATCAATGATAAAAGGTCCTATTAAAAAAAAAACATATTGTTTCGTCGGATGAATTGCTGGAATATTGTGATAAATCAAATATTGTTTGCAAAAACAAAACAAAAACTGATATCAAAATGATTGTGTTGGTTGGTATATGTACGCGTGTTTGCTGGAATCCAAATATATCGTGCTCATATTTTTTCCTTTGATTTTCGATTGCAGTGTAATTTAATAAAGCATTTTCATGAAAGTGTTTATTGCTTTCAAATTGATTACGCTTTGTTTTTTTGTGATTTTTATTGCTTTGTTTTATTGTATTTGAAAAAAAAGGTAAAAATATTGGTTTTACTCTGCGAAAACCTTGATCAATACGGATTATTTATTTAGCTTACTTATACCACAATATATGTTATTATTTTTATTTACTCATTGTACTTTTTGTAAATGTATGTGTTATGGTCAATATTATTATGAATGATATAAATCTTTATAATATGAATTAAAGATAAGCGTATTAACATTCTTCAATGAAACACATTTAATAGTGATTTATAAACGTATTTTTTAAATTCTAAATATAAGTATTTTTTCAACTTTTTTTATTTAGTTGAAATATAAAACACTGGAAACATTTAAAAAAATGAAATTATTGCACTAATTCGATTATTTTTAGTAAAAAAGTAGTAGTTTATACCGGTCCTGTCTAATTTTGAATAATGTGAAATTGGTACACAAACATCGTTATACTATATTTTTTAACCTTTTAACTGCCAGCAGGTGTATGTATGGCGGTACCTCGCACGCCACAAGTTTAATTCCAATTATATATATTTTTTAATTTATCGTTTTTTCAAGTAGTAAAAACGATAAATCATTGAGGAGATATCTTAGGAGAATCAAAGCGTGCGTCCAAAGACGTCATTTTATGTATGATTGGCGTACCGTTCACGGAAATGTTCGCGTCTTAAGACGCTTGTGGCAGCCATCCGGTTAATAAATTCATTTTCCATCATGAATTTAAAGTTGACACCTTTAAATAGTATCCCGTCCTTATGTAATTAGTTTTCTTCCATGTTTGCTCTTAATGTGGATCATTATGGTCTCCTAATGGAAGAATCTCAGCAGCAGTTTTTCATCAAGCAATTTTCGTTATTCATTCGCTCAACCTCCCTTTATCGAAAAGAGAATAGTAGGAATAGAAAGGATTAGGAAGGACTAGTGGTTGGTTAATCACTTTCGTTACACCCCGTTATTTTAGGATTGGAATAGTGACATCGAAAAACCGATTGAAAAAATGCTTTTCGTACTGGGATTTGAACCTGTGAGGTCCAGCATGGAAACCAACGTTTATAAATAGTTGCCATGGACTCAAAGACATATATATGTAGTAAACACGGGCTAAGTTTTCAAATTAAAATATTAAGTTAAAGCAATTATCTTCATTACAAGACTCGCTTAAGTCCTGACATATTCCGAAATAATTATAATTGGAATATCAAACATATCATTGTTGCATTGGTTATAGAATTTAAAACTAAAATATGTTGGTGAGTTTTCTTCATGTTAATTAATTGATTATTTTTAAATAATTACTGTAGAGGCAACCCTGTCTATTATTACACAAATCTGACGAATTTTAAAATGGGTAAACAATGGTCTCGCATATATCATTTGAAACCAGCTATAATATTTCACAATGGAGTGAATGTCAGCTCGTAATCTGCAGCCAATAAATGTTATGTGGGCTTGAAAGATAAAAAATTCAATTCATTATAATGTGTCGGTAATTAAATTCCATCATTCATACATTTCGCATTCATAAAAAAAACTCTGGTAAATCGCATGCAATATATTTTTGTGAAATGAAATATACGGATTTACGCTGGAATGAGTAGTGTTTAAAAAAGATTAAAAATGCACCATTAGGCGCATTTCATAAATATACAGTTGAACATTAATTATTAAAAAAATGATTATCTGTTATAACTGGAAATCATTTAAATATGTATGTATTTGAAGCACATAAAAAAGGCAAAATAAACATTTAATATTAATCTTAGTCAGTGTGATCTTTGGGTATCGTCTCATAATTAGGAATGTATGATGATGTTCCTATCGGAAATCAATCATAAAGATGGTAATCGATGAGTCGAGGTCTATACTTTAGTTTTATAAAGTTCATGCTAAAAAAAAGTATTTACAAAGATAAGTCGAACCGATTTATTTAAAAATTTGTATGCCGCTTTGTTTAGCAATATATTTTTATTCTGTCCACTGTATTTCAGTCCTTCTCTGAAAAAAATGTTACAGGTCAACGTTGGCCAGCACAGGGTCTGATATTCCTTCATTGTATGTCAAAGTTTAAGCAGGCACACGTTAAAACTGTAAATTAAGCGCAGAACAAATAAAAAACAAAATGGAAATTTTCTCCGTCAAATTGAAAAATCGTTTGATTGATACTTTACTAATAGTAGAGTGGTATAATTTTTCGCATTTCTGTTTGCAGTTTGGTAGTGTTATTTACTCAAATACTGTGAGTAAATTACATTGCCAAGAAGATAAGAAACATATTATAAGAACAGGATACACTAAGGTTAATATAAAAAAGTTTTCTTCAGTATATTTCAAAGCTTAACAAAAAGTGTAGGTGTTGTCTGTGTTACATACACCAAGTGATTTGGCATTGAAAACATCCGTTATCTTTAAAGACCACATTTTTATCCATGTCCGCTCCCAATGTAGACCTGTGAGATACTGCACGAAAGCCAACAACGCTAGCCGCTATGTCATATGACTCGGCAAATTAGTCTTTATCCAAAAAATTGCTTCTTGTATCGTCTTCTATATATTTAAACGTCCTCCGTTAAGTCATTGTTTTCATTATAATACAACGTGTAACTTCTCACGTTTTCAATTAAGCATAATATGTACATTAGTAATCGAAAATATAGTTTAAAAAATCTATGTTTCACACGCAATGCTTAATACAATTCAAATTGTATCCTGTGCCAAATCTAGATTTGATTAAATGATACCTCCATTTTGGCATCACTCTTAGTGTGACACCCATACGTTAGGCATTCTGCTGAGCCTTAACCCCATTTAAACTCTCTGTGAATTGATGTCTTCAAATTTGTGATGCGGTCAACCTGTGTCTTATTGCTTTACATTGAAGAATTGAATGTCATTGCTTAAGGATTGATGCAGCTGTTGAATTAACAGATAATTCAATAATAAGCATTAATATTTTTTTATCCAACTGAAATAACATATTGTTGGGTATATGGCGAAGTGGTTAGCGTTGTTGGCTCTCACGGGTGATTTATCAAATTCTGTTCGAAGGCATGGGTGTTTGTGTTGTATAAAAATTCCCTCCCATACTTTCGATTCTTCAATAACTAGGCGTATCAAAAGCGATTAATTAGCCACTAATCCTGCCATTGCTTTATCTTTTTATCCCTACAATTCTCTTAAAAAAAGAAAGGTTGAGCGACTGAGTAACACATAGTTCTCGTAGAAAAAAACTTTTGTTGAGATACTTGCATTAGGTCATATGCTCAACATAAAGAGCGGATATGGATTAAAAAGTAATATATACAAATTTTTAGTAGGGTTAATTCTCTTTGTTTATATATAATTCGTTAAAGACAATGACAAGAAAATCATAAAACAAATCCTGCTTTGCAGTGACAAAAATATGATCCAAGGGTACATTCGTTAACCAAAATTATTCCAATATTTTTAAGATAAACAGTTTAATTGATTGAATTTGTATTTACTTGGTAGAACTCCACTGTAATAATTTGTGAAAAATATCAAAGTACTTGTGTTATACAAATATTTTATACACGGTAGATAGCTATTTCAGCGTATGGCGTCATCAGCCATGTATAAAATAGTGTCTGTTGAACTGAAATACTATATATATATATATATATTTCCGACTTATAAACAGTTTTAAATAAATTATAGAAATTTGTAAAAGTAAAATTAGTTTATGAAAGCGATAAGAACGAAACTTGGTCATAAATTTCTCTGAAAAATGATTCATGAATAATTATTATTGTAACAAAAAAGCCGGCTCAAAATATTTTAGGTACCAGATATGTCATATTATAACGGAAAGATTAATTAAAAAAAACTTTGTATATATTTAATTTCAAAAAATGTTTGAAACGGTTAAATTGAGTTCACTGAACTGTGCTTGAAAACTTTTGCGTAATGTTTCATATATATATGACTGAGTAAACAAAGTAATATTGTACCATAAAACTAGATAAAAGCGATGATATTCTATTTTTTTTCTAATTAATGTAACATTTATTATATATTTAACATCTTTTACGGTGCTAAAAATAGTTCCAATTTTTCACTTGGATCTTTAAGTGCCAAAAACATATTGAAAGTATTTTTAGCACCGTAGAGGAAGCGTTAAGAAGAGTTTAAAACAAATTTGTGATACAGTAACATCCATCTAATTTGATTTTAAAAAAAACACGTAACCGATTAAATCTAGCGTACTATAATTATCAAAGCGTGTTAGTTGATTAAAGCAGCAATCACCAAACAGCAACCCTTAGGTCAAATCGAATCCCTTCAAAAACATATCAGCTCCAAATTTTTTGTTTACAAATATCTTAAATTATTCAAAAAAATATTTTTAAAATTTATCATACAGATTTCCAACTAAAATGCTTTTCGTCAGGTCCCCCAGTTCTTTCACATAGTCTTCCAGCCCGTTTCTCGAAATCTTCGCTGATCACTAGACTAGTACGTCTTACGTGGACGAAATCAAAGCGAATGCAAAGCGACTCGGTGTGGCACAAAAATAACAAATAGTCTCCGCTGCTATTGAGTGTTCACGCGACAAATCGCACGCTGCGATCAGTTTGTAAAATATTTTGATTTGCATTAAGCCGTGTTCCAATCGCGTTCGCAGTGACTTTGCCCAGGTGTTGGGCGCCAAATGACACCAACTCGATCATACTAGATATTATGGTAGTGGATAGTTGTCTCTGTCTTCTGCCTAATAAAAGAGGTCGAGTTGTGTCATTTAAGACGTAGCGTAAGACAATATGGTATCGTCATAAACTGTCGGTATACTGGCAGAAACCAGTAAGTCAAAAAACCATGTTTTGAAATAATCATTATTTTCGATGATTATGAAATTTTAACATCTCTATTTATAATTTTTTACCATCAATTATTGTGACTACAACCTAATAAAATTCGACAATGATTAAAGAATTTGATTCACATATTTACAGGCGTTAAAGTATTTACAGATTTTTTTTTCCAAAAATATAAATTTGGAAAGATGGTTGAACTTGCCTTTTCAGAGATATGGCTTGTTATAATCTATCTATCTGGTTTCATAACTCAAAATAACCAGTTTTTGACTCAACTAATTTTGCCAGTACATACATCAAACATATTATGTCGACTTCATAGTGTAAATAAACCAGCAGTTACGTTGATAGGCAGTTAAATTTAAACGAATTTTATTCAGAAAATAAACAAATCAACAAAATTTAAAAGAATTCCCATTTTTTAAACACTGTATATAACACAACTAAAATAAAATGAATTTATTGTGATATATAATTGTAGTTTTTCAATTAGACAAAGCCTTATTTTACAATTGATGTATTGAATTAGGCTATGATCTTAATGTGCAATGAATGTCTTATTGATGTGTGAACAGAACAGTTTACTCATTCCAAATTATTTTTTATGCATGAGTCATATTGGCGATAAAATCCGATTAAATGTCTGAACCAACGATGGTGGCAGACTGAATATTTGAATGGCTATATTTAAAGCTCCAAACATTAAAAGTTTGACTAATTAATAGCTTCTCGATAAAAGTTACCCTTGACTACGCAAAGATCAAATACCCCTTAAAGCACGTGTCGCAATTGAGTCCCCCCTCTTAAATATCTTCAAAAAGTCTGATTGGATGTCAGACGGCTGTGGTGCAAGTAATGTTCTGAGGTGAAGAAAGTAGAAAAGTGGAAAATGGGAAAAGAACTTCTAACGAATGGCGACCCCGCCACGTGTGATCCACCAATAAATAAAACAGACACATTTACGAGCCAGGCTATCGTTTGGACCCCTATACATCTATTTTAGAAACGAAAAATACGGGTCTTCCTAGAGAAAAGAAAGAATCGTTGACCCCTGGATTGATTGTCGATTGACGAAAAAAACGAGCAGATTTTCAGATAATACCAGGTAAAAAAGTATATATTATATAGTTTTGAAAACTAATTTAATAAAAATCCATATTTAATCAAGAGAAAATACAACAAGTAAAAAGATATCGTATTAATAAAAGTATAAAACAATATTTTGTAAGGAAAAAAGAGCGCTCTTATACTCAGCAAGACAATATTTCTAATTGATTTTAATTACTAACGTTTTTAATGAAGAAGTCAGCCTCTGCAGTGCAAGTTAAGCTGAAAAAAGCAACACAAAGCAAATAGAAAGCTTGTTCAATGCTTGGTTAGGCAAAATTATAGTGTTGACTGTTTTCATTATTATATTTGTGATTTGAGACGTAAGAGATTAAAAATATAGCTCGAAATTAGCTGCTTTAAAACAACATTTGGTGTTAATTGTTTTATTTAAACAGCATATAGCATTTGTAAATATTATACTAGATAAATATAAATCACTACTAGTATTTGATGAAATATAAACACTCCTGCACTTTATATTATCTAGTTATAAATTACACTAAAAAAATAACTGATGGTTAATGATGCAACACTTTTTGTTTGTAAAGTATTGCCATAATATATGGAATATTTTCGTATAAGTCTACTGTGCAATATTTCCTTGGTTTAAACGGAAAATTCTTAGCAAAGCGACATCTGTTGCGCTTTACGACAATTTAATGCAGCCTCCCAATAAATACTGGAAAGAGAAGAGACACTCGGCTCAAAGCCCGTTCCGAAACGGAAGTTGCATTATTTTTCTTGCATAGAGAATAAGTACTGTATATTATCGTTTCCCCTTTTATTATGCCTCATGCACTCAGAAGAACTCATTGTTAACGGAAAGAGGTTGCATTAAGGAAATGGAATTATTTTATTCATACATTTGGGAGTCTTTTTAAACTAAATTGACTATAATGTAATCATTTTTTAATACAGATGAAAATTAAACTGTGTTGTGTCGTTATAAACATCTCTTTATTTTATCATATTTTAGTCAGTCGTTATTTTTCTTTGAAAGAAGATAAGCTTAAAGAAGAACTAGAAAAAAAATCAACTAACTCAATGAGTCATGATTTAGAGCAGTGTTTCTTAACCTTTTTGAGAGCGTGGCCCTTTTGAGTGTCTTAATTTTTCTGTGGCCCCCATACCATTGTTTTGTCTTCCCATTGAAAATTATAATTTCAAAAACCCACCCTTTTTTATAAGTCATTCCGAGATTTTCGAATTTAGAATGCCCAAAAATAGCTGCGTGACGTCCGCCATTATGCTCTTCCCTGTATCGATTTTGATTCTCAAGTAATTAAATTTTTATGTGTCAACTGTTATTAAATTATTGCTTAAAAAAATAAAACACTCTTTTCTACAAAATCTACATTTTTTTAATATGATCAGAACCAGTTTTGCTCATGACGAGCATTTTCAATATTGTATGTTTTGTTTTATTGCTAAATAATTTAATACATTCTTATCGGCTGAAAATGCTTATGATGAGAGAAACTGGTTCTGGAAATATTAAAAAAAAGTGTAACTATTACAAAAGCTGCCTGTGTGGTCAAGGCGTCAAATCCCGGTGCGGACAGTTTTATAAATTGATTTTTTTGATCGATTTAAGAATTTCTGTTCGTAGGCATGGATGTATGTGATGTCTTCAATTACCCACTCCCACCCATCCTTTCCTATGAACGGGCGTATCGAGAGCGATTAGCTTACCACTAGTCCTGTCCTAGCCCTATCCTTCTATCCCTACTCTCTTTGGAACAAGAGAGGTTGAGCAACTGAGTAACAATCAGTTCTCGTAGAAACACTTCTGTTGAGATAAGCTCCATTAGGAGTCCATATGCTCTACATTGGGAGCGGACATGGTTTTAAAAAAAATTACAAATGAGTTTTTTATATTGATTTATTTATATAAATGAAAATAGCGTAGAAATTGTCATGCAAATTGTCTGGTTTAAAGCGTAAAACGATCTTTGGTTTAATCAAGATATTTGATACCTTTTGTGGCTGTAGGTGCGTATTGTATATCCTATCCTCCGACTATCTTCCAAATGGAACCCATTCCTATCCCGCTGGGAGCATATTGTTCTCCCTACTTGGCGCGAAATTGGATTCAGACGTATTGAGACGATTTTTTAGAATTAAATTTGTCCCATTGTCTGTCGTGACACACTCGACTTGAACCTGATAGGAAAAACTGTGGGGGAAACATTGCTTTTCTTTGATTAAAATATACATTTTATTTTCAAACGGAATTGATTTTGTATTCAATGGGTTTTGTTCAGAAATATTTGTTATACTGACAATTGTATATCATTACTGACGTTTAATTATATCAAACGAAGAATCCGAGAGAAAATTTGTCTAGAATAATCATTTACCTGAATTGGAGTCGGAATCTAGTGTTATATTAATATGTTGCATATAAATGTATGTAACAATGTTTTATCTAGAGATAAAGAAAAATAATCAAACTATTATTTATTAAGCAGAGAGTTGGTCCTAAGATGATTCTGAAATAAGTAAAAAACATGCTACAACTAGTCATTCAACTAGTGGACTAGAAAATATTTAAATTTAAATTTTATACTCTTAACATGACTTGTCTGGCGTGTTTAGGTAGAGTGACGACCAATATTTTTTTTGTCGAGTCTTAAAAAATTACACTTGTATGCACTTTTCTTGCGGTTTTAATATTTTTATTCAAACAACTTTTATATTTCAATAGATCATATGTATTCAAATTATGTGAGGTTTTGCTATTTTTTTTTTGCTGATTTAAATATTGTTTTGAGGGAATATTTAATGCTTATAATAATAATACTGAACACATTCTTTTTGTAACGTATTTATTGTTGGAATTATTTCACGTTTTTTAATATATTTTTTTAATAATAACTTGACAAGTTAATTGAAAAAGCAAAAAGCTTGTTTTGAAATGGTTAAAGAGTAATATGTTTGACAAAAAGCATTTGAACGTTTAATCGAATGTCACCCTAGCGTTTTTAAAGTGATTTGTTCGAACCATTGTCTTGACTTAAGATCAGAAAGAGAAGGAAAAATAAAACCCTAAAAAGGAATAAAAAACACGCGTAAAGGATAAACCACATTATTTCAAAGTAAACGCTTTTTTTAAAAGTGGTATTTTTCAGATGGTGACATTGCAGTATACCATTTTCATTTTTATAAAACAAAGAAGTTTGTCCAGCATTTCCAAATCATTTATCTGTCAATATTTTTTTTTTTTTTCCATGTCCGCTCCCAATATGGAGCATATGGACTCCTAATGGAGTTTATCTCAACAGAAATGTTTCTACGAGAACTGCTTGTTACTCAGTTGCTCAACCTCTCATTTTCCAAAGAGAGTAGGAATAGAAAGAAAGGGCAAGGACAGGACTAGTGGTTAGCTAATCGCTCTCCATACGCCCCGTTCATAGGATAGGATGGGTGGGAGGGGGGAATTCAAGACATCACATACATCCATGCCTTTGAACAGAAGTTCATAAATCGATTGAAAAATCAATTTATAAAACTGCCCGTACCGGGATTCGAACCCGTGTCCTCCGTAGCGGTAGCGATATTACTTTTTGAAAAAAATGTTTTTTAATGAATAATAAAATAAGCTTAAATATTTTTTCAGTATGAATAGTAAGAAGTGAAGCACACATTCTAAGCTACGATTTCAGGCTTTTCAAGTGCAGGAATTTACTTGAACTGATGCGAAGTAAACAGTTTTTATTGCTTATATACAAAACTAAAGTAGATCGCTTAGTATAATTGTTATTAACGTAATCTATATAAATTAGCGGAGATTTTTGATGTTAATAAGTTTGATGAATTTATAAAATTCAAATAATTCAAATTTGGTATTTAAATTTCATCAAGCACATTCAGTCGAAATTCTAAATTATATTTTTTTAGTTAGGATCAATGATGACATCAATCAATTGTTTTTTTTTCAATCTTTATTTTAAATTACGGGACATCATAAGGTTGACCTGCATTTGCATGCTTTTATAAGACATTTTTGATTATAATTTTTAGAGTAGCAAAATCAAAATGAATTTTTGCAAAATAGAAAGTTGATATTAGCATTACATTTTTGTTAACGTTTATATTAATGATTCGAAATAAATTATGGTGCTTCAAATTAAATGAGTAAATTAAAAAAAAAACACTAATTAATGGTAGTTTTAAATGTCTTCACGGTCCGTACTTAGTGAAAAGGCATTATAATAAAAAATAAAACACTCTTTTATTTAAATTAAGATGATTCTAAGGACACAATTGGCGTTTTTTCCGCACTATTAAATAATAAATCGAAAGGTGGTACTGGTATACTAAAAAAAATGTTTATTTAAGTGCTATATTTTCTGATTTTTTTTTTAATTGAAGCAAGTTTAATTTTATCTATGAGATATATAATAAACCAATTGCCTTCATTTTATGTTTAAAACTAAAAAAAATATATTCATTTATGTTAAAAGAAATAAAAATTGTTATTTTTCAAAAATTTAGCAGTAATCAAAATCTATTAAATGCCTGCCACACATACAAAAACATTCTGAGAATTTTTTCAATTTGCTCAAAAAAAAAAACATTTCATGCCGACGCAATAAATTGTCGAAAGTCAAACTCCAAAAGTTGCAAAAGAAAAATCCTTTTTGCAAGTGAATGTGATTCTGGATTATGAAGGGCGTTTTTCCGAAACAGGTTTTTCTTATTAATCAAAGTTTTATTTTTGTACTTTTGGGCTGAAATTGCTTTTCAGTAGCGCGTCATCTGGTAAAACACCAAACGCCAATCCACACTGTGGTTAAACGCATTATTGAAATCTATATCAAGAAATTTGTAACGGATATTACTTGAAATAATATTTAATAATAAACCTTTTTTTTTAAAAAAAAACATTCATTTTTACAGTAAGACTTAGGCTCACTCAGTCGTGCAGCCAACGGTTCAAATTTCTTCAGAGAAATTATCCTATACAAAATTCTCAAACGATTTCAAAAATCAATGTTATTTTGTACCTCTTCCCGATTTAAAACAAATGCTCGTATACAACTGTAGTAAATAATAAAATACAGACATTTAATTGCATTTTAATAAATCGTGTAAAAGTTTTCGCTCTTTAAATATCACAAATAATGAACATCAAAATTACAATTAAAAAGGAAAAAAAAACTGTACCAAAAAATTCACGATTTAAAGTATATTTTCTCGTTAGTGATTTTCCTATGTTAAACGTGTAACATTTACATCTATCGCATTACATTATTTTTCTTCTGTTTATGCCCGCTGGGAAATCAGCGTTCGAAAAATTGTTTCATACAAAAAATCTACAAAAATCTTCATTAAAAAACTAATCACAAATCAAACTTCATGTTTGAATTCAATTAATAAATCGATTGAGGTTTTTTTCGGTAATCAATACATATTAACTATAGTTTTTGTAATTCTACTTTAACAACGTCAACAACCTTACTTATCACTAAATATTAATTAAAAAAACGTTCATAAAAAATAATAAATTAATTCTTAATGTATAAAATTAAACGAAAATAAGTTTTTTTTTAATTTTCTACATGATATAGGAAAATGGTAAGATACAAACAATGTTAACCTTAATAACTAATTAATTACTTACATTAGGCACGGTAAATGCAAATGGAAATAAATTAACAATCATGATCCGTCTATCTTATTAAAAATGTTTTTTTACTCTTGTTTTCTTTCTATTGATGACTTTATTAATTTCAATAAGAATACATTTTTAGTTTATTCGTAAATCTTGTAATGTTAAGTCCGATGATGTCTCTCAAAGAAGCGAAACACGTGTTACATTCTGTAATATATCAAAGTAGTCAAATTAGATTTAACATTACGATAGTTTGTTAAAAATACTTCACAAAGAAGTGTGACTTACATTCATGACATTGGGTCACGTGTTACATTTGATACTCAACTTTTAGAATAAAATAGTTATCTTAATTAATTAAATTATAAATATTCATAAATAAGACATCTAAAAGAGCGGGAAAATTACGTGAGTTTCATCTGCATAAATTTGAAATACAATTCCTTATATAAAACTAGTTTTCAGCGCCAACTTTGTTGGACGGTTCATTACTTTTAATGAATGTATTATTAATTAATAAAATTCGATAAGATAAATTGCTCATTAACATGTTACTCATTAAATAATATATTAATAATCTATACCACTGGTATAAACTTTTCTTGTCACAAAGATGGGTTCATGTGGCCCGGTAAAGTGTGTCGCATAGAAAGCGCGTGTTTATTTTTTGTGTTTATGAAGTTTTTCGCAGTGGGAAAGTCGAACGTGAAGTTACGATTGTAAACTTTTATGAGTTACATGAACAAGCTTCACATCACCTGAGTAAGTTGTACGATATTCATTTTCCGCGTGATTTTCATTTTTACTCTCGCTTTTTCATTTGGCAACTTTGATTCGAATATTTTTATATTAAATATTTTGTACCACCTTAATAACTGATTTTTTGCATATTCATAATAATTTTGAAAAGCTTCAAATGTGAAATATTTTCATGATTATGGAATGCAATCGGTATTTTTATCTGATTTACATCGTGTTAAAATATAATACACAAATGTTGGTGAAGTGGAAAAAAAATACCCAAAAGAAAATTTATTGTTAATTCCAAATAAACAATTCAATATCCATTAGCTTTGTTAAAGTTGTTGATGACTGGCTCTTATGTTCTAATATGGAGGAAACACAACTAGAATAATGCAAAATGGCTTGATCATCTTAGAAATACAGGATACAGCCCAAGACGAAGAAGCACAAAATTTGGTTGTGAAATTTTCCACGGACAGTAGTGGCGATAAAATAAATAAATATATAGTATCGAGAGGTAAAGTGGTATTTTAGAAAAAAAGTTAAATGTGTTGTAATATTCTACATGTCTTAAAGTAAAATAAAATTTAAATTACCTCAGTTAAAATATACACATTGCAATATTGTTATCTTCGTAAAATAAAAATATGCAATCCACCAAAACACCAAATAAAGAAGTGATCGTACTTAAAAGTCAAAGAAAAAAGTTTTATCATTTTACTAGTTGGCTCACTTTACCTCTCAAATGCCTAATTAATGTAATTGATGTAATCTTGCCAATTAATCAGGCAATCATTAATTTAAATTATATGACCTAGGATGTTTTGATAGTTATCATCGTCTTCTATTTTATAATTTTAAAGATGCAATATTATTGTTCAAACAACATGTATGAAATATTGAAGAGTGAAAAAAAAAACAGTTAATAATAACATTATTTTTAAATTAGACATATTTTATATTTTCTCAGAGAAAAGCATTGCTTTGAACATATCAAGAGGAGAAATAAAATTTAAAAATATCTCTTTTAATTCCCGCCATTAAAACTTTTAAATGATTTAATTGCATTGAAGTTGTTGCCGCGTTTGGAAAATTGGAGTACCATACAAATGATCTCTTTCAAGTCCAAACAAGTGTATGAACTCTTAGCTATCTTCGTTTCGCTAACTGACCTCTCACTTGGAGCACGTTGAGGGTGTTGGCAATTATTTTTCGAGGGTTTTCCAAACCGCATCGCGTGATGAATTTAATTAAAAATACCATAATAAAAATGATTTAATGCAGCCTAATAAGAAGGGCTAACGACACGTTTTGGAATAATACGCGAGAAGGTATCGAGTTTGTATTTAAATGTTTTGATATATTAATACTAACGAAAATACCACCATAGTATTGTTTTCCGTATGTTACATATAATTAATACTGGTAAAAAAATGTCAATTCATAAAGAGTTTTTTAAGACACTAAAAACCAGTTGATTTGAAATGTAAAATGAAGACAAATATTTAGAAAAGACAATATTACTTTGTACTTTATTTCCACTTTATTTATAAAAACCAGGACCGGAGTTATTAACTTTAGTAATGTAGCATTTTACACCACTTTGTTACCATTTATAAAATTATAATTATGTTTGTAATTATCATAAGTCACCACTTTAACTTTATTACTCTTAATTTTGTGTAGTTATAGAGTCACTTCTACTGTAATTTGTAACGTCTTTTCAATGTTAATTTTTGTTTTCACTTTTTCATTTCAATTAAATAGCACTGTTAAATGATATTTCTTATCAGTTGAAAATGCTCGCCATGAGCGAAACTAGTCTTGATCTTGATAAGTAAAAGTGAAAATTAAGTACAAAAAAATATTTTGTGTTTTTTTTTTATATTTCAATTGTATTTGGTGAATTGAACGAAATCGAACATTTTTTCCCATTTGATAAAAAACTACTGATAAATATTTTAATTTAAATAAAATATGTATTGATAATATAATATAATTAGGAAGACTCAAATTTGATCTTGAAAATTTATCGTTTTGTAAAAAACTACGCTATAACTATTTTAAGTGAAAAGATTAATCATATATTTGATCTCTTATATTACATTTTCCTAATCAGAAATAAAGCAACTTAATAATCTCTTTTCTCTAAGCTACATTAGCAAACGAAAATTGAACTCGAGTATTATTATTCAGGGAATTACACTCATGACGAAATTTTAACATTGTTGCCGAATGTAAACGGTGAAAATAATCCTAAAAATGTTCAAATACGTAAAAGAAATTTTATTACGCACAGTCCATTAATTTCTAGATCGTTAGAGAAGAGATTAACTTTCAACGACATACTAATATGATAATATTGCCAAGTCCTTATAAATACAATATGTCTTTATAAATATTAATATTAAAGGAGTGTATTATTGACGAAATGAGGCAACATTATTACATAATATGATATGTGATAGGGTTGGGTATTGTGTTTTTTTAACGTATAATCTTTTCTGTTGGTTGGTAATAGTCGTCACTTTTGTATAGTGATAGCAGAATAGTCTGATTTATAAAAGCTATTTTAAGTGAATTCTGATATTAAATTATGTATTATATTCTAGTTATTATACAGTTAGTTTTAATGTAAGCTTAAATATACGATTATTTGACTAACTATTTATTTTCTTTAAATAGTTTGAATTCTTCATTTATTTTTATATTGGTAATATATCATGTGGAAGAAGTGATTTTTGTATAGGTAAAGTCTTATTATAATTAAACAATATTCAAATATTTTTAACAGAATTACACAATCAATCAATTTTACACGAATTAATAAAAGATAAGTTTTCTTAAATTTTATTTTAAAAAAATGGCAATCAGCGAATGCGATAATTTGCAAATATTTTGAGATTGAATCATATGAGATAAGTTGGATAAACAATTGTTGTCAAGTAAAGTCACTTCATCAAATCAAATATAACTGATATCACAAATTTAAATTGAAAAGTTTGACATTAACCTTCTTAACCCAGACCCGCAAAATCAGAAGAACTAAGCTAGATCTTACAAAGAAGACTGCAGTATGAATTCTTAATAAGTTAATTAATATATTTTTATCCCACAACTATGCTTAAAGTGTGGTATTTTTCATCGAAGAAAAACAACTTTTTCACATAGATTCTGTTTGCTTATAAATTGAATCAATTGTTTCAGGTTAACTCATGTTTTTCTTACAATAACACATACTTTTCAATATTTGTTAACTATGATTATCTAAATTTACCGTAAATTGTGGTATACACTATACCGAAATGTCATTTAATATTTGGATCCACTCTTCTACAAAGGTATACGTACACACACGTAAATAATATGTAGATAACATATTCTGCTGTTTATGTGCCATCACCAACACACGCAGAAACAAAATAGAATAGGGGAGAAGAAAGATACTCTGCGTCTATCTGTTGTGACAGAGATTGTCAAAATCATTTTTATAAATGTGGCTCTTTCAAAAAAACATCTAAAGGCAGAATAATCAAAAAAAAAAATCTATTCAAAGCAATTTATGTGCAAAAATCATAAACTATGTAACTAAATATTTTTTCGTTTAAATTTTTCGATAAAATTACCATTTTACCTAATAATCCAGGAATTAAGGGTAGAAAAATGTAAATTTTTTGGCAATATAAAATATAAAAAGACTATTCCGCGTATTGTGCTACAAACTGTGATTGTTTGTAGCACAGTGATTTGCCTCTTTCAGAGATATCCTCAGACAATCTTACTATCACAAATGCTTGTCGAAATACGAATGATTTTAATTTTACTTTTCTGATATATTATAAACATAAAAATAAAAACGGGAGGCAAAGAGGTGATGATATAAAAACAGACAAACAATAATGATACTACAAATGACATTTTAGACATGACGGAATAGTAAAATTAAAATCATCACCACAAAGTTACCTCCGAATTCATCGAATGTATGTCTTTTGTCAAATTTATGTATAACATATATTTAGGTTTTTTTTGTATTTATTAAAATAAGACAACATGAAAATGTAGTACTACAATTTAATGGTATTGATGTTTTAATGATATATGCAATGCTTAGTGAATCATAAATAATGGTTAAATTTACATATTTATTGCAAAAAAACAAAATAAATATATTTTTAGTAGGAAGTTGTCACAAAAAACTTGATTTCACAAGAAAGTTAGTCATATTACAAAGTTTTATATATTATTTGTATTTTAAAATATTGCTGATTATTTAGCGTTAAAGATATTTGTTTGTTCGTTGGTTGCATTATTGATTAAATATTATTTCCGATTAATTTATTAAATCACAGTTTTCCATGTAATATGCAAGAATATTTTTTTTTGCTTCCTATGAGAAGCATTCGGCTGCCACGCAACCGCTCCATGATTCCCTGTTTTTTTGTGAATTGCTTTACTTCTTCCTATGGCATACTAGCATCTCTCAGTTTCACGTAGTACATCCTATGTATAGTACTCGAAGGTCATCCAGGACGCCAAAATACCATCCGACAAAAAAAAACAAAAACAAGGCTCAAATTCTCTGGAGACATCCACAACACGTGGCCCAACTAAGTTCGAATCTCTCCATGACCAACGACGTAACAGGGCGGTATCCAGCACGTTTTATAACTCCGCATTTCTCACGAAATTAAAAACTAAAAATAAGTATAATTTAAGATTTCGACTGAAGGTGCTTGGTGGAATTTCAATATTAAATTTGAATCATTCAAATTATGTACACTCCCACAGATTTTGTCACTAACGACCCGGGTTTCGCCTTTCGGCATAAGTTCATCCGTGCGCTTGAACGCCTGAAGATGCCGAAAGGCGAAACCCGGGTCGTTAGTGACAAAATCTGTGGGAGTGTACATAATTTGAATGATTCAAATTTAAAAATAAGTAAATAAAAAAATATTTCCTTCTGGTCCATGTTTTGTACATAAATGACTTAATTTATCTCTCATAAAATATTTTTTATCCATGTCCACTCCCAATGTGGAGCATATGGGCTCCTAATGGATGTATCTCAATATAAATTTTCTACGAGAACTGTTTGTTAGTTAGTCGCTTCTTTTTTAAAAAGAGTGTAGTAGTAGAGAATGAAGGACAAGACTAGTGGTTAATTAATCGCTTTTGTTTCTTTCAGTTATTAGTGGATCGGAAAAGGTGGGAGAGGAAGACATTTAAGACATTACAAGCACCCATGTCTTTGAACAGAAATCGATAAATCGACCGAAAAAATGCTGTTCATACTGGGGCTGGAACCCGTGAGATTCAACACGGAAGCCAACGACGCTAACCCGACAAATTTTCTACATCATTTATGAACGTTAAAAATCAAACTTAATAATATGCGTTTGTATGTGTCCCACAGTTTCAGAGGCGTAATGCTCAGAGATTTGTTCCAAATGAATTGCTAGCAGGATTTCATTAAGTGAGTCGATACGGATATTACTGCTTGTATTATTGTATCGACTTGGCCAAATATATTATTGTGGATGACGCTTTATTTATTATACCGCGTTATTTAATATGAGAGTGACAAAAGTATTCAGAAGGATTAATCGTGCACGACGTAGGTTTATTAAAAAATATATTGTAGCGAATAATATTGTTGCCAAGTGGCGTCCTTACGTGGAGAATTAAATAAAAAAAACAGTAATATTTGGCACTAGAGCTAATGCCAATGCGCCAAATACTTTGAAATCCAAAGATAGTACGAGATAAAATCGATGAGAATTGTTTGTAAGTTATTTGAGATCAACTGGAGAAGAATTAACATCACAAACACTCATGTATTTGTTTTTAAATTTAAGTATTAGACAAATAAATTTGACATTACCGTTATCGGGAATCGAACACATACCCGCATGATTGGTAAAGCCATGTTTTTACCAACAAGACCACAGCAGATGGAAAATGAATTTCTATGACGTCACATACATCCTTTGGACTACTTCATTTTAGAAATTAAATCAGTACAATCAAGTCACCGTTTGTAATTTCTTAAACTAATGTGTTATAAAGTTTCCCTATTTTATCTGAAAAACCTTGCTGAATAGTCTTATTAAATATTGCATACTATATTGACATACTCAATAAGGATTCTATATGTTCCACAGTAAGACATAAAACGATTAAAAAAACTGACCCAACAGGTAACAAAATCATTCATATTTATTAATATAAATAAGAAGCCTTTCCAATAAAAAATCTTTTTGAATATCACTACTAAATGTTTGATACATTTAGTCTTTTGTAATAATTATTCTAGTACGTTGTACAATTTTTACAAAAAGCCAACTGCATAAAAAAATAACAGTTTCAAATAATATTGGGGGAAGTGTTGTGTTACTAAAATCCTATTCATGATTTAAAATAAAGCTTTATGGCGTTTTTAAATCCCGATGTCAAATAACGCATTGAAGGGATTTAAATAAATTTAATGATGGGCACTGTAATGGGTTTGTTAAATAAAGAAAGGGTTAAATCATTCCACAGGGGATATTGTGTTTTTTTTTTTTGTGAAACGTATTTAGTTACAATAACCGCCTGCTTCTATTTTTGATTTATAATATTCGAAGTGAAAATGACATTGTGTATTTATTCAAAACATGGATAATTTTATATTGAAAAAAACAGTCTTTTTACAATGTTCTTGTAGTTAAAATATTAATAATGTTTTTTCCAATTTTATATTACTTGATTTTTCGACTAACATATTTGAAGTCAATATACAATTAAATTTGAAAACTTTGTTACTCCACTTGATGATGATGACTATGATGCCTCGTAAAGCAGAAAAACAGGTGTTGAAATCTTTAGCATAAGTGCAGTAAAAAAATCATTTTTTTTTACTAAAAATGAACTTCTACAAAGCTTCCGCCGAATTCATCAAAAATTATAAAAAACCCATTCATTCATTGAGACATAAATGTTGATCAAAATAATTTGTGCTATAGATCACTCTTACAACATATACCTAACAGTATGTTTGAAATATTTTATATTGATAATAATTAAAAAATAACAAAATTAAAACTGAAATTATTGCTTAATGGAAAAGTGTACGTAATAAAAAAAAAAATGTTTTTACCAAAATGTGACTAACAATTTTTTAAAAATTTATTAACAAAAAGTGATATTATTTTTTTAGCGTGATAATTATTTTTATGGCTTATTCAACAATAGTTGCTGTAACCACTTTGAAATGTACATGCTAATTCCATGCCATTGTATTCAATGCCAAATTTTGTCCCTGGCGTGAATGTTATAATGAAAAAAAACTGCCAAATGAAATTATAAATGGTAAATTTTTAATGATGCACATTAATATCAAACAACACCTGAATTCGTACAGTGCGTTAATTGGATTAAAACAGAGTACGGCGAGCTGTGTGGGGCAGAGAAATGTTGACATTTTCACGCCGGCGGTATAAGGCCCGGCCCAAGATAAATTGCTCTGCGCGGACCAACCCATCCTGCCCTGATCGAGCTAGCTCAGTAGCGGCCAAGCTGAGGATTCGAAAGCTTCCAATAACTCACGAACTTGTCGACACTGAAGAATTGGATAACAAATACAAACTATTTAATCTGAAAAAAAGCTCCCACCAATCTAGTTTGCAGGAGCTTGACTTTAGTGACCAGGCGGGTCTGGGGTTTTAGACTTTTTTGTGACGTCTATTATCCTAAAACTTATCTCGCATGAACTTGCTTTCAATCGAAAAATATTTGGCGCATTGGAAATAACTCTAATGCAACGTATTATACGGCTGACTCTCATAAGACATTTTCTTTTGGATATGTATTCAACAATTCAAAAATTATACTTTGCTGCTTTTGTATGTAATTAAGTTTCTTAATTCCGCTTGACGATTAGGTTTTTGGGTTTTTTCCATGTCCTGAAATATTTTACAAAGTAAAATTAGTTAGTTTACAACTCAGGTAATATCTATGTTACAAATTTTATATTTCATAATCAATTTAGAAATATGTTAATGATTTATGTACCATAAAAAAATAAATAAACCAATTAACAAAATCTGAAGCCGGATTTTGAAATACATATATTATTTGTTAATACGTGTATGTTGTCTCACCACCAACTATTATGTGCGTATAGTCACAATTTTAACAAATATAATCAATATGCTATTAATCAACCGTTGCGGAGCTGCACGGAACGGTATTTTATTATGTTGTATAATTAGGGCAAAGCGCATTAAAAAAACGAAAAGGAAGTAGTTTTTTTATTAATAAGTACAAACAACCGCATCGAATTAATTATAAGTAATTTGGACGATACGTTCGTTGTGGATAAATATGTCTATCTTAACGTTTTGAAAAGCTTTGGTAAATGACTGGTTTTTATATTTTTAGATCAAGATGCGAGAAACTATCCAACATTTTTTAGAAGATTTATAAAAAATCTTAATCCTCTAACAACATGACGAACTTTCGGTATACACATTTTACTAATTACCATTTAAGTTAATTAGCTGAGAAAGTTACATTTTATTTATTTTTGTTCTATCTTAATTTTTTAAAATACAATAGTGCATAGTAAAAAGATAGGATGAGTAAATATGTGTATTTTCATGATCATTATTGTGTTATGGAAGGTGACTGTAAAACAGTGGCAGTATGCACCTACCAACATAGCTGTAGTATAGTTGGTTAGAGCTTGCTCTACCGATCAGGTGGGTCTAGGTTCAATTCCCGGTAAGCTCAGTATCAAATTGGATTTTATTCAATTTTAATTTGAGATCTAAGACATGGCTGTTTGTGAAGTTAATTCTCCTTGAGTTAATCTCATGTGACTTTCAAAAATTCTCATCGAGTATATCTCGTATGATCTTTCAACTTAAAAATATTTGACGCATAGGTGTAAGCTATAATGTCAAATATTTTTTTTAAAAATTCAAAAATTTATAAAAAAAAAACATGTATCTTTCATGTAAAAAAATAAGAAAAAACGCAGCGAAATAAAATGTAGGCCATAAATAATATGATGCTAAAAATTAGTTTTCGGGTTTGTAAGGATATAATTTTATAAAATAAAACTGTTTGGTATGACTGTATCAACCCATCCTTCCATACACTCCGTTCGGACGAATTACACAAAACAGGTGGGATGTGGGCGCGGATGAACCAAAATAAGGGGCCTTGTTACGTATCTGTGCGGTTTGCGTGTTTTTTCTTTTGTTGTACAAGGGGCTAATCGATAAAGTTAGGGACCTACCGGTGTTATATTAATTGAACGGTATGTACCCACCTTTACACGAATAAGGGGTTCATGGCTGTATAGCCAACTTTCATGCAGAGACAGAATATGTACCTTTACGTAACATACCCCATGACTTTGTGCGGTATCTCTATATTTATTCGATCGTACGATATTAACTCAAAACTTATTTACGTCTAATTTTGTTGTTGATGTGAAAAGTATTGCGAACATATTTATGAATAGGTATTTTTTTAAGCAAATGCAAACATAATAAAGTTGTTGGCTCTTTCGGCTTTACGCCATCGTCAGAGTTGTATCTAAAAACAGATTGTTCGCACAATGACGTGCAGTTATCTATTATATACCGACTGTGGAAAAGAAAAAAGGACGTAGCCCACACATTGTATACAGCTTCACGTTCTATCAAAAGAATGTAAGCTGAAAATGCCGAATTAGTATTTTTTTTTAATTTTAAAAAAGAAGGGTCTGTGGAAATTGTGATCACAGAAAAAGTCTCAAAAAAAGGTTTTTATCAATAAAAAATATTCAATTAATTTCAGATAGAATCAATTGGAATAGAGTTTATCAGTCTCCATGCACTTCAAAGTTGCGTATATTTCATTATTTGCATTTGGCCTAAAATCATCAAAAAGAGTTTTTGTGTCTCCTGTAAAATTTGTTATGTGTGAACCCACTCATAACAAATTTTACAGGAGACCACGTAACCATGTTATTTTTATTTTCCACAGTCAATACCTATTAGATAACTATTATAATTCATTCAAGGTGAAATTAATGTTTTCACCTAATTATAATGGAGTTCTGTCAATTCGACACATACATATTTACATCAGTTGATACATTAGTAACAGCCGTTTCAAAGAATTAATCAATTTTGGTTAATCCCTCATTGTTTTTTGTTAATATTCAAAGTGAGCATATATTTCTAAGAACCTACGTGCTAAGCATTATGTGAAACATTATTTCCAGAATTTTAATATTATGAATATACAGCATTTTAGTCAGTGTCTTAAAGATTCCCAGTAAAAGAAGCCAATAATTTAATTAATAATCGATTATAGACTTTATATCAAAAAGCTTGAACATATTGAATTGCCTATTTCTTTATTTTCAATTATAAAAGCGAAGTAAAGTGAGAAAATTATTAGCTGATTGGTTAATTTCCAATACTCATCATTTCTCTCTTTAGAGATATGATTACTGAGATTTCATAAAATAATTCACAAAAATGCCTTATTCTCCACAGTAATATATATATAAACTTAAACAAAACTCGTGGAGGCTGAGTTCTTTCTTCGAATATTAAAATAGTTGTGACCACTATTGGTTTTAGTTAAAATCATCTATTGAGGATTAAATCCAATGTACAATTACTAAAAATCTACGACGTTTAATATTAACGAATATCAGGTTATAAAAATGTTTGAAATATGTTTATGTTTAAGTAAGTACACCATAGTTATATCGACTGTGGAAAGGAAAAAGGACGTAACCCACATATACCAAATTTTACAGGAGGAGCTAAGAACGCGTTTTGATGATTTTGTGACATATGAAAATTATGAATTATACACAATCTTGAAGTGCACGGAGACTTCTAAACTGGTGTTAAATTGACATAATCTAATATTTATTCAAGAATTTGTCTAGGGAAAACCTATATTTCAGTCTTTTTTCTTGGTTTTAATTTTTTACAAGTTTGTTTTAATAATTTATCTTTTTCAAACGTAAAAGCTTAATTTAGATACTAATTTGGCATTTGCAGCTTCCATCCTTTTGATTGAACGTGTATCAAGTTTGATACATTGTGATTATCGAAAAAAACCTGTTTTGAAAATCTGTGGGTTACGTCTTTTCTCCTTTCCACGGTCGATCTAGATTCAGTTTTTGAACATGGACGATGACATCAATTAAATGTCGTAATAATTAGTTACCACTTTATTGGTAATGATAAACAGAAATAAGGAATATTATCATCTGACAGATTCCAACACAGTGATAAAATGAACACTTTTTTAGTGTGTAAAAGTATTTCATTATTTTTTTACATACATGTTAATAAAGCAGTTAAAAATTTGCTTGCTTCATTTTGAAATCTTTATTGTCATGTTTCAATTTATTTTGAAAAGCTTTTCAACACGATATCATATAAAAACGGTTTATCAAAACTAAATGTAAATGTATGCATAACCACTGTCGTGTGACGTAAATTTTCTGTACGTAAATTTTTAGCATGTACGATAAATTAGAAAAATATGTACGACTCGTCTTTTTAAAAATTGACTGGTCGATATAACTTGGTTGATAAACACAAAAGATATCAATTATTTTGAATTTTAATCTGTATGATTTTTTTAGCAATATACACATTATATAAGGGTAGTGTGAAAAACTTGGAAACATAAATGGACGGTTTGAATAAGTTTAAAGCATGTTTTTTTTCACATCTGGAAAAGAAAGAATGTTCCAACATAACTCACTGCTTAAACATTTTCCCGATTGCTGTTGAGTGTAAATATAATGACAAACATTTGAATGTATTAATTAGGTCGAAAACAATAGTTTCGGTAAATTGAACCTTTGAACTTAAAAGCGAATATAAAAAATATCAGGAAGTGTTACTACATTACTTTAAAACCAGAATAGAAAAAAATAGGCAAAATCTTGTAGTACAAACAATCTTTAAGAGGAATACTTAACAACGAATTCGATGAATCTAAAGAAAAACAATGTACTAACATTGTTTAATTTGAAATCATCATACTAAATTGTTGTTTGGTATCATAGTTTATTGCTCTTAACAGAGAAGTGTAACACCGAATTAAAAATAAATCGTTTTAAAAATGGTAAAGATAAATCTGAAACGCAATCTAAAATTACTGCGAAAAGCTGTCTGCATTCGAAGAACTTTCCTTTCTCTAAAAATAGCCTGTGGAGCAATAAATAAACTGGGCTTTTATTCTGCCGGAGGCAAAAAAATCTGCGCCATTGTTCATTGTGGTGGGGTCATTCGTCTGATAATTTAAAGCCGGTGGATTTTCCCTTAATTTGCAGACCAAATAAATATTAGCATGCTTCTTCCTCGGTGCACACTTTAAAGTCCTTTTCCGTTGAAACAAATAGACAAGTATCGTCTTCTCGCACCCTCAGTTTTTGCTCTTGGTTTTCAAAATTGTCGTGCGTTTTTTTGTTACTTTAGAGACATTACAATTTCCCGTTACTCTCAAATTAAGTTGACGTTTATTTTTCAGCGTTGATTGAAATTTTATTGGCTGGAAAGTTTTTTCAGTCTTATGGCTGAGTGACCAATACTTTTTGACGTAAACATTTGGCAACGGAGTCACAGCTTCAAATACTTAAATGTTAAATTGATTTTTCAATTATGTCATGGTTCAAAGTCAAAGATTTCACATATGAACATTATTTTAACCATCCGTATTATATTTTTAAAACGTAACAAACAGAGAACGATGTACTTATTTAATAAAGGTTCTTTACAATATGTTTGAATGATTGAATTAGCATTTACTTGGCAGAACTTCATTTTAATAAGGTATAAAATATTATTTTTGTTAGTTCTACAATTTTTTATAAGATGACTTTATAGCTGTTTCGGCGTGCGCTATCGTCAGAACTATGTTTAAACTTGTATAAACTCAGCTATATATACTGCCTTATAAGATATAAACGATCAATCTTGTATTTGATTTGTCTTCCTAATATATATTATTTTACAGTTATTATATTTATTAAACTTGATTTTATTGTTTCTAATAACGATAACAAGTATGTGGTTATTTGAGGTGAATTAGTTTAAATTAAACGGGTTTTTATTATTAGCTACATTAAGGGTTTTAGTAACGGTGATGGATTGATGATTGTCTGTTCATTTAAGATGTCGTTAACTTGACTATGCCTATTTATTTCTAATTGCTCGATTATTTTTGATATCTATACAATTTTCATTTATAAGTACTTGATTTGCTAAAGACGATTTTGAATCTTGAAAAAGTTTCCTGTTTATTTTAGTTGAAATACAATGCAAGCTTCTATGAAAAAATAATACGCTTAGTAAATATTTACAGATTTGTTTGAAAACCTTCAGTAGGAAACATCGACAAACGATCAATAATAAAATGGCGACTCAATTGTTTTATCAATTGAACAATATTGATCATTTTTATAATGATTACCTCGTTTTCAATACATTTTAAGAATAATCGTAAATATTAACAATTAAAATATTATTTTTATTGACAAAGTTAAAAAATGCTGTGTTTATTAATTCCAATTCTCTCTATTGAATTTCTCGTAGACACTTTTACTTACACTTGATTCATTTATCTGAGTTTTATTTTGAAATATTACCGGATCCGCCGTTCAAGGAACTGTGTCAAACAAAGAGTGACTGTAAAGTAGAGACACAAACGGAAATGTTATTTGCAATAAATAAAAATGGCTCGCAGCAAAGGAGGTGGAAAATCTAGTCAAAAATGACTATGTCAGATGGAGTTTCTCAAACTGTAAAATTAAAAAAAAAACATTTATACATATTTTATTACTTATTTCCTATTCCAATTAGTGTGTTACAAATTTTGATATATGTTTCTCTTGTTTGAGAAGCACATTCAGAGAGAATAATTCGTAAACGAAGTTTACGAATAAATGATCATAATAGTTTATTTGTAAGCCTTACGATGCTCTGTATTTAAATACTGATTAAAAACAAAATATTCCTTTGCTCTTTGTTTAAAAAGGTCAGGACCGGTTTGTTTCAGTTGACAATACTCGCTATGAGCGAGGCATGTTCTGACCTATTTAAATAAAGTACAAAGGAATATTGTGTTATTATCATTATAATGCCTTTCCACCAAGTATTGACAGTGAACACCTTAAAAGTAATATAGATATTTCTCAAATAAGCAAAACACTTAGTTGCTCAAGTGTAACAAAGTTATCAAATTTAATTTAATATTTGAAATGACTTCCACAAAGGTACTGCCGATTCCATCGACAATACAAAAAAAAACTATGATATACCAATTACCAATGTTTCATTTTGACGTTACCGTATAATTTTATTATTTGGAAATACTTGAGTGTTGATAATGTGACTTGCCTCTTTTTTGAGTTGGTTATTTATTTTACAATGCAACTAAGGCTTGCGTATGGACCCTAATACAAGCTTGGTGCAATGAAACATATAACCAATAAATGAATGGCAACGTTTTGCTGCGCTTCTCAGTGCCAACATTATGTTAACCAAGTCTAAATTTGCCACAGTTATTATATACATCTCAAATTATAACAAATTAGCAAGTCCCAATTAAGCTTAGATTCCTTGATGGTATTGAGTTTTATGTTAGATCAATATGATAATCATTCGTAGGTTTGATATAAAACAATAAACAAACTTTATAAAATGTGTTATTTTACATTTTTTATTTGTTGCTTCGCCTAATAAATGTATGTAAGCAATACAATAATGAAAAATAGGATACTAGTTGAAGTTACAGTTAATATTTTATTGCTTACAACCTGGCCTTCTACTGTTAATTGATTTTATACCTATGATATTAACAATATTGTTATAGTGGGTGCTTTAATGCATCTGATAATGTGTTTGGTAACTTACTATGTAATGGAAAGAGCTGTAAGTTTGATAGTATATTATTTTTTACCAGACCAACAATGTTCATAAAAAAAATCCAAATTTTAAAAATTCAATTATAAATTTGTTTTCTTTATTATTCAAATACAAATGGTCATTCTGTTATTCACATATTGACAAATGTACAACAATGATCGTCAAATTATTATACTTCGGGTATATGTAAAAATATTTAATAATGTTTGCATATTGCAAAGTATTTTCTTTGTTAAAAAATAAAGATGTTTGAAATATTTGAAATTCACTGTTTGTCAAAATGTAAAAGGTCTTTGAGCGATTTGCGGAAGCATGGATTGTTAAAATAACGCTTTCGCAATTGAGGCTTTGAGCGCCATCGCCGAAGGGAGAGTGGTTTTCAAGTCAAGGGCCGCGTAAAAGGGGCCCTCTTCGCACCAGCCCTCGGGCCCGTAATAAACTCGACATTTAATGAAAGGAAAATAAAATATGATTTCATTTTTGCTCCGGGTTTTCCGCGTTTTGTCCTTTTAGGGTGCTATCTAGGGGGTCCTATTGCCGTCGTTGCGGAGTTGTTAAAGAATTTGGGGTATTATAAAGTGGTAGTTTTGTTAGAAGAAAAGGCTATTTTTCCAAATTGGTTAAAATTACTAGTCCACCGTGAAACTTATTCATTTCAGTTATTTATCATACAAATTTCAAAACCTTTGTTAATAAAAATGAAGAGTTTTTATAGTTTTAACGTTTTAAAAATAGCTACATAATTATTATTTTTCAATGAAGAAAATAACGTTTTCTTATATTTTAGTAAGTCGTCAAGTTTAAATAATAATCACGAATGACCTTTATTTTTGTGTCAATTTAAAATATAAATTGCCAAAATAAAAAAATCTAAATGTACTAAGTCATCTCAATTCCTCACAATTTATTTTTTTCTTTCTTACAAAGAAAATTAAAATTAACTTTTCTCTTTAAGCTTACCCGCTTGTTACGTCATGTTAATTATGTGCCACCTCTTATGTAACATTCAAGATTCTCCGTCACTCACCTTTTACTTTTCTTCCTGCCATATCTTAATATAGTACCGTCGAATACACCCTATATATAATATACAGGATACGAAATGGCAAAAAGAAATATACATAAACATTCTTGGCGTGGTTTTTGGCCATTGAAAATATGAAAGTGTAATGAAAACCAATGCCAAGAAAAGTGAGTCAACATTTTTAACACGTGATTAGTCTGATACTTGCTTTTGCGAAATCTGGAGATCACAGACATGTAGAGCGCTTAAGTAACTCATAAAACAATTGTATGATAAAGTGTAGTACTTTTCTGGTCAGTATTTAAATTATCTTTTGAGAAATTTTCATAAAGAAGCCAATATTCATTAAATTATTGATAAACATTTTAACTTCAATGTGAACTTTCAACCCGTGTTGAAAATCAAAACTAACAAAACTAAATTACGACTATAGACTAAATTTAAAAGAAATACTGATATTTTAATTTGTATTTTAAAAAATTCAATTTGCAGAACATTGGCTTCTAATAGAAGCATCACAACAGATGTTTTTATAGAAAAATTGTTTATTATTCAATTGTTTAACCTCTCTTTTTTCGAAGAGAGTAGGTGTAGATAAGATAAGGCTTACCAAGACTGGGGGTTAGTTAATCTTTGTTTATATTGATTAAACAGCATTATAAAATACTGAGCAAAACATTATTTAAATAATGAGAGATTAAATATAATAGGAAGCTGATGAGCATAAATATCATTTTTATGCAAAATCCCATGCAATCTCGAATGCAATAAAATTGAACGTTTCATAAAAACTTTTATAAATTATTTTAAAATAAGAAATTTTACCTGCGTCGATAAAAAAACCAAACATTCGTCTTGCACAGCAAATAAGTTAAAATTTGTGTAACGTTTGTGTAACGACACAATAGTGTTATTAAATTGAGAAATTAATATAATCTTAGTTTATTTCATTATATTCACAAAAAAATACCAATATAAAATACTTTAATAAAAACGTTACTTAGTAGGTATTACTTATATTCTCAAAACTTTTTGTTTGTTAATGTTTGACAAAACGGTTAAGCTTAAGAGCAGTTTGTATGTGAAAGAAGAATCAGCAGTTTGAAAACTTTGAGCATTAATATTTTTTAAATGTGAATGTTTTGTATTTATGCCAGAGCTGAATTTGTATAATTGAGGCTGGAACGATGTTTCTGTCAAGATGTTGGAAGTGTAATGTTTGTTGTGAAGGGCCCTTGTTTGCATGCAAATAGCCTTGATTACTTTCCTAATGATCTACTTATTAACAGTTAACATGCAAAGTATTAAGCTTTAACAGGATAACCCTGAACAAGCCAGCTTAAGAAAGTGATTTAGTTATCGTTCATAACAGCTTGTGTCTATAATTAATTGCCACCATTACAAAACTTCGATGCACATAAGTACCAATAAGATTATTTGTTTAAGTATTTGTAACACAGTTTATCAAACATTTCCAATGGTGATTTAAGTAAAAAAAAACTTGATGCTTTGGTAATATATTGAGAAATGTAATTTATTTTTCGCTTGAAACTTTGTATGAGAAGTAAGTAGAATCTTTCAATAAAAAAATCATTACTGTATGGCATACAGTTACAAATAATCGATGTATAGCATTGAAATT
This sequence comes from Himalopsyche anomala, assembly GCA_031772345.1. NCBI lineage: Eukaryota > Metazoa > Arthropoda > Insecta > Trichoptera > Rhyacophilidae > Himalopsyche > Himalopsyche anomala. The sequence continues at coordinate 4,392,394 of CM062828.1, forward strand.
GAAGGCATACATGTACGTCGTTTAAAAAATGTCTCTTATCTATTTTATTTCAGAATGCTTAACTAAAACATAAAAAGGTTTAACCATCAAATAATAAAGAGTTCTTAAAACCCTGTGTTGAGATGTCAGGAGCAAACATATTATATAAACAAAAAATTATTTATATAAATCAAGAATTATTACACAAATTGATTCAAGCCAAGATAAATGATAAATGATAAGAAATAAAATTAATACATTTTTCTGAAACAATAAAGGGAAATAAATGCTTTCCAATACATGTTTTTTTTTCTATTGAAAAGTCGAGTCTCTTCAAAAACGGGATCACACCTCACCAACCATAACCAATTTATGTAAAAAATCATTTGGTGAGCCAGTTTTAAAGTGTACTTTTCTCCTTTATAAAGGTGCGGATACCGAAAAAAAGCTTGTATATTTTTAATGTTGTACAATTTAAACAAAAAATGGTCAAACCAAATCACAATAAACGATTGCATAAAACAAAAAAAAGTATCATAACTTATAATCTTTAAAAATCGAACTGAGGGAAAATCACGAAAAAATTACAGGAACACATTTTTTTGCTATCATAAAAAATGTTAAGCAATTACCATGCATATTTATCGCAGGTAGCGATTTATTAAGATGCGTAATATACTTCTAGTTACACCATAAAATCAGATTAATCATTAAAAAATGTGAGCTAAGACGTCGCCTGCTGTGGCCCAGTTGGTTAGCTTGCTCTACCGATCACGCAGATCTGGGTTTGATTCCCGGTAAGATCATAGTGAATTTGAGACTTATTCAATTCAAAGATGTGATCTAAGATTGGGTGTTTGCGATGTCAATTCACATTATTTTCATTCCTCCCATCCTTTTGATCCTTCAGCAACAATAGTGATTATTTAACCACTAGTTCGAGCCTTATCCTTCCTTCCCTACTACTCACTTCCAAAAAACTGAGGTTAAGTGACTGAATAACAAACAGTTCTTGTAGAATAAAACTTCCGTTGAGATACCTCCATTAGGAGGCCAAATGCTCTACATTGGGAGCGGACATAGATTAAAAAAAAGACATCGATAGTGGTTTTAACAGTGCTTAAAATAATTTTAATACCCAACAATTTTTCGATGTATTTTTAATTTTTTAGCATACTTATCTTAAAAATAACAAAAATTGATATGAAGAGTTTTGTAACTAAGCCCCGCTTCAAATAATAAAAAAATAAGGAAAAACAATTTTGTAAACACACTGTGAACAGACGCTTAGTGAGCGCCACTGCATCTACTTTTACAATTATCAGACATTTGTTTTTACGGATTCCACTTTAAACATTTTTCAAGTGCGGATTATACTAATAATTCATAATTATGTAAACAAAGCGTATTGCAATTAAGCTTGAGTGTTTTTTTTTTATATTGCCCCGGTATAAGAATAGACAAGCAACAATTTCTGATTAAGGAATTATGGACATCGCTTTATGTGGTAGGTATATTTGTATATTTACTACTTTCGATGGATTCGGCGGTAACTTTGTGGAAGTTCATTTTAATATAAAATAAAAATAACTTAGATTATTCCACGTATTGTGTTACAAAATGTGACACGTGTTTCGCCTCTTTCAGAGGCATCCTCAGACAACTACTTTCGCAAATGTTTGCTTAAGTACGAAACACGTGTCACATTTTGTAACACAATACGTGGAATGATCTAAGTTATTTTATATTGTATATTTACGTAGTTTTTCGTTACTGCATTAATCGTAGATCTGCACTCCGAAAGCATAAGACATCCTGTCCATCTTAACACATTATATGCGGGATACGTAAAAATACGTTTATCGTGTACTGTCAGTTTTGTTGGTATATTGACTCATAATTTAATGGTTTCTTCAAAATAACTACCGTTTATGTCAATAAGCAATACATCTCATAATTAATTATGCCCTGAATGTTCTTTCACACACAGTATTTTTTTTAAAGGATGACGCATGTTTCTTGAATATTTAGGGCATCAGGTTTCACACTTCAAGTGATTGTAAATTTTTAGTAATGATGATTTTATAGTATAATTATTTATATAATTGTATGGTATGGATTAATGATATTTTTTAAACGGAATAAGGTTTTTATAATCAGCTTAGAAAAGTAGTGAAATTGTGATGTATTAAAAATGTTTTCATTTTATTTTTAATGATTGAATGTCACATATGATTTCTTCGAACATTTCAACACACTGTGAGCGAACATGGATTAAAAAAAATATATGAATATGATAATAAATTTATAAAACTAAAATAATGGTTATTGGTAAAATGGACATGATGTCTTTTGAAGTTGAGTAATAGTTTAAATATTTTATAAAACACGTCCCATTTTTTTATGATTCGTTGTATAAGAGATAGCATTGAGACGTCACAGACACAGTGTTTTCGAACACCAAACTGTAATCTCGCTTAAAATGAAAGTTTTCGTACTGGAACCAAATTTCGCCGACATTGCAATCGAAGACTAAAGCACTTACCACTCGGTGAATTATTATAGTAAAATTTATAATTTTTTAATTTTAGATGTGAATGAGAGACAAAGAATTGGTCTTACTCGTTTTTTTCTCGCTCTCGTAAATGCCGACTAAAATCATAACAAAATTTTCGTATCGGTTGGTAGTGGATGAAACTCAGAGTATTTGAGTTGATCTTTACCACGTTACTCTTAAATTGTCATGAAAAAAAATATATGTGATGCAATCAATTTGTGTGTAGCTTTTGAACAATTTTTCAAGTTTGCAGTATTGATCACTTTGCTATTTGACCATTTCAATTTAATAGATTAAATCACAATAAAATATCAAGCTTTTTGGACTTTTTTTAGTCGAAGAGAAAATTCAAAGATCATTTGAATTATTGCCATCGTATAACTTGATAATAATAGTTGATATATGTTTATTTTCTCGATTCATTTTACGCTTTTGTAATAAAATAAGTGCAAGAATACACCGCTTTATAAAATAATGATAACGAATAAAATAAAAAGAGGATTTTTAAAATAAAGCTTGCACCAGCAAAATTATTATACAATGACGAGTCTACATTATGCCAAGTATCTCGAATCGTGCAGAAAAAAAAAGTAACAAAAAATAACTCTACATTATTTTTGCTGAATGACATAAATTCCGAGAATTCTTTGTGAAATGTCCCTAGGTGGGTGAAAACTGAGTACGAGGGGACAGGAATTTATAACTAGAAGCGAGATTCACACCTAAATAAAGCAGTTTATTTATGCAGTTACCGAAAAATGTTGCAGATAGACAATGGCTATTGTTCAATGCATCGTTTGTAATGAAAATAGGCGCGCACTGTTTTGTAACTTTTACACTTTGACAAAAGAAATTTACTAGATGCCCTTGCATTGAAACCGTGGAAAAGGTTGAATATTATATTTGTCATTCAAAAATTATTCTATTTTTTTTTTTTTTGGATATCAAATTTATGGAGCTTCAAGTACCAGGACGCGCCAGCGTCAAGGTTCTTCCAGTCTCCTTCATCGATAAAGATTTTGAAAAATTGTAAATTGCATCCCCTTACCGTCGTTCGCAGACGGAAGGGCGCGATCACTACAGAGATAAGAAGTTCACGGGAACTCCATATGCATTATTTTGCAAATCACATTCCATATGCTTCCTCCATACTATATCCGTACATGTACACACACATGCGGATACATACATACACACATACAGTATACAAATTGTTTTTAAACAAAGAGAGTCATTTTCGTGATGCTAAGTTCGTTCTAAAATTGACAATTTTATACGATATAAGATCTATGGAGGGTCGTCGAGCAGGACTGCTCTGGGTCTAAAACGATTCTCAGGCAGTGTCTCGTCATAGTTGTGGAGATCAGAGATCGTTGGGTTAGAATGTTTTCCTACCTCGCTGTGAAACTTTTGTGATATTTCACGAACGAACTCGCGGATGGTAGGTATTTTCAAGTCTCTGTGAAGCAGCGAGTTACGCACGTACCACGGGGCGTTACATATCTGTCTCAGTGATTTATTTTGGACAATCTGGAGAGTCTTCATATGTTTACGGTGAGCATACGTCCATATTGGAGCAGCGTACACCATGATTGGTCGAGTAATTGCTGTGTAAAGGAGCAGCTTGCTTTTGAGAGTAAGTTTGCTTCTCGCGTTAAGCATAAAGTACAACCTTGCCTTTGTAGCATTAGCTTGACGTTTTTTAATCGCGACGTGTTCATTAAATTTAAGTCGACTATCTAGCGTGAGTCCAAGATACTTAACCGAATTGGACCACTTGATCTCTGCGTTGTGCATGCGTATGCAAGCAAAATTAGGTTTTCTAATAAAACCCTTTGAAAACATTACTGCCGCGCTTTTTTCGGTATTAATTTTGATTCGCCATTTGTCGCACCAGTCTGCTATTGTATCGGCAGCTGATTGAACCTGCGTGACAGCGCCTTGTCGATTTCGAGATTTAGCTAAAATAGCCGTATCATCTGCATATTGTGCTATAATTGCGTCGCTTTCTCCGCCGGAAGGAATGTCATAGGTGTATATATTGTATAGTATGGGTCCCAAAACAGAGCCTTGCGGAACTCCCGCCCGAGTTGACCTTGATGAGGATCGAATTCCATCCATTTTAACGTTGAAACATCTGCCTGTCATGAATGAGTTGAGAATTTTTACCAGCGGTGACCCTATACCAGCCTTCGACATTTTGAATACAAGCCCTTCGGTCCATACTCTGTCGAAGGCTTTTGCGATATCTAAAAAGAGGCCAGCCGTGACTTCTTTAAGAATGAATCCACTTGTGATAAACTCCGTTACTCGGAGGAGTTGGTGGTTTGTCGAGTGGCTAGCACGAAAGCCGTGTTGAGTGTCTGGGATGATTTTTTTCACCGTAACTACTTCTTGTAACCTAATCTTAATTACACGCTCTAAGACTTTGCTCATTGCGGGGAGCAGACTTATTGGCCGGTGATTTACTGGAAGAGTATGATCTTTTCCAGGTTTTGGAATGAGAATAATATCAGCTTCTTTCCATCTTGCCGGAAAATATTGTAATCTCAAGCACGCATTGATAATGTTTACTAGCGAATTAATGCCCTTTTCCGGAAGCTGCTTGAGAGCCTTATTACCAATTTTGTCATTGCCCAACGCTTTCCTGTCAGGTAGGTTTTTGATGAGACTTTCCACTTCTGCAAATGAGGTGGGATAGATAATTTCGCCGTCTGCATCTTGAGATTGATCTAGAATTAACTTTGCAGCGATTTCTATATCAAACGCATTTTTATTCATGACTAAGTTGCTTGGGTCAATTGAGTTAGGTGTAAATTGGCTTTCAAGGCTATCTGCAAACTCTTCAACTTTATCACTGATGGTGAAAACAGGTCCCTTTGGTCCGTAAAGCGGCATCAGCGGGTGTTTTTCTGCGCGGAGGGCTTTGGAGAGGGCCCAATATGGGTCACTTCCTTTAACAAGATCACTTAATCTGTCGTCAGAAGTTTTTTCGCGGTAAGTTTTCATAGCGAGTCGGATTTCAGCAGACAGACGGTTAACGCGCTGCTTAACTAAGGGGTTACAGAATTTTTTCCATTCTTTTCTTGCACGCCGTCTGTCATTAATAAGGATTTTAATGTCTATCGGCAGGGGTTTACTGTAAGGTGTATTTTGTAAAGTTGTTGTAGCATAAGCGGCAGCTAAGTTAATGTTTGTATTGAGATTAAGAATCTCAAAGTCAATGCTTTGGTTATCTTTAAGATCACACTGAGGAATTATCATATCGTCAATAAAAGTCTCAAATACGTCCCATTGGACTATTTTTTGCGTTTGACTTAAGTTATTATGACTAAAATATGTTGGATCACCTAACCTCAATATGACAGGATGGTGATCCGAATTAAGCTCGTGTACTATATGAGTTTCATAAGGAAGGTTGACTCCACTCAGAATAGCAATGTCTATAACATCCGGTAATCCTCCATTTCTTGGTAGAGTTGTTGGATCGGAGGGTGCGGCTACAATTGCTTCAATATTACTAATATAAGATTTTAACTGTCGTCCGCGTGAGTTTGTTAGTCTACTGTACCAGTCTTGATGCTTCGCGTTGAAATCACCAGCGGCAATTGTAGGTACACCGATAGGAATAACTACTTCTAGGTCCCTAGTCAATATTTCAAAAATTATTCTATAATAAGAACAAGAGGTAGACACAAGCATATTGACTTTTGAAGTATATTTTTTAAAATTACTGATTTTAGTTCAATCATTCTTCCTCTCCTTACAAAGAGAGATAAATTATATAAAAATAGAGCTTGGCCAAGACTAGTGATTTGCTTATAGCTATTGCAGCACTTCTTTGAAGTGTGGATTAGAAAATAATTAATTATATCTCATTCAGAGCAACCGACTATTCGAACTAGTGAACTAGTCCGAACACAAAACAATCTAAACGCGATGCACGCGATTATGCTAAAAGATCAGACAGTGGTTCGAGTGAAAGACAAAATATAAACTATCTATATTTATTTGACCGAAAAGATACCCTCACCACCTGTAGCATGCCTTCCTTCACATTTCAGCGTACCTAAATATTGTTTCTCGACCGCGTACTCGGTTCATCTAAATGAGGGTTTTTTAAACAACGTAGACAGAAATATTTATGCACATTTGAGGTCTGCACGGGCCCGGGTCTGGCCCGACCCACGACGGGTTTGGGTGGGTAAGCATAATTGAGATTCGGCTCGTGCTGGGCCCGGGTAAGGAAATTATTTCTTCAGAAAAATATTTCAGACTATGTTCCTGTTATAAGTCAGCCATGATTATTTTAACGATAACCAGCTCTATAGAGAATCGTAAATTTTTGTAAATTTGTAAAGAACGGGATTTTTCGGGCTGAGGAGTATAAATTTCGACTTCCGGTCGGGTTCGGGTAACAAGTGTGGTATTAGACTCGGGCCTGGGCCATATCGGGTAATTTTCTAACATTTCGGCCCGTGCAGACCTCTTATGCACATGCTTTCAAACAAAAATTTCATTCAAGTGTCCGTGATGGGCAACGAAAGATTTTACTACTTTGGCATCAACTAATGAAATTTCATTACAGAGAAATATTTTAACGTTGTTTATTTTCACAGCAATCGCGCAAAAAAGATTATTTTGAAGTTCGAGTACTTATTTTCTGATGCCAGACACATCCAGCAATGAAAATAGTCGAATATAAAACGGCGCCCGTAAAAATGATGTTTCGTCGAAAGCCGAGGAAAATTTTATAATTTCCATAACAAAGCAATAATCACAAAGAACACGGCTCGTCGTAAAAGTATTAAAAATTACGTTTTAGTATTAAACCGCGTTTTAAGATGTATGCAAAAATAATCCCAAAAAGCCATTGTTCTAAAAATCCACTAATTCGGGTTGTGCACAGGGGCGGCTCGCAGGGGTACTTTTTATATTCGATGCCGACCTACGATAAAACAAATTAATTTTTAATTAAAACCCGCTGACTTTATACGGCGCTGCGATCGTGCGGCTGAATATTAAAAAGGCTCTGCCGGTTGTTTTTTTCCCTGGCCCCTGACCCATACTCCCGAGTTACTTATTCTTTGTATACGATGCATAGAGGGTGACTTTTTATTACTTTTATTAAAAGAGATTATATTTTTGTGCAGTGGTTATTGAACAGAAATTTGTCTCGACCGTAATATAAGAATTCAATGCGAGGGGAAATCAAATGTCAAATAGTCGTGTACAGCTTTATCTATGCATAATTTCAAAAGTTTAGTCACAAGATCCGATATTGAAATGAAAAAAATGTACTTCGCTTGATTTGTGTAATAAGTTTATCAAAAAAAGATGAGATGCAAAAAAAACCATCGGTATTGCTTTTGCTTTAATAAAAACATAAAATTAACGTGGGAAAAAAACATTTTTATGAGATATTCGATTTTGATTAATATTATCAAAATGACAGATTTGTCTTTATAATTGGTTAAATTATAAAGTTGAAGTACGTCCGTTGCTAGTTGGTGCAAACAGGAATAAATAGCTCTGTGAAAAAGAGAAAATGAGTGACTGAGTAACAAACAGTTCTTGTAGAAAAACTTTTGTTGAGAAACTTTCATTGACACCACATTGGGATCGCACATGAGTAAAAAAAAATGAATGAAAATCTTAAATGTGGTTTTATCTTTAAATTCACATACAATACATGAGAAAACATATGTTTTATAATATAATCAGGAACTGTTTAGCTATTCTTCTTCTTATTCTTCTTTGGTCATGTTCGCTCCCTATATGGAGCGTATGGCCGCCACGCGGCACTTCCATGTAATTAGCTAATCAGTATACTTTTATCAGTTGAAAATAGTACAAATCGTCCCACGGGTAAAAGGGTAACATGTGCTATGGAATGATATCTACCGGTTCAATTTAAAATTTATGCTTCTTAACAATATACAAGAAACATTTTAATTTTCACAATAACAGCGTGGTTTCAATGCAAAAAAATATTTTGTAGAAAAGTTTAAGTTAATATTAGACTGTAACGTCTTGACTACAGAGCATAACGTGATGTTTACTATCGTATTTAAGGTTTCCATTTTATCAACAATATAATTAATTTGAACAGAATGCACAAAAATATTAAATAATTATGTCGTATTAATCAGCCTGTATGTATATCATTGGGGTGGTTGGTGATTCGAGGGCAGTTAGATAAATTGTTCAGAAGGAAAGGGTGCGTAATTTTACTTCATGAAAGTGTATGTATAACACGGAAATACTTGTGAGCTTAACAATCTATGGGAGCATCTACGATAAACCTTTAATAATTTACAAATAGATTATATGAAGATACGGTACATTGCAAAATAAATTATTATATTATTCGTAATTAAATTCATAAAATAATGAAATGTAATTATTACAATCGTCAGGAGTGTAGCAATTTATTTTTATGAATGTCGCTTTCTCCGCTAATCTCGTCTGTCCGAATTGAATCTTCTTCACATGCTGTTATTAATTATTTTACAAGTAGACTCACATCTGCAACTTGTAAAAAGACTTTAAGTTGACAGAAAGTAACATTCACAGATTTTCACAAGACTTACGAATAGTGAGGGCGGAGAAAATTAACTGAGGCAACCAATGCTTACACTGGACTAGTCCATCATTGAAGAATAATGGAGAATCATCTTTTTTTCTTAACGTAGATTATCTACATACTCTACATTAAGGTTCTATATAAACTGGCATTTATTAGTATCCTTACCGTTGGAAACATTCGAATTCAACATTTTAGAAAACGTTATTTGTTAAATTGTAAATCTCTTTTAGGCTGCCCGTATCCTTGCTGTGGTCCCGGTATCTCGGTATTGATCATTCACCATAAAATTGTGCCAAAACTGTTTGAGATTCTTGGAGAATTACGGGATTTTAAATTATTTAGGGATGTGGGCTTTCGGGATCCCAGGTTTGATCACTGGGGAAAAAATTCATAAATTGAGAGATTTATAGATCTCACAAATATTAAAAAAAAAGAATACTTCTTTTTTAAGCTAGCTGGCTGATTTAAAAAAAAACCTAGAAACGGGACCCTGAGTTGGGCAGCCTTAGCTGGTATGCATTTTATAATTGAACACAGTTGTATTTAAACATAAATATATTATATGGGTGGTGTCAAAAAAGTATTTCTCATGAAAACAAAAATCATTCCGATGGATGTTTTTATAATTGTTTATTGTTTAAAAAAATAAAAATACAGTACATGACATTTCAGCTGACGCCAATTTGCCATGTACTAGACAAATATAATGAGACAACATATAAAATAAAACTACATAATACATCAAAATCAAGAAATAAAATAGTAAAATTTAGTTTAATATTTAACAGTTTATCCACAGTTTATCACTAAAAATATCCAGTTTTCTAGGCAATGAGTTGATCAGTCGAACGGCCCTTGGAACTGGTTACTCATACGTCCTACGCGAGGAACAAATTTTTAAAAACAAAAGTTTTTGGTCATAGTTTTGCCCACGTAAGAATAATAATGTCAATTTAAAAATAAACAACGAAAATTACCTGGATTATCTTAAAATTTTACGATTTCAATAATCAAAACTGAGAGACATATTAAGAGCGTAATGTTTAATTTAATTTATTATACTGGACCAAATTTCATTATCTCTAGAGGAAACTATAAACAAGACAATTAACGGACAGTCTCTAGACCACCCGTTAAAGAGAATGACAAACCGAGGAGAGCGACATAAATTTTAAAACCTTAAAATTAAGTTTTAAGTCCCCACGCAAGAGGATTCTTCGTCAGCTAGGGAATAGTTTATAATAGAGATGGAACACTTGATTACTGAGTAACCGAGAAACAGTTACTTTTTTTATTATTTTTTGTCATAAATATATAAAATATCGATTACCATGTCCATTTTAAAGATGTGCGATTGAGAATATTAACAAGATGTTCTTGTAAAAGAGGTTATGTTTCCATCGTAGACAAACATGTCTTTAAACACAGGTACATAAATCGTCGTGTTCAAAATAAGATGTAAACCAGTAAACACCGCACCCGGATATAACAAAAACCCAAAAGTACAGCTCATTTACGTAGAAAACCAGCTGAAATAGTGACAAAAGAAATTGTTACTAGTTCAATATTGTCAGAACTTAGATATTAGACATGAAATTACTAGAAATAGCAACGAGTCTGTTGGCAGTCGTTTCCTGTGGCGATTTTCGTGCTTAAATTACATCAGCAGCAATTGATTATATAATAGTTGGTAGCTTACTCTTTAGTGTGTTGATAGGCCCTAGATGTAGAAATGATAAAGTTCTGTTCACTCACTGTATGACGTCAAAAATTTAAAATATACTGCACAGTTTCCCTTGAATGCTACCAAGTTGACGGGACTCGTGGGTCCGACAGCTGACCGAACTGGCTTGTTCCTGTGACATCAAATGACAGTCCCAGAGAATATGGTCAGAGTCCTACATTTCACCACATTTTAAGCCATCAGAGATAAAGAACAAAATTAGAGTTTAATAACACGTTTTTATTGTTCTATTCGTATGGATTTATTAACAAAATTGTATAAAAAGCAATAATATGTTCCGAAGAGGCAGTGCACCTGGCCAACGAATAAAATGATAAAACTTTATTGTTGTACATTTATTAAGTTATCTTAATATAGTTTTCAAACGCATCATCATTGAGTAATTGAGTATATTTTATTTTAAAAGAATAAAAAAAAAGCGATTAAAGTTTTGGGCTGCCAAAACAGACTACAAAAAAAATATGGCCCAAACTAGCCGCTACAAACTTACATAAAATAGGGGTTTAATTATTGACAGTTATCTTTGTCGAAAAAAGCTGTACATTATTTTTATTCAACTACCCTTTGTTCCAAATTTTAGCAAATGTCCGCTCCCAATGTGGAGCATATGGACTCCTAATGGAGTTAACCTCAACAGAAGTGCTTAGTTGCTTAACCTCTCTTTTTCCAAAGAAAGTAGGGATCGAAGGATAGGGCTAGAACAGGACTAGTAGTAAGTTAATCGCTCTCGATACGCCTCGTTCATGGAATATAATGGGCGGGAGGGGGGAATTCTAGACGTCACATACATCCATGCCTTCGAACAGAAATTCATAAATCGATTGAAAAATCAATTTATAAAACTGTCCGCACCGCGATTCGAACACGTGCCCTCCGTAACCGAAGGATTGGAGACCCAACAACGTTGACCACTCAACCACACAGGCGGCTTTATTAATGAGACAATCATTTTATTAATGACATAAAATTAATAATTTATTTGTCATTAAATATCCGTGTCGCGATTTCTCCCATCTCTAGTCCGGAGGCTGTAGCGAGCTTCAGGATAGGGCGCCAAGGACTTAATGGGCCGGAACACTACAGCCTGTGAGTTTAATTACATTTCTTGACCCTCTCGCGAACGAAGGTAAATCACAAGACGCCTCTCTTTACTCGAGAATCTAAGTATGCCGCGCCTTGTGACTCTATTTTGGTGGTCGTTTTTACCCATTAACTGTTTGAGGCACTGTTTTCATTGACAAGAAAATTTTAGTTCAAAATCAAAGTTTGTGCAATTGTTGTGTTTTCTATGCGGGCTATTTTTCCACGCTGTATTTGAAGTGCATTTTTGCTTGATACAGTTTCTTTCTACGGCAACCTGGGGTGGGTACTGGCTACCTCCAACTATGCTCTTCACCTCTCACTGCTTAAAATAATCATCCTACAGCGGAACATCCTACTATTATATTGATGCGGAAGGCAGTCAAAAGCATCATTTAGATTTATCTTTAGCCTGGTTCCATTGCTTCTCTGGAACACATCATAATTTTAGTAAAAACGACTATCGAAAGAGAAGTGTTATTTTGACATGTTGGAGAGCATTATCAGTTGATAATGCTCGTGAGGAGCGAAACCGGTCCTGATCAAATACAATTTTAAGTGGAAAAAGTACTAATTTTTTAAAAATATTTTTATTATAATGCTATTCCACCAAGTATTGACAGTGAACACCTTAAAAGTGATGTTGGAGAGCCTTTGAGTACTATCTTTAAGATGCATACAAATTAGCTGTCATGGGAGAAAGCATATCAATAAACGGAAGAAAAGGTATTTCATAAGGTGCTGGTGGTCATGCCAATGCGCCAAATATTTTAAAGCTGAAAGATCATCCGAGATAAACTCGATGAGAGTTTTTGTATTGCAAGTCACTCGATTTACGCTCGAGGCAAATTGACATTACAGACACCCATGTCTTACGTCTCAAATTTAAATTTTAAAATCTACATTTGTCAATGACCTTACCAGGAATCGAGCCCAGACCCACGTGGTCGGTAGAGCAAGCTCTAATCAACTTAACCACAGCGAGTGTACATGGTAAAATATAAGTACTTTTTTAAGAATTGGTAAAATATATGTAGTTTCTAACATATCAGATATGATTTCAACAATGACTTGATAACAAAAATACAGACAAAAAATTACACAACTTGCGTGGAGTTAAACCCAAAACTTTTCATAAAAAACCATTACATTAATCAAGGACCTACTCAAATTATTAGACAGAGCATTTTTTTGATTGGACCAGCAGTTTTTTAACATATTTTATTTAAGAACTAAAAGTAAACCCGAAGTGGTTAATGGTATTTGAGAGCAAACGATAATTACATTACTGCAGCTTGTGTCCTTAAAATGCTAAAATAAAGACAAAAAACAACAACAGAAGAAAAATATTCAAGTATTATCATTAATCTTTTGAGCTTTTAAAACACAACTTAGAAATTCGGCCATATAAATAAATGCGAAGATAAAAATGCTAATGAATTTTTAATCACTTTCATAGATTTATTATTAGTACTAGAAACAAAATATCGTTTCTTTGACGATAATTTGCAGAAGTAAAATTTTATCGCTCTTGATAAATTAAACGTTTGGGTCAATTCCACTTAGTGGAAATTCTTTATATTGTTGTGTTTATGTAGAGTTTACTTTAATTTTCCAAAGATATTTTTTCGTTGGAAATTTTGATAGTAAAAGTACAATACATCAGTCTCACAAATATTTTCATTATATTCATTAACATTACTGATTTTTAATTGCCAAAATACCAATTTTTAAGCTTATTTACAATGAGTCGGTTGCCGCTTATGAATTAATGAATCTTTTAGTTTTTATTTCCTATAAAAAAATAATAAAAATAAATAGTATGAGACGCTTAAAAACAGAAAAACCAGTAGATTAACATTTTGTCATAAAACGAACACACGCTCGTTTACTGATATTCAAATAAAAACATTGACAAGTTGAAAGTTTTTTCCTTATATAATGGAAAATAATTAATAAGCAAAAAAAATGTTTTTTCTTGTTTTTATGAGAATCATTTTTGGTATATTCATGATAATACATACACCAATTAATTAAACAGATAATTATTGATTGTCTAAATAAAATTCTAAAAATTACACAAACCTTAACTGTTCATCAAAAATTCTTGGTTGGGTTCCGTTGAAATAAGATAAAATAAAAACGCAATTGTATCTAGGTATACATGAACTAAATTTAAAAAAATTATAACTAAAATTCATTTCTTTTTTGAAAGTAAAAAATAGTTTTCTCGATATTTATCGTCACGCAGATGAGGAATGTCTTTAATTATGAAATATTTTTTTTTTAATTGAATAGATAAACACAATTTTTAAGCTTTAAAGAACAATTGAATATAGCGAATCATACATCTAATAAGCAAGCATGTTCATTGAAAATAAGATACTTATAGTTTTGATTTTCTTATAAATCGATAATTCAAAACTTTTATTTATTAAACTATTGTGAATGAGACGTGAAGATTTTAATTTAAATGTGAATTAATAATCATCCGCTATGAAATAAATCTCAGTGATTGACAAGCAGTATTCCGTTAAATTTTGTTTTTAACTATAAAACGAAAATATTTAAAAAAATACTAAAATATTCAAACTAAACAAACATTAACAAAAAACCTTTAACTAAATATTTATAAAAAATATATGTTTTTAAAATATAAAATTTCTTTAGCTTTCTTAGCACATCTCATTCGTAACGTTGTTATACTTTGTTATAAGTTTCATTTTCTTCCCAAACCGCTGCGTAACTGAGTTTCTAAGACAAATAATAAAAGCAAGGTGCTTTTGGCGTCAACGCAAACAGGCAAAATAACAAAAAGCTCCTGTACATATTATCTGCCTTGCAATGGGATGCTTTCACGAAAATGAGGCTTTGCAAAATGAAATTTGCGTAGGCGATGAAAATAAAAGCTCATTGAAAAGCTTTGTAAATAATTGTGGTTATAATAATTATAAGCAAATAACAAGCACTTTGTTTACTGTTAAAATGAATTTATTGAACGATTGAGTTTTGGTTTTTCGAAAAATTGGTGAAAAAATTATTTCATCGTCACCATAAATAAGTTATTTTTGTTGTACTGAAAAAAAATACTAAAACAGAAACACTGTTGCTGAAGATAGAAATAAAATAATATTGTATTATCTTTGCTCAATCGTCTAAATTTTATAAATGCTTTTTAAAATAATATGACAAATGATTAATGTGAAATTTAGATGTAAACATTGAAGCTCGTTATAATTTGAATTGGCGTTTTTTGGCAGCACTCTTCAGAATAGAGCAAAAAAATCAAATAAGTCAACAATGAATCTATTTGGCACTACGGTTTTGTTAAAACTGTAAATAACACTCTACGCAAATATTTCATCTTAGAACCTTATTTTTGTTTTCATAATGTAATATTTATTTTATTCATTTTATGAAAGTATGATTGGATAATTTCTTTTTTTTAATAAAGTGATTATTTGTTGTCAGTATACTTATTTTTTACATTTTTATTGCTACTAAAAACCTAAAACATTAAGTGTCTGGTTTAATGTCTGGTTGGTAAACAATTTTAAACGTTGTTACGATTTGCATGTATTAAGTACCCTTCACGATCTAAGGGTATAATAATTTTTAAATCGATTATTCATAGACTTTTATTCAAAATAATAAATGTCTGCAATCCTGACATTCTTGAAATCACCAATTAGAAGTCCATAATAACCTACGCATGTTTACGGTTTTAAAATCTATATAAGGATTTGTATTCAATGATATATATGTCTAAATAACCCCTCACCACACATCTGTCCATACAAATGTTGCTCAGTGAATGATATTTGGTATCTACTAGTTTTTTCATAAAACCATTATCATGCCTGAACCCTGTCAAGTCCTTGATAAGAACATCTTCTTTTCACATACCAAATTCAAAGACTAAAACTAACACATTGGGTGTCAATATGGCTTTAAAAGAAAAAAAATCTTTTTTAGAAACAGTCACATCTTGTTGGCTAATTAATGCAAAAATAATTATCACAAAACGTTGACACGTCACGCGCAGCGATATAATGGGCATGCTTTGTGAAAGCAAAGATCATTTGCACTGCTACTATACTACCTGCTATTGCGTAGCTTGATTATGGTGCTATTTATCAGTGGAAATTGGAAAACAGGCCGCGGAACGTGTAATTTCGTTATGCGGTGTGAGCACCCCTCTATCAGCCTGTGTTTGGGGCACAAAATTTACAGCACCAGCTCCCAAGGGGTTGCTTTATAAAATTTGCTATGAAAATAAATACAGCATTTTTTTTAATAAAGCACAAGAGGAGGCAAATTTTTAGTACATTGTACTATATTAAACAACGACATAATGAAAGAGGTTCATTGATAATTTTTATTCACGCATATCATTGTTTGTCGCATTTTTCAAATAAAATTAGCACAATGAAAATATGCAAAATATTTTTATTAGCTGTTAAAAGACTATCCGACTATTTCTTAAACTTTACAGTGCCTTTAAATAAGTGGGAGCACAGATGAAAACAGTTGTACAAAAAAAAGTAAGTGATTGTTTTGTATTTTGTGAGAAAATTTATATCAAAAGTGATTAATTTACTTAGTGATGATTTTTTATTTAATTTAAAATGTTTTATTTTGTTCGACATGTGACAAAAGTTTATATTTTTTTGAATTCATGTCTACTCTAAATATGAAGCATATGGCCTCCTAATGTAGGTGTTTTATTAAAAGTTTTTATTCGGCCAACTTTCTACATTCGAAAAAAGTAAGTATAATAGGATAGAATCTCACTTCGTTCCTTTATAAGATGAGATGAGTTGGAAGAAACTTATAATATCACCGGTGTGAACTAGTTGTTTTGATTTACTCTACCGAATAAACAGATCTGGGTTCAATTACCAGCAAGGTCAGCATATATTTTTTTCAATTTTAATTTGAGCCCCAAGACGTGGATATTTATGATTTCAATTCTCGTCGAGTTGATCTCAGTTAATTTACAAAAAAATCTCATCAAATTTATTTCGAATAATCTATCAAATTTTAAAATATTTGACGCATTGGCGTAAACTGTAATTTCAAATATTTTTTTAAATAATAAAAAAAAAACACAGAAGACTCCAAACGAAAATCCATATATCACTCAGTTGGAGAGAGTGTAGGTGAAAAAGATGAGGCTAGAACAGGACTAGAGGTAAGCTTATCGCTTTCGCCACGCCCCGTTATTTTTGAATTAGAAGGATGAGATGGAATTAAGACATCACAAATAGGGCATCCAATCCCGGGATCCGTGATCCCGTAATCCCGGGATCCCGTTCAATTTTCTGATCCCGAAATCCCGGGATTGACATGGTCGCGATCCCGGGATTTCGGGATTGAGAAATTTGTAGTAAATCTCGAAAAGAGAGATGAAATTGGCAAATTGTCGATTGAAATTTCTCGGTGAGCTAAAAAAAAAAAAAAAAACGAGGTTTTGTGGGAATTCGGGAAAAAAGTATACCAAATTGAGGATTTCAAATTCCTCGGTGAGCTAAAAAAAAAAAAAAAAACGAGGTTTTGTGGGAATTCGGGGAAAAAGTATACCAAATTGAGGATTTCGAATTCCTCGGTGAGCTAAAAAAAAAAAAAAAAACGAGGTTTCGTGAGAATACGGGGAAAAAGTATACCAAATCGGAGATTTCAAATTCCTCGGTAGATTTATCTCAATCCCGGGATCCCGGGATCCCGGGATTGAAAATTTATCAATCCCGAAATCCCGGGATTGGAAAAAGGCTCCGGGATTGGATACCCTAATCACAAACACCAATGCTTTCGAACATATATCGATAAATTGATTGAATAAATTCTGTTCATACAAACATTGATTTTTATAATACAACTAGCTGGCCCGACGAACTTCGTACCGCCTCAGAATCAATAAATGTTGTGTTAATTTATTGGATGAGTTAAATTCAGTTTGAATGAATACTCAAAATGAATTAAGTTCAATAAATGTGCAAAATTAAAAATGAAAAGTATTTTAATTACATTGAAATGATGTTATTCACGTGGCACAGTCGATAGATTTAAAAGAATGCAGTGGACCAACGATTTGATTTTGAATTGTGAAGTTGAAATGATCCACATCTTTGTTATTTGCTGCAAGAATTGCTCGTTCAATCAACCAATTATGATGTTTGTGATTAGCAATGATATTCAGGAACACTTTGTTGATTGTCCTTCGATGAGACGAAATTTCAAAAATTCGGCAAAAACGAAATCAATCCATTCGATTCGTCGACAGGAACACGGCCGTTACAGATAGTCAGCAAATGCTTGGAGAAATCTGCGGCATATGGTCGTTTAGAAATGCAACTCGCATGTTTGTCGTTAGCTGAAGTTTCTTCACATAGCGCCACAGAGTCGATGTTTTAAGGCAAGAGTTTATTTCATCGGCAGCGGTCGATCTTGGAATGACTGGTAGTGTTTGGCGAAAATCGCCAGATATTAGAATCATTGCGCCTCCAAAACATTTTGAGTCATTGCGCTGATCTTTCATAGTTCGGTTGAGTGCTTCCAATGCGGAGGAAAAATAAGCCACCATTTCCCTCATCAATTGCCTTCATTAAAGTATCGTACACTTTCTGTTGGGGGTTCAACAGTGGTACATTCGTTCGAAGTGATTGGTTCAATGCATCTCGATCATATTCACGTTTACGTTTCGATTCTCGATCGAAAGCGTCGTTCATTCCTCGATCTGGCGACGCATCATGCAGCGCATGAGGTAACACATATCTTCGATCAAAAGCAACGCCTGGTTATGTATCTCCTCATTCACCTCGAGATCGAGATTTCCTGAACTGACGTGAATTCGGTGTAAAGTGTCTTCGGACATGTCATCCTTGTACTTGTTCCACAGTTCACGTGGATTCGATGGGAAGCATGTCAAAATAATGATAGCAAATAATGTGCGTATCTGACTTGGAGACGCAGAAACAATTGCTTCAGCGATTGTCATGTCCCAATGAGTTTAGTTTTCAAGCAAATTGAGCTATTGACATGCGGCACGAAATGTTAGGCATACGACGCCATTGACAGTTCGAAATGATTCGAAATGTCGACCCGAAGGGAATTATTGGTTGTTTTTCAGATTTTTCATGTTCACAGAACTGAAAGACTCTTAGAAAACCATTCTGAGCACTCTTACTGATTGGTTTAGAAGTACTTGGCATAGCTAATACCTCTTTATTTCACTGTATTTTAAAAAATAAAATTACATCTTCACAATGTTGACAAACGACTACTTTTGTTTGACAGTAACTGTCAAACAAAGACTGTTGCTAAGAAATGTGTTGATCTAGGATAAATTTGTTCTCAATGCTTGTCACCAACATAATGACAGGGATCTTTTCAAAATTATTCAAATAATACTTTTTTATAATTTTACGAAAGTTCATTCTAAATTTTCATATTTTTTATATTACGAAATGACATAAATTCTCATTATAACAAAGAACGCAACATTTTCCAAATCTTCAATATTATATTTATGAGATTATCTTTTATTAGAAAAAAAAATATATTTTTGTTTAATGTTTCACACATACAAACAGTTATACAGTCAATCCTGTTTTTATGCGGTAGATGTGTTCCACGAAATATCGCAAAAAAAAAATCGCATAAAAACAACTTGACTTCCATAGAAATAGTCGGGTGCGTTACTTAAATTTTAAAATCCGCATAACTTTGAAACAGCGAGTTAAAATATACACTAAATCGCAAACTATAAGAAAATTAGGGGAAAACCACGGCGTAAAAATATTAAAAAATAGTCACTGTATGACAATTCTATATGTGTTTTAAAGCATGTGGTTCTAAATCACTCTTTTTCGGAAGAAATAGTATGCGCATCAATTTCATAAAACTATGGTTGTTTTCTAACAATAAAATTAGTGATCAGAGTTTGTTCAGATTTTCTTTTTCGATAATTAATTGTTTATGCAGTTTGTTATACCCATATATATAATATATTTTAAAGTTATCGTTGAAACTTGAATGCGCGATCAGAATTTGAATAATTTAGAAAGAAATGATCTTCTAATTTACTGAAAAGTTGGATACCTTCTTCAATTATTTTCGCAGTGAAGGAACTGGAATTTCTTTCAGTTGTCATTGTTTTCTGGTTTTTTGTCAATAATTAAATTTAAATTATGAACATCTTCGTCACTTATAGCTTTATCTGTAAGTAATTCGTCGATATAATTTTCGCTAAAGGTATCAAACCTTTCTTCGCCAAGTTCAGGTGCTAAAGTAATCATTTCAGCTGATATTACCGATGGCAGATGCAACATCAGTAAAAAATCGCATTACTTCAAAATCGCATAAAAAAACCGCATAAAAACAGGATTGACTGTATATAGGGATCAAAAATAAAATAATGATTTGATAGTATTCTATAACAATATAATATACATGAAAAGTATACTGATTTTTTTTTACATACCTTCTGATTTTATGTACTTTCATTCGTCTTTTCACATTTCAGTATATATTTTAGCGACGGTGATGAACATGAGACATAAACTCCTAAAAGTTTTTTTTTTAAATGGATATTGAAGATTTAGTTTCGATTTAGTTTAAAGTTGGCATTCCTAGCTTGATTAACAAAATGCCTCACATGAGGTAACACATGTCTTCAATCTAAATCAAAGCCTGGTTATTTATCTCTTCATTCACCTCGAGATCGGGATTCCTTGAACTGACACGAATTCGATGTAAAATGACTTCCGACATGTCATCCTTGAACTTGTTCCACAGCTCACATGAATTCGATGTGAAGCATGTCAAAATCATGATAGAAAATAATGTGCGTATCTGACATGGAGATTCAGAAACAATTTGTTCAGTGATTGGCATGTCCCAATAAGTATAATTTTCAAGCAAATTGAGCTCTTGACATGCAAGTAGAAACATTCGTCATTTTTCGGATGAACTGTGTAAATGCGACCAAGAGCATCAATAGTCATTCGGGTGATCAGGAACCGCATCGCTTTGCTTTTGACGTTAAAATGTCTTCGATATAGCGTTCCAAGTGTAATAACGTGTCATCTCAGAGCAAAGCAACGTTCGTGCAAAATATTGTTGTCAAAAATTTATCATACCTAATTATAAACATAACCTTATTTCAATATTATCCGATTTTCTTTCGTTTTCATTTCATATCATCGATTTCTTTTATTCTAATCCATATTCTAAATTTAAAATTATTCATAAGCCAATCGTATGCAAAAGAAGCAAAAACAAACAAATATAGAAAACAGTGCGATCTGGTGGATTTTTCTGAAACCAGCTTACGACATTTTATCGTTTGAAGCTCGTTCGTCATTTAAAATTTTTATTCTGTATGAAGATATTTATTTTCTTTATAATTTATTTTCCGTGATATTTTTCCGATGTTTTAATGCTTATTCTGCTATTCTAGGCAAAAAGGAATTTTATAAAGCAAAGATCATTGAAATCCTTGGAGTAATTCTCGAGATATACGTGGTGTAAATAACCCGACTTTGTTTTATATATATAGATACCTACTGTAAGTTAATTTTAATATGCCTATAACCTTTCCGGAAGTGCAAGCAAAAAGTTTGTCGAAGTTTTATTGAAATCGGATCAGCGGTTTGGCAGCCCAAAGAGTACAAACAAAGAATCATTCATTTTTATAAATTAGATATACTGAAACAAAACAAATGTCTTATTTTTAAATATAAATGAAATGCGTTTTCCTGTAACCGTCACCGAGTTTTTTTTTTACGAAAAACATTTAATATTTTCAATCTCACGTTATTGTTCTCATTATATTTGTTGAAGGAAACTTCATAGCGAAACTTTGTCGATTCAAATAAAACTGGGTGACGAACAATTACTTTCAAAAAATAATTCGGTCAAAGTACTACAGAATTTTCTTTTGAGGCCAGATATACTTGAAAGCATTCTCAGTAACGGGCTTGTTTATATTGTGAGCCAAAATTTTAGTACGACAAAAATTATAAACATAGTTCTTTATGCAAGAAGTTTTGCGTATTATATTTTTTTATTCCATTATAAAATAAATTTTATTCCACTCATTTTTTTTATGAAGTTTGTTTGATGAAAAAGTTAATTTTTATTAAAATTATGATTATTTTGACACGGTATATAATGCCGGTTACCGTAACCAAGTAATATTTCTTTAAAAAAGAAGTCAATGTATCGAATCCTCTTTTAATTATTACAAAAATAGTTTTCTTCTAAAGATATGAATATCAATCAGTTAAATGTTTATTTATTTTTAACTTATCAATCTGATCATTAAAAAGTACATAGAGAGAGTGGGCAATATACTTAAAAAAATCTTTTCACAAACATATCTCTTTCGAATATGTTGACCCTTTCAAATGACAAAGGTTCTGTAAACATATTTTATGCCGGATCCACGGTCTAAGTCCACGGTAAAAGTTTATGGCTTTGATTACGTTACTCACGGCGTCGATTCCCAAAACAGACAGATTTATAACAGGAATTTTAAATCGATTTATAAATTTCAGTTTAAAATCATGGATGACTAAAAATGGGGCGTAGCGAGAACCATAAGGTAACTACTAGTTCTGTCCTTGTTTAACTTCTATCTCTACTGTTTTTTAAATATGGGAAAAAGAACAAATTACTAACAAGCAGTTCTTCTTTACGGTTCAATATTTTCTACATTGAAAAGACATGGGTAAAAAATATGGGTCGTGTTTTGTTATACGTTTTTTTTAATTAGTCAATAAATGAAGTAATGCCAGACTGTACTAGACAAGTGAAAAAATTAATCACATTTAACCAGTTGAAGACCAAGCGGACACAGGTGTCCGAAACATATGCAAGCAAACACGGATGTCCAAGACATTTAAAAATCAAATACTTGGTATTCTAACAGAATATAAGCAATTTCTTGATGACAATGTGTGGTGCCATCTATACTGAGTCAATATAAGTTTTTAAAATATCGAATTCAAATGTATATTTTTTTGCAAAATTATTTTTCTCAAAAACACGCAGTATCTCTGAGACATATATATTAATGATTTATTTGCGCGGTATTCAAACGGTTAAATAAGAATAACATATGTAAGACAAACATAAATCTCTTATTAAAACGCTTGAATACAAATATCTTTAATTAAAGACTCAATTTCTTAACGAATTAGTAAGGATAATTATATAACAAACATTTTTTTTAAATTATAATAATATATTGTATAGTTATAATATTTACTTTAAGTCATACAAGCAGTCGTTTTGGAAATGTTAATTTTATAATACTAAACGCTGACCACCAAATAATGTAGATACAGTATATACGATAACATGCAAAATAAACTATAATGCAATTCAGGAAGTTATTTAAGCCGTTTTACGGTGAAAATAACTTTATATTTCACGTTTCGGGTTATTTGAACGACTCTTCTAGCATTCTCTTGTACACACAAACTCCTGCTTGCACGCCATATAAAATCGTCTCAAATTCCAAATTCTTGGCCACTACTTTGTAGTATCATCGTAATTTGTTTGAGGTTCCAAAAACGTATCAAAAATCATGAAACGGCCATTTTTCAACGCACTAGAATTTTAGTGAATACTATTATAATTAAATGAAACTCAATGATATGTACTTTTTAACGCTTCTAATTTGATTCAAACCGTCGGATTTCGCCTGCTGAGGTCTAGTTAACTAGAGCTTGGTCTACCAACCGGGCGGGTCTAGGTTCAATTCCCGGTATGGTCAATATCAAATTGAGACCTAAAACATGGGTGTTTGCGATGTCAATTTACCTTGAGGTGATCTCGAGTGACTTACAATAAATTCTCATCGAGTTTTTTTCGTATGCTCATTCAACGTTAAAATAAAAGACGCGTTGGTTTTAGCTGTAGTGTCAAATGTTTTTTTTTAACAAATTTCAAATCTAAAAATTGGTGGGAGTGAACAAAATTTAAGCGGTTCAAATTTATTTGTTAGCATTTTTGGCTTAAGGCTCTCGTCAGAACTAGGCATTAAAAAATAAATGCTTTATATAGTGTTATTTTTATTTTATAAGAAAGCCTTTTGTTTGTTCGACTCAAAAACTATTCCCACTGTCTATATAACAGTCTGTGTACTTAAGTCTATCAATTTTCGTAAAATATCGGTATTTTTGCTAACTAGTACACTGCAAAATGTTCTATCACGGTTGCAAACGATTGATATTGCTGTGTAGTTAATGATAAAATCAGTATATTTTCTATTGATTTAAAACTAAAAAGAAAAGGTTTTTTACCGTTTATTCTGAAGTTAAAATGAACTATTTTGTTTTGGATTATTGTTATTTGATGCATACAATTTATAATGACTTGGATCTTCAAGAAAAATGCGGTACAGGTGGTCACTAAATCCAAGAAATATTGTTTTAGTGCATAGTCCCAAAACCTGAAACAGTAATAATAAATATGTACTATAGAAAATAATAAGACAAAAAAACATTTTTTCATTACATTTAACAGAAATTAATTTTATTTAAACAAAATTGAAAACTGAAACAGTGTAGTCAGATTGTAAAATAAAAATACTACAGAAAGATCAAAATAACACTATATTTATTTCCAAAATTATCTTCTTATATAGTTGATAGATATATCAACAAAATAATTGTGGAAATAAATACAGCTTTATTTTAATCATATGAGCTCTCAAGAAGTGAACTGAGCCAACAAGTAAAATGTTAAAAGAAAATCTTGGACTTTTAAGTACAATTACGTCTTTATTTGGTGTTTTGGTGGATTGCATATTTTTATTTTACGAATATCTATTGCAGTGTTTATTAATTGAGAATACTTAATTTTTATATAACAATACAAGACGAGCTGAATATTACAACGCATATAACATTTTTCTATCATAACACTTGGCTTACTTCATCTCTAATAATGAAGTTAATGCCAATTCAATAAATAAAAATACTTTTTTTTGATTCACAGATCACATTTAATCTTTCATTGGTCAACGCGTGTTCAGTAAGCAATCTCAAGTATACTTTTCTTGAAGTAACAGAAAGTCTAAATATGAATGTGATTTATAAATACAGATAAAAAATTAAAAAGTTTGATCACTCTTGGTTTTGATGCAAGATGAGAATCTGTTGCGTCCTGATGTTTTCCTTCGTCTGTGTAAATTAAGCATATATAACTTTGACAGTGGAAGTATTGTAATTCCAGCGCTCAATACTTAAAATAAAGTCACCGTCTACGACGTATCGTAGCGGTCGTAGCCAACTCATGAACCCACAAACTTCCGGGCCTTCGCCATTTGCAATGGTACTGAATTCCTGAAAGTTGCATCCGTGCCACTGGTAGAAGTTCAACAGAATGTCCGTAAAAACAATAACACTCAACATTTTGGCGCGCCGCGTACCCGTTGCCATGCTCTGTTCAAATTGAATTGGAATAACTGAGACTGGCTAAAATGCTTCCTCTCTAACGTTACATAAATGAAACTGAATATTTTAATTAAATACATAAAACAAAAATTATCTTCATCAAATTCTAACGTACTTATTGTTCATAAAACCAAAATAAAAAATACTTTTATATTTTGATTCTATAGATCTCATGCCTACGTAGTAAATAAAGATATACGAAGACTACAAATTCAAAATGTGATTTGTCACACAAATACAAAGCTTGGGAAATGATGATTTAAGTGATGGAAAAGTCACTGTTTGCTTGAATGTGTCAACTTTATGATTTAATTTTATATGAAAAAAACCTTTTTTGAACATTAATTTTGATTTACATTCATAGATTTTATTATGGATCATCAAAACTGATATTAAACGGCATTATTCAAAATTTGTAAAAAATCACTTTTTTTAAGTTTGCTCATCATATGATAAGTAATACATGGAGGGAAAGGTATCCGGTACAAGTGAAATAATCATAGATACAAAAACAGTCGATGTATACCCAAAAATAATGTTTTTAGCATCTAACACTAATGTAAAAACTGATAACTTAAAAAAAGTGTAAGAGATGTGCTCTTACAATTTTTATTGCATTGAATGGCTTAGATTTTGATAAAATTCTACATCCCACGAATATTTATTTCTTGTTTGTCTGTTGTAAAAGAAAAGTCAATCACCTCTCAGTTATTTATTTAATCCAAAATATATTTTATTAATTAATAATTTTATCTAAATATCAACAAATCATCAGTGCTTATAACAAATTATAAATAACTAATATAAAAAAAATATATTTTAAACTAAGTATGGGGCGACAGGTCGCCAAACAATTTGGCTCATGCGTCAAATGTCGTATATCACTTTTACTACGATTTGTTTTAAAAAAAGATTGACAATCAATTATCTACGGACGTGCAAAATTTTGTAATCGAAGTTTTTTGATTTAAAATTAAATTTAAAGTAAGATCTATAGAAACACTATTTACGACTCAAATAACAATATTTTTGTTTTACATTAAATATTTATTTTTATATTGACATGAAATAAACACGTTTAGGGTGGTCATTACCACTTCATATCTGTTTATGAATGTAAGTGACCATACACAGTATAAGTGTATGAATTATATATTAATACAAGGGAATAAAAAAGTCATTGGTTTTAAGGCTGACCAATATTCTAATGGAATATACGGGAGACATTATCATAACAGAAAGTAAAAGAAAAGGCTTCAATTAAGTACAAATTATAACGGTAGGTTTTGTTTTAAACTTCATAATTTTGATACCTTTGCTTTAGCCTTATCTTAAAGTTGACAATGATAGAAAATAAATAATCACTCCTCAAAGCCATTAAAATTGATTAAGTTTATTGAAATTGTTCTAAGAAAAAAAATTGTAGCTAGTAAAACATCGAAAACCTTGGGATTAGTAAAAATAAGGGTCGAGGGAAATTTTCAATCGAATGTTTGCTTTAATATGAATCCGGAAACACAACTGTACCGATCGTTTAAATTGGTTTACTGATCTTATAAGTGTCGTATAAACCCAACTTTTTTTACACGGTTTTCAAATAGCACGGGCCACTAAAAATAATGCATACTTTATTTTTATTCAACTGATTTGTTCTAGTACGACTCCCAGAAACAAAATGTAAACAAAGAAATTCAACAACACAGGACGATAATAACAAACATAATAGATTCTAGTATAAAATAGTTTAAAAAAATTCTAGCGATGAAAGCCATTTACGTCGATATAACATTCATTTACGAAGATTTTTTGTTAGGTTTTCATTGTTACACCACTGTGTTGTTCTTTTTTTAAATAACACGGTTTTGTGATTTAAAAAAAATATGTGACTTTTGTAGCGTCGAAATAATGATTACCACCGATTAAGTTTCATCAGAATAACATAAATGCAGTTATTTTTATTTTCAGTGTTTCTGATAAAAAGTTCAATACAACCAGAGCAAAACCGGATAGTATTTCTACTTATTTTATTTATATAATAAAATTGTAGTATCTAAGCTGCCGTATTCCAATAAAAAGTTCAATATTTGTGATTTGATAGAAAGTGAAAGTAGATTGTACTCGTATTGAATAAATAATGAGTTGAAATCTATTACAGGCAAAGCTTAGTAATAAATCAAGTAAATAATTCTAATGAAATTAAAAATTAAAGATTTAATCTAAATCTATTTAATTTCATTTGGTCACCCGATTGAAGTTAGTATAGTGCGTGCTTACTCACATGGCTCTCGGCTTATCAGATAGAAACAATCAAATGTTATACACATAAATAAACAATGTTTTTTCTTTCACATGTTCACTAGAGGATATCTGACTAATAGCAAATATCCTTTGTTGGTACTTGCATGCTTTTAATAATGGAAAATATAGGAGTTCAATTTAAAAACAATATACATAATAAAAAAACACCAGAAAAAAAAATATTTTTATGAAATATTGCTATCATTTACAATAATTATTGTAATATGTATATATATTCTTCAATAAAACTGTCAAGTAATTAATTGTATCATTTGTTTGAAGATTCTCATAAGATTTCTTTGTTTGTTAAATGGTTAAGCAAACACTGGCACACATTTTTTGTTTCATTGAAAAGCTATCATAAAAAATAGTAAAATTCTGTTAAAATACTTTCACAAAGTAAATTATAATAATTAAAATAAATAATGTCAATTTTCCAAAAATTCAGAAGATACCGCAGAATTCTGATACTTAGTAAAAATCGTATTAAGTTGAAATAGATAATTGAGTTTTTGTGACATTTTAGAATAAGGTATTCAGCCTAAATAAGTAATAGATTTAAAAATAATAATAAAAACGTTGTTATTTAAGCATGTATTGTTTTAATTATAATAATCGTCAAAAATTAGTTAATTGTAATTTTTTTATTATTAGAGTCATTGAAAATAAGTTCACAAAATGTTGAAAGAATATCTACGATTCTAAGTGTATGGTCCAATTATGGTATTCGGTATGAGACCCACATGTTCGGTCGTTTCATACATACAAAATAGCATATTCCAATTTACCTGATGGTTTTCAGTAATGTTGTCCTTGTTATCTTGTGAGCCTCTAAATTCTAAGCGGTGTCCTTTATCCTTTACTGATTTATGTCAACTTTTATAAAGGAGGGTCGTTTTATTGAAATCGTAGTACAATACACAAAGTCTCGCGAGGGAGTCGCTTTTCTTAGAAAACCCCGAACAAAGAAATATACCCTACTAAAGCATGTAACCCTCTTGTCCTTTGGATATTTATCCCTTCTTTATACATTTATAAGTTTTTTAAATAACGTCAAACGCAAAAAATAACCGCCAGCTCAAGCAAGACACAGGTCGACATTGAAATATCAAATCAGTACTATCGTATACTTACTGTTGCTAGCAACGGATTATTTTTCTACGTATTGACAGGTTACTCGAGCATACTCAAAAAATCATTTTTTACTACTTTTGCGAAACAATTTTTCTTTGTAAAAAAAAATAATCAAACGACATATTATATTTATATATTAAAATAAACTCTTATTGAAATATTATTGAAAAATAGAAAGCAACGTTTTTTTAAATGTTTTGAAAAAACAAGATTATATTATAACATGATGGCAAGACTGCGTCAAAATCTAAAATCTTTTCATCAGTGATATATGATCAGTGATGTGATGTGTATCAGTGATAGAAAGATATCTGACAAAAAGGTTAAAAACAT
Source organism: Himalopsyche anomala (assembly GCA_031772345.1). Taxonomy (NCBI): domain Eukaryota; kingdom Metazoa; phylum Arthropoda; class Insecta; order Trichoptera; family Rhyacophilidae; genus Himalopsyche; species Himalopsyche anomala. The sequence goes on from CM062828.1 coordinate 4,421,574, forward strand.
ATTGCTTCTGAAGAATAATTTTACCAATATATTTTAATTATGGATGTAAGTATGTTGTATTTTAAATAAAAACTGCCAACAGGTCTTAAATATTGGAATAGTGGCATTTTTAAATGTACTTAACTCTTCCCTTACTATGCATAAAAGCACAAGATTCTGAGCTGAGTATCCGTTACTCATCAGGCAAACAGGAGTGAATCATGACAATTATATGTAGTACTGCTGTAGTAGTGTTATATGATTGTCATGATTCACTCCCGTTTGCCTGATGTGTAACGGATACACAGCTCAGGAGCTTGTGCTTTTTTTGCATAGTAAGGGAAGGGTTAAGGAGCTTTCCACAATTTTATTTCAATCATTAATATTCTGCCATAGTGTTTGTGTGAAAAAAAATCCCTTTCAATCTTATGCAGAAAATATCTTTTGCTTCTAAATTTACTAACATTAACAATTATGAAACTGAAAAAGTGGTATTAGATTAAGTCGAAATCAGATTTTCAAATAAAACACGATTTGTAAAAACGTTTCATTCTTTCAACATCAAGAATTAAATATTTTTAAAAATTAAACACTCTCTTGTATTAATTTTCAATTTTATTAAATATGACTAAGACCGGTTTCACTCATGACGAGCAACTTTTCTATTGAAAATGTTATTCGTGAGCGAAACCGGTCGCAATCATATTAAACAAAAGTGGAATTAGTACAAAAAAGTCATATTTTGAAATGCCTTTCCACCAAGTATTGACAGTGAACACTATAAAACAAAAACATATTTAAATATAATTTCTTGAATTATTGATTTTTTTAAGAGATATGGGTCGTAACTTTATTTAAAATATACCTATTTATGTTAAAAATATAAAAAAATATCAACGGATGTAATTTAAATTTCTAGGCTTAGATTGAAAATGGGAATGGGTAATGATTAAATAAAGAAACGTTTTGTAAACTTTGACTTAAAATGTGTGCACATAGTTGACAATCGTTGGCTTAAAACCATGTTCACTCTTCTTGTATGCTGAATGATAACCTTCTCTACTCAAATTTTTGTTTTATAAAATGTCCAAAATTCGTCAAAATCAAGCAAATATGATTCATGACAAAGAATTATTTGAACATACCATCATCAATATATACATCATGCATTGAAGCCCCAACAGATTTTAATTACACAGTACATAAATTCACCGATCGATGTTTTATTGTTCGTACATTTAAAACTGACGTTAATTATAAGGCAAATGAAATTGAATATAAATCACTGGCACAAAGGTTTTTCCTACCCAGTAATTTCCCTTTTTTAAGTATCTTGTGAAAAAAAGATGGCAACCCGTTTCCGCTTTAGTGTGTTTTTTTTTCGTAGAATTGCACTGTAAAATATAATCGACTTGGTCTAATTACTATGCCTCTTCGGAACGAATCAAAGGGGCTAAGTCATGGAATAGAAGCAAGTTATTACGTAATCAAAGTGGAAATTGTACACTTTTTTAGTTCGCCCATGGACGCTCTTTCATTATACTTTTTTCTAGGAAACTAATTAGAGAAATTTTTCGTAAAAACGTTTAAAAATAATCAAACGCAAATTGAGTAATAATTTGGAAATTTGCGTAATATGCACTTAACCTTATTGAAAGTAACAAATAAATATGTAAACCCTCCTTATTGATCCCCACTATTTATCCTTTTCTATCTAAATAACGTTGCTTTCTTTAATTTAAGATTTCGACTGAAGGTGCTTGGTGGAATTTCAATATTAAATTTAAATCGTTCAAATTATGTACATTCTCACAGATTTTGTCACTAACGACCCGGGTTCCGCCTTTTGGCATCTTCAGGCGTTGAACGCCTGAAGAATTTTCAACGCCTGTTTTTTTGATGAACAAAAAAAAAACAAGCAAACTAAACTTGTTACGTAACAAGAAAAAATGTTATTTAGAGGTATATTGTCAAAGAACATAGATCATACTAGGTACTGGCGTAGAATCATTTATTTAAGAAATACAAGTAAGTCTTAAAATTAAAAAACAGCTAGCTGATAGTGTTAGACCAGCTTTTTACTGTAAAAACTCTTTAGGCAAATTATTAGTTAACAATAAAGATAAAATACATTACTTAAATAAGTCCGGGATTTATAGATTACAATGCTCTTGTTGTACCAAATTTTATATCGGCAAAACAGAAAGGACACTGAACACCGGATTATCAGAACATATGGCAGAGTTTAGATTGAAAAAAGACATGTCTACTTTGGCCAAAACTTAATTTCGGAAGGACACGTGTTCAATCAGAAACAAGGGATAAAAATGTTACACCCAAATACGGACGGTCAAAAACTTTTTTACCAGGAAATTTTGGAAATAAACAAAGCAAAACTACATCGCTTTCCGATTTTAAATAAAATATTGAACATGCCGGGTCTCCACTTCTGTACCCTATATAAATATAGTCATAAAACCTTTTCCGACAAACAAATAAATATAATTCTTAAAACCACTCACTACTCAAATCTTTGGGCGTTCCCATGAGCTTATCCTTTTCGCCAACAATGGCTTTAAACTCAATGATACATTTATTTATTATATAAGCACGAAACATTCATTTACTGAGCGTCAGTTCAAGCTCATCCGTGCACTTGAACGTCTGAAGATGCCGTAAGGCGGGATCCGGTTCGTTAGTGACAAAATCTGTGAGAATGTACATAATTTGAACGATTAAAATTTAACGTTACTTTCACTCAATTTTGGTTATAAAGATTACTGATTTCAGCTGTTTATCAGTCGCGGAAACGGACATAACTACCAACGAGACGTGAATTTTTTTAATTTTTGTTTATTTATATCCATCCAACACAACTTAAGTTATTAATAAATAAACAGAGAAATTTTACCTGCCTTTAAATCTGTATTTATAATAATAAACGTAAACATACATAGTTTTATTTGCCAAAATGTGCAATAAATGCATCTACTGAGTTATTAAATACAAATAATAAATTTGTGAACTAACTTATCTTTAGCCGACGTTACTTACTTATTTTTGCCAGTATGGTGTTGATAATAAATATCAAACTAATTGCTATCATATGGATCCAGTGAAACATTTAAATGAAAACAAAAATATGGAAAATGTCAATATCGTTATATGTCTACATGGGTATCATTTGTAGTGGGACACTTGTTTTTTTTAGTATCATTGTATCAATTAGCTTGTAGCTTATTCACTTGAATATTTGATTTTCCCATTTGTAAATAACAGGAGACTTTTTATAATATTTTCTTAAAATCAGGTAAATATTGTCTTTTTCTACATTTTTAATCATCAGTGTAAGGATGTGTTCATTATTATAAACTATGGTAGAGGTCGTTTCTACCAGTACAGTGATTAGACGTTGTGCAAGGGTATTAAAGGCAAAGTAGACCGAAGAGTACATGAGCAGTGTTTGCTATAAGATTATAGAGCTTGTCTATCGCCAATCTTTTGTGGCAGATTGAATTGAAAGGAAACGTTACAAGCCTCTTGATCGCGTGTTTTCCATTTGTTAGCGGCTGAAAGCTTAGAAGTCTTTGAAAGCTCTTTAGCTTAATGAGAAATTTTAAAGTTTTAATATTATCATAAACTTATAACGTTCACATTAGTGTGCATTACAACTTTTTGGTAATATTAACTATTAAAACTCAGTAAGCCCCTAAAGCGCGAAATGAAAACTCTCATAAAATGGTAATACTATTGAATAAAATATCAACTACTTTTAAATTCAATGACGTTAAAGATTATTATATAAGAATTTAATTAACGAAATTATGCAAAAATCATTTACAACGCCAAAAAGTGATAACTTTATTATTTCACTTGTTGTATGCAGACTTACTCTGTCGTAAGATTTCAACTTAAAAAGATCCTGATTATTTTTTTAACCCATTTTAACAAAAGACACAAACAGTAACTATTTAAATGAAAATGATATTTATTTATGTGTAGTAAAGAAAACACCTATACTCCTGCTTTGTTTTAAATTGCAACTATTTGTTGTTGTTTTTAATTAAATACGTTTCAATATATCTAAGGATTTAATACCCGTGCATTAATATAATTAGATCTGCATATGTATATTTTATTTTTTGCATTTTTAAAAGTAAGATTACGGACACGATACTTCTAAGGCATCTTTTTCCCATCATAATAATAATTTTATTAGATAACTATTTATTTTACTAGTTTTTGTAATTCCTACTCATCAAAATTCGATAGCTATATTTTGCTGAATAGATTGAAATAAAAATTAGTTTTTGCAGAGCAAAAACATGGCCGTTGCTAGTTATCAGAAAACAAATTTTCAATTGAGTTTTAACCAAATTATTCTGAAGCGTAGAGTGAAATAATAGTTTATTTTATTATATAATAGCCGGTGCCCGGCAAGCGTTGCAATACCAATCGAAGAAAAAAAGTGTTGTGTTTTAATTGTGTTTATTGAAGTGAATGTTTTCTTTTTCTGTCTGTTTGACGTTTGATGTTAACTGCCGATTGTTTATGAAACGACACACGCTCCACCTACTGTAAGTTTATTGTACTAGAACCTTCACGCAAGTGCAAACATACGTTGTCAAAATGAACTGTATGGCAGACATACAAACATATTTTTTTTATATATAAAACCTACTGTAATTTATTTTTACTATGCCTATAACCTTCCCGGAAGTGCAAGCAAAAAGTTTGTCAAAGTTTTATTGCAATTGAATGAGCGGTTTGGCAACGCATAAAATACGAAAAAACAAACATTCATTTTTATATATTAGATTGACAAATTTAAGACAGAAAAAAATATTTGATTCATATACATACATAATATCAATCCAAATTTTTACACTTCTAATTATCGTCATCGACGAAACAAAAATAGTTTGCAAGTTCATTGCTTAAATGAAAATGTGTTTACTACGTTAAGCGTAATAAAATACTCGTGTATAGGATAGACCGGTGTACAATTATGTTCAACCTTCACGTGAATTTCCATATAAGCGTGCAAGTAGATCTGAATGTCGGAAGACGGTTTCGTGAGACGCTGAAATAAGGGGGCGGGTCCTCAACAAGCGCCTGTCTATTTTACTCCTTTTGCCTGATTATTTATAGGCTGTATTATTCGGTTATACCTAATTGATAGTTGGATGGGGTTTATCGACTTGTTTTATTGTATACTGACTAGCTGTATTAACGTACACACGGGGGTGGGAACTAACTACGTAAGGCTGTGTTGGGGATGTAGAATTGCCGGTAATTATAAGGCAATGTTTTAAAACATGACTTTTGTATTAATATGAAGACGTGCCAAGAATGATTTAGTACCATTAAGCGGCTGAAAATAATTTTTAGATAGCGTTAACGAAATTTTAGTACGTTTTTAATAATGCTTCTTTCCTTTCGGAAGAAAACTTAGTTTTTAAAGACAATTTAAATCTTTCTCTTCACGAAATATTACTTTGTTACGCCTTTCACCTATCAAGAACATTCACAAAAGTTTGTTTGAAATAATTATATATATTATTACTAACTCAAACTTTATATTTGATACCAGTAGCTCATAATTAATTAATTCAAAATAGTTCGTTATTAGAGTAATTACATGAAAATGTTTTATCAAAACTTCTTTATTTAGCCAATTAAAATAAAAATTCGATTGTTTTTTTTTATATAACAAAGAAGAAAACAGGCATTACAAACTTATTTCATCAAATACAATAGACAAATAATCGATTGGATGACTTTTGTTTTTTTTATTTCAATTTTAGTTTTTGAAACGCAAAACGAATAGTCTCTCATTTATCATATCAAAGATTAAGTATGATGTGACGTGTCTTTCCTCGGCTAAAACTGTTTTTAGAAATGACTATGCAAGTCGCGAATGACATTTATATTTGTAAACTTTGTTCTGTTGTTGCTTTTCAGCTTATTACATAGTAATAGTAGGCAAACATCTAAGGCATAATGGATACAAATGATATTACCATTTTACCATAAAAGCCATGGATGTATACCCATACATTTGGCCACATCATTCCTGGTGAATGCTAATGGCTGTTTAGAAACACATTATCGTGCATTTTTCTTTACCATTTACAGTACATTTAAGATGATTTTCCATATAAATTTGGCAGAGACGCGTTCTTTGGTAATATTTATGGCGAAAAGTTTATTAGGAACATTTTTCGCAACATTGGTGAACAAATGGTTTGCAATAATAATTTGTTTTATGCGAAGAACACCTTTATACGTCTGTTGAGTAAGTTCAGTTTTAAGTTAAGTTACTATTTTTTTCATTTAAGAGTCCTTGAAACTAAAATTTAAAAATACATGATAACGGTTAAATATAATAAACTAATTCAATATTTTAGTATTTCATTTTTTTGAATTTCTAATAAAAAAGGCATATCTTATTGATTTATAGGATAACGGCATATTCACAGAATAACTTTGATACTCATGCCGGAAAAATTATCCATTGGCCAACTTTACTGTCAACTTAATAAAATGACAATATTTATTTTTAATCAATCATTCATTACACGTGAGACAAGTTAATTAATAATCGAGACTAACACATAAAGCAATATTTTTCATATGAATGGATCATTGTTTTATTTAAAATTCTTTATCGATGTTGCAACCCACTTCCCAATTTTATTCTTGGTTGACTTTTTGGACATATGTATCTTTGTTTAAAATACATTAAATGCTATTCATTTGCTCTTTCTCTCTCTGTGACATGTATTGGAATCATTAGACAGCCACTGAAGAGGTATGAAAAAACCACAAACGCTCATGCCTTTGAGTATAAATTCACTAACTAAATTTTTGATCAAATTAGAGTACACAAGGTAGAATTCCATTATAATAAAACGAAACGGTATTAAAAAAATTAGGTTATGTTTATTTTAATAAAGTGTTTATGTATTTATGAAAAAATAATTAAAGAACTAAAATACATTGATATTTTTGTCACATTATTATTTCACATACTATGTAGAATTTTTCAATCAAAAACGAGAAGAAAAAGATTCAGGAGCCAATAGCTTTTACTAAGATTTTCAGTTTTATTTTATTCTGGAATATTTATTTTCAAACATGTTCGGTTTCACTCATGGCGAGCATTATCAACTCATGAAATTTAAAAAAATATAGGGTAATTTTTTTTTAAATACTCTTACTATAAATAAATATAGATTTATAAGTGTGTTGTTTTTTAAATAATAACTTTCCAATAAGAATCGACAACAAACGTATTCAAAGTGATGAATTCATTTACAGACAAAATACAAAATCTGTATAGGCTGCTTTAGTAATTTTGAAAGACCTTACTGCTTGAACTATCGACATCTGAGTGTTTGCACAGACATTAATATCACTTTCACAGCTTTCTACCAAGAAACAATGAAAAACAAATGGAAACTTAATCTTTCAAATAAAATTGTTATAAGATAGACAAACAACATTGAAATCTCAAAATTAAAATTGAAACCATACTAGAATTTGTATGCGCAACGATTAAGAGCCACTCGAAAAAGCTTGTAAGAAGAATAAAAATATAACAGAATAAAAGTGAGTGATCAAAAACGTGTCATTAAATGTTACCATTTATGACAACGATGAATATTATTTGAAGTATCAGGCGCACATAAACATCTAAGAGAGCGAAGAAAGTCGGTTTACAAAAAGAATAACTGGAAACCGCTACCCTTCAGCATTCATATGTCCTTGGTAGTGGAGTCGTACCGAAATGTTCCGCAACTATTAGCGCTGGCATTCACTCGTGCATTTGTGAGTGACATACGCTTAGCAGCGGTAATTGCGCTTGTCACTACCCCGTTTGCAGCCATCTATTTATCACGACGATTCTCAAAAGTTTTGCATAATGTGGTATATCAAATGCATTTTTCAGAAAATATTTCTGAGACCGAGCGGCTCTTTTGTCATATTTAATATAAGCTCATGAAAGGCAACTTGCGCCAAGTGGTATCTTTCGAAATATTTAGTTGAATACGTTATAATATTCTACATATTTTAAAGTAACGTAAAACTGAAGTGAGTTTAGCAAAAACATACTGCACGTGTTTTCTTTCTAAAATAAAAACATGCAACGCTTTGACAAATTGGACAAAAAAAACTTGCTACTGGCTCACATCACTTCTCAAGGGCTCAATAAAAATGCCTGACATCAAAAACATATTGAGTCGTTTTAAAAAAAATGTCGGATCCATGGCACAGTGGACAACGTCGTAAGCTTCCATGCCAGACCTCACAGGTTTGCATCCCAGTACGAAGCGCATTTTTGTTTTAAGACTTATATGTTGTGTTATCTTCTCATAATAAAAATATGAAATCCACAAAGCATCAGGTAAAATCGTGATTGTACAAAAGAAAAGTTTTCACATTTAACTACTTAGCTCACTTCATTTCTTGAAGGTTCATCATCAGATCAAGTCAAGCCACTTTACTTTGGAAATCAATTTATTCAGTACAATTTTGATATATTTAACAAATACAGTTTTTAACTGTATTATTACATTTCCGAGGATTTAGAATCAAAGAGGTTTTACAAAAAATAAGTTTTTTAAGATAATTAAAATAAACCTACATCTCCTACATATAACTGTTTAAATATACGATTGGGTATATCTATAATTAAAATGGTAAAACCACAAATATTTGTCGCTTGTTAATCCTTAGTAAAATTAAAGCTGTGTTCTTGTAGATATAACCCTGTGATCCTAAGCCTCCGTTTGTAAAGTGGAGATAAGAATTCTCGAAACAGTTGAATCTTTTTTTTATTTTAATGAAAAAGGCGATAATACATTTTTTTTTAATAAATTACAGGTTTCGAGAATTTTTTTTACGGAATAAGCTGTCTTGAAATTTTGTTTTGAAATCGCAAGAAAATAAAATGACTAAAAATATTTAATCACGTCGATTCAAGTATTTATATATATTATATATACGCTTTACATTATCTAAAAACTAGTTTATAAGATAAATGTATGTTACATTTCGAGGTCATTTTTTCTAGAGCGTCTAAAGGTTTACTTTAGGTTTTTTATTTTAATTATGAATCATAATTGAAATTGTGAAATAGTAGCTTTTCATAATTTATATACAGCAATATATAATACACCACTTAATTGTAGAAAGAATTGATACCTTATTTACTACAAAAATTAAATGTATTTTTTAGAGTTAATTTGAAAGAATTTATTTAAATTATTAAATATTTTTTCATATAAGACTCGCAGATACAAAACTTAAATTATGTAAAATGAAGTTTAACTATAAAACGGTAGATAGATATGTAGTGTATATATAGATTTTATAATATCAGTTCTGATAATTAACTTTATTTGTCATATTATAAAAAAGGTCAATTATTCCATAATCAGACTATAATCTTATGTTATAAAAACGTCATGTGTAACTTTTGAAACTTATTCAAATATTTAGATATTACAAACAAAGATAACAGTAAAACAGACAACAGATGTTTTAACTGAAGTATTCATCGTTAACTGATATTGATTTTAAATATAATATCACACATAATACTGAATAAGCACTGGTATTACTAAATATTATATTTAAGTTACAAGTAGAGTTTTAACATTGTTCTAATCTACCGATTTTAACCGCTTCAGTACCGTCAGGCCACTGGTGGCCGCTACATAGGCGCACCACTAATACCGTAAGGACACTTTGTATTAAAAATTATTTCAGTAAGAATTTTAACAATATTTCTTATTGTGTGGCTAGCTACATCAATACACTATCTCTGCAAGAAAAATGAACCTTCTGGCATTGGTTGATCTTATTGAAAAAGGTATTATTTTAGAAGTCGAGTGGTAGGTGTCACTAGGGCTACCACTTATGGTGAAATCGATATAAAGGATCCATTCTTTTGTTTTAAATTTATACCTGATTTTAAAGAATTTGTCCCTTTTACTTTTTTGTATATATTTTTTTTATAAAAATGCCAAAATTATATTTATTTATGCATGTGACAACCCTGAAAGAAAAATCAAATATACGAAATTTCGATAATGCAACTTGAAAAATTACAACTTGATATATCATTTTATAGGTAAACTTTTAACATAATGCATAAAATACATGAGCCCTATTTTTAAAAAATAGTTAAAAACATATGGTATGTAAGTGTTCCTAAGCTTAAAACATCGCAGTACTGAAACGGTTAATAATACAATTTCTGCAGTACAGATCGAGAAACATAGGATAAGCGCAATACTCAGCCGACATTTTTAAAGTACCGACGTATTTATGAACGCGATGTTTTGTATGATGTTATTAAAGCTATGGACCGATTCGGGAATGTCAATTGAATGCTTTTTTGCTTTTAATAAGCCATTGCAAAAAAATTACAATTGCTAAACATGTGTTATTGCAGTGCGCATTAGTGCGGTTAAATGTCATATAAATATTTTTTATTTGATACTGTATAACATAATGTATAGGACACCATATACACAGACGAATAAAAAATAATAATTCTTGTGGGAATCAACGGAAAAGTTAATTTCAGGATAATGTTGGCGAGCAGTTTATTTGCTCATAAAATTTAATTAAAAGTATAATGGTATATAAAATTTAAAATAACTTAGATTATTCTACGTATTGCGCTACTAATTGTTACACGTGTTTTGCCTCTTTCAAAGACATCTTCAGACAATTTTACTTTCACAGAAGCTTGTTTAAGATTCGTTCTTATCATGGTATGTTTAAATTTTGAAATTTGTCTCTTTTTTTGTAAGCCCATGAAATGAAGTCAGTCATATAAAGGGATCGCAATAACGGTATTAGCGGAACTGGGATCCCAATATTCTTATTTTGAGAATTTAGTAATACCGCTATTTAAGTATTTAAATCAAATTAAACCGTATTTTGACTTTACATAAATAATTTAATAAAATTGTTCAGGACTAATTGTAATATTTTAAAACTCCCAAGCGCACTATCAATACTGACAGATTTCAGTTGATAACGCATTTTAACAGCCCAGTACTATTTTAATAAACTGTAAGTTATTTAAGATAAACGATCTATGTATTGAGATTATCGCCTATTTTTTTTTTAATCACTAAAACTTTTTTTGTAATGGTATTTATATTTGCAATACCGGTATTTATTATTTAAAAAAAACCGGTATTGATAAATTCGTCCGGCATTGTAATCCCTAGTCTAATAGAGCAATTGAGCAATCTCTCCCGTTTACTGTCGTTAATATCTGGGCATGCCCAAAGAACGTAGTCAACATCCTGATTCAAAGTGTCACATTCAAATTTATCAACGTTATAATTTGGCTGCTTTAAGAAATGAGAATGAGCACTTGTCGCAAACGAAATATTTTACAGGAAAGATACCGAATCAATCAAATAGTTAGTCAATAATTTATATTGAAACCTCTTGTTATTCAGAATGCGGATAAATAAAATTTAACCACTCACAATTGTTTCAATTTAAACGCATTCAAATTATATGAAAAAACATGTAATGAAAAACCGCGATAGCTAAATGTGTGCACAATATCATAGCAAACGTACAAGTAATACATTTTTTTAGTGAAGAATATGTAGTTTTAGTGAATTGTTTTTAATTAAGTTGATTTTTCGTTACAGCAGCGATAAAAAAAAGATGAGTATTCGAGAATGCTTGCTTTTAATTTATCAATAAATTATTAGGGTTTATTTAGGTATCAATAAATTAGAATACCTCATCAATACATGACATTAGATTTAAAAACAAATCAAAACAGTGATTGTAATTTTTAATTAAATCTCTATACAATACAAACCTACTATATCACAGGATATCTTTGAAATATTATTTATAAAAAAATCTACGATTTTCCGCAGTGGGAAATATGGACTGTCTTTTCCTTCACTGGGATGAAAATATCCCGAGGTATTAGAAAATGTCTGAACGGCCAAAAAAAGGGTAATAAATACTCCTACATGTATTCAGTGACATCGTATTAGCTGGCATCGCCAAATGGCTCCATATCAATTCGGGAGCAAATGATGCATAGCTAAAATTGACGAACTGAGATCTTGCCCATTCGGAGCGCTTTTCCGTAATAAAAATAAAACATCACTGCTTGGATATGTTAACATACTAAGAAAACCGAAATAATATCTCTTAACTGCCAGAATCCTTTAGCTAATTTTCTTACATATTACTTTAATTAATTTAAAAACAAATGGCTATCGCGTTAGTAATCAATATATAAGATAATATGTATTACCATAAAAATAACCTAACATACTTGTTTTGAAATATTATAGCATTTAAGTTTCTCTCATACTCTTAAAACAGTAAACTAGAGTTTTGTTTATAGTTTCATTTACGTCTTATGAGGGTTTTTGCATTCTATACATTTAAAGTCTAAGACATGCTTTTTTATGTCTCATTGCCCCAAGTCAATTCTGGCACTAAAAGAATTTCATGCAAATAAATGTTGTATCGGAGATTGAAAATGAAGAAATCTGACCCATCGAAAATATGCGAATTTAAAATAAATAAAAATACAGCTGCTTGAACTACACCTAAAATTTAGTTTATTTAGGGTTTTATTCAGAGCGTTTTGATAGTCCTTGAATAAATTAATAAAAAGAAAAGTGCAGAGTAGCGTTTGGCCAGAAAAAAATCAATTTCCAATTACGTTTATAAAATAATCATAATATAACTTAATTTTCTTTCAACTCTATATAATATCAAACAAAAATTCACCTTGATTATTAATTTCAATCCTTTATCTTTTTTCTATCTTTATAAGATGACACGTTGAAGTTTAATTGTAGACAACTTTTTACTTGATACATAATGTTTATAGTAAAAAATGTAATTTTAGCTAGCTTACAATGCAAAGTAAAAAAAAAAATTCCACCGTGTCGTGTCTTTAGGTACATTGTCCTGACATCAACCTGGAATTTATTTCTGAAATTCGGTACAGTATGTACGATACCAGTTTCAACGAAAATTGGCATGTCACATTTGTGTTACTGATTCTGAAATTTATAGGCAATCATTCGTGATTTATTCTTTGGATTAGGTTGTACATAAAATTCGCGTCGTAATCCCTGCGTGAGGATTACGTCATGTGTAATTTTCGCGAGCATTATCAATAGGAAATATTACAATATTTGTGTGTCGGAAATATTATCGGCATAATGGCAGTGTTTAATATTTAACAGCGAGATTAAATTAAATGATTGTTGCAGCAGTCGGTGAATATTTGGAAAAACCATTTTATTGAATATTATAAATTTATGTTTTGCATTTGCATAAAAGCTTTGTTAATTTTAAAAAGAACGTTAAACAACCAAAAATTAGTATTTTTTAAAAAATTATTAACGTATTTTTCCAAGTGAGGATTTTTAATTTTTATCGCTATTTTTTTGATTTTTTAATATGAGTACATATTTGCAATCACAATTGAGGAACTCAATTTCAAAACCTACCTAAAGACTATTTTTGATTATTAAAAATTTTGATGCCAACTTGTTCTCTATTTCAATATCTACACAATCACTTTTAAGGTGTTCACTGTCAATACTTAGTGGAATGGCATTATAATAAAAATATTAAAAGATTTTTAGTCCAAAAAAAAAAAATATATGTGATCAGGACCGGTTTCGCTCATCGCGAGCATTATCAACTGATAAGAAAAATATATAAACAGTGCTATTTATACAAGTTAAATTGAAATAAAAGGTGTAAGTAACCGCTAACAATCAAAAGGATTTCAATTTAATTTCGGTGAATATTTGAAACGATCATTTTATAAATTTATGATTTGCATAAAAGCTTAATTGAATTTAAAAAAAACGACAAACAGCGATCAAAATAATTAGTGATATTTATATAAAAAAATACATTTTATTTTTTAAATATTGATCACAATTGTGGAGATATAAAGTTGATACAAGTGATATTGAGTTAGGTATGCAAATAAGGTGATTCAAGCCTAAGGAATTGACTGATTCTATTAGTTTTATTATAAAATGTCTACAAGACTGTCGTTTTTAAATTGGAAATCATATTTTATGCAAATGTTATTCGATATAGTATTTGACTCTACTGAAATGTTTGAGTTTTGGAAATAGTACGTTTTGCATTATAACCCCACAATTGAGCCCATGATGAATGAAGTGAGACAAATGGTATTATAGAAAATAAAAAGCTGCGTTATAACATTCTGTTACATCTTAATGTATCGTAAAAGTGAAGTAAACTTAATAAATACACACTGCAATTATTTTTTCTTTCTAAAATAAAAACATGCAACCTACAAAAAGCGTGACTGTACTTAAAACTCCAATGGAAAACTTAAGCCAATTTGCTACTTGTCCCGCATCATTTTCAAGGGTTCAATTAAAAATGCCTGACACCAAAAACATATTTAGAGGTTATTAAAAATTGTCGAGTCCATGGCACAGTGGTGAACGTCGTTGGCTTCCATGATGGAACTCACAGATTCGAATACATTTTTTTAATCGACTTCTTTCCGAAACTATAGATGTTTGTGATTTCTTAAAATTCCCTTAATGTGATTATCCAAACACTAGACCTGCCCTAGTTCAATCCTTCCTATGGTTTTTCTCTTAAAAAAAGAGGTTGAGCAACTGAGTAACAAGTTGTCGTCGAAAAACTTTTATTGATGCCTCTATTACCCGTGAAGGCCATGTACTTTACATAAGGAAAGGAAACGAATTTAAAATATAATGTAAATAGTTATTAAAAAATGTAATTAAATATTGTTTAATTAGTTATTATTATTTACTTGAGTCTTCATAGAATACTTAAATATTGCACATACCACCCACCGCCCGCCCACTTTTGGTTATCCGCTGCTCATAATGAGCATACCACGTCATGCGGCAGAGTTGGTTTCTTCAAACGATTGACAAGAGTGTCTCAGCCGCAATTACCCAAGTCTTGGAAAAACTTAAACGTGCCTTAATAATCTTTGTGCATATTTACATGTTATGACATATTTCTTGCTGTAAATGATTCACCCGTTTCCAAAATTCATATTTGTTTTTTTGTAAGTATGCCACAACAGATGAAAATCAACAAGGTGAATTTCGGAAATGGCTGACTTATATAATATATACGCAAAAACAATACGGCAAATCGTTCGACCGACTAAATTAAGCAAAACCATAAAGTGACTGTCAGCAACAGTGGCAGCCGGTCAATGTGGCATTAGATCAATGCACCCCTTGTATATGCAGGGGCAGTTATATTGTTTTTTTAAATAAAAATAAGTAAGTATTGCTTATTCAAATACTTCCAATCGATGATTTCTTTAGTTGGGATGTGAAATTTATTATGAAATGGAAATGAGTATCATTTTTCTTTAAAAAGATTTAGTAGCTGTAATTTTTCTGTATTGCCAGTAACCACCTGTATCTCGTTCGCATCCCACAATGCAATGCGCGCTATGTCGTTTTTCCACGCATGCGTGCGCCGACACGACCAGCACTATATGGAAAAACGAGAGGAAAACACTGTCCGTTTGCACCCTTCCCCGAAAGCTCCCATTCCTCCCCTGGCCCGCGGCGCTCGGCCAATCGATTAGCAAGGAAGCTGCCGGCTTAAATACGAACCCTTTTGTGGGAGCGCGTCAGTTCCGTCGCGGCCGGCGAGCGGTGAGGTGCGTCCTGACAAAAGGACGCCGCGTGCTTTTATTCGCGTCGTGAGTCGAATTTTCCGAATAAAATCTTGTCGTGTTCCGGGTGGGAAAATTTCCTCCAACGGTGGCACTACATTGGATGCGAAGAGTTTAAGGATTCGGAAAGTTTTCCAAAGTAAATCGGATTGACCGTAAATGTAAGTTTTTTATGCAATTAAGGAGTTTCGTGTTTTTTTTCCAAAAAACATAACATCTAATATACCACTAAAATTGGTCAGGAACATGTTTAATTCCTTAAAAAAAATACTTAAAAATATGATTTATTTTGCAATATTATTACTACTATTCGTCAAAATATAATAATATATATATATATTTTATAAAAATATGATTTTTGTAAAAAAAAATATCCCACCAAAATAATTTCAATAACGATGATTATTTTTGATGACATGTATACAAACACGCAACTTTTTTCAATGCTTTATCTTATTTTCAACATGCATGTATTAAAAAACGTTAAATATCATACGAAAAGTTTTTTTTTTTACATTTTCTGAAATTCAAATACTTTTTACAATACCCAACAATTATTAAAAATAATAATTGATAATAGATGATCCCAATTTATTATATTTATCTATTTTTAAATATAATTGAAATATAGTTGCACATATGGGGTTTTAAAAAAAATAATGTTACTATTTAGTATTTTATTCTGGTTAATAGCTATCCTTATCATAATAACATTACAAATTTAACTCACGTGTGTCATAATTGAAAATTGTTTTGGTGAAAAAAGTATATTTAAAATGAGTTGCGTCACAAAATAGGCAAAACCAATTGATGATTAAGAATAACATAAAAGCTTAGATTTAAAAGTTGTTTTGTTTTAACGTAGAATAGTTTTAATTCGAATATTTCTTAACAGCTGTCAATGAATAATATTGAGACAAACCTAATTGCATGTCGTATGTGTTTAATGATATATATTAAAATTGTCAAATGATTGAAGCTTTGATAGTCTTCGATGTAATAATATTTAAAAAATGTATCATCACGGTTGTTTGTAAAGAATACACGAATGGAAAATTTCAAAATGATAATTAATTTCTTCTTGAGTTTTTTGTCAGCGCTGTACGTTAAAAAATGTAACAAATATTGTTAACGCACCTACCCCTTGTAATGAAAAACACCCCGCTGATGTTATTAAATTTCTGACGCCCGTCTCGATGATAATATTTCTGCCTTATCCGATACGGCAGGATGACGTTTAGCTATTAATACGAGGGGTCGTTGATTTTTGGTTTCACCCCCCGTAGAGCTGTTAAATCGCTGCCGGGTATTCCCGCAACAAGTAAGACGTATTAGTCATCCGATTGTATCACACTAAAAAGATTGTTGCCACCTTGAACAAAGCTGAGATAATTTATTAACATTGTTACTGATAAATTTTCTCAAAAACAAATAATACCAAATGATGACATGGTAAAAAAATCCATTACTTAACAATATTATACTAATTTTGTAAACTTTATTGCTGAAACGTATGTAAAATTGATATATCCCAAAATGATTTTAAAAATATATTTTCAGCATTGATATTTTAAAAGTATAGTCGCTTTTTTTTATAAAATTATAATATTTTAATAAATAAAAGGCATTTAAAAAGTAAAAAAATCCAATATTACACACATTACGTTTACACACATAAAAAAATGTACAGATATTAGTTAAAAATATTACTTATTATATTTTAATTTATTGTATAGATAGAACACGTTTTTTCCCACTTCCAAAATGCTATTGATTTTTTTAGATTAAGACAATTAACGAAAGAATTTTGGTTGTTAAAACATATTGCGACATATTGATATATTATTTAACTTAATGTAGAAACAGTCTAAAATATACAAAAGTGACAAGATTAAATTGTAACATGACATTCAATTTGTGTTTAAGCAAAGTAACAAATAATTATCCTTTCAACTAAATATATCGCTGCAAATTGTTCGTCACAAACAATTTTAAATTATAATAATTTGTCTATTCGCTGTGTCCTCTGATGAATCAATCCAAATGAGGGGTCCACGTTTTTGCATAAATTAAAATATATGACAGCTCAACAACACGATGTTTTGAATTATCATATGTATAAAACTGTCAAAGATGTATTATGTAAAGTTTTTTGTGTAAATATATAACAAGACGCAACTCACAATAAATAAACATAAAGAAAAGGTGGAAATCATATGGGATTCCGCAGTGAATGTTGGCATTTTTTTTATTCCGTAGTGCTCAAAAACGCTGAATTTGTGATGAGTTGGTTTCACAGGCTCGAGAATAGCGATGTGTTTTATAATGCCATTTGTCAGTTTGTCACGCAAGTGTGTCTTTGGCTGTCAAAAAAGTTATGTGAAGCGTGTCGTGGCATGGAATACTAGAGAAATATTTGCAATTATTAATGCTGATAAATGAGAGATATCGAAAATTCTCGTTTTATTTGAATATCGCAACGTTTTTCCGCGAACTCGACGAGTATAAAATGTCATTTAATATTCAGAACGCAAGAATTGATAGCAATCACAGTCACGCCGGGGAATACTGGTGACTATTAGATAATGAATACATATTATAGAAAGTTGTAGATTTTTTTGTATAAATAATAAACGAAATAAAAATATTCAACTTCAAAAAAAGGACACGTTTTCATGACAATTGTTAAACTTCAAAAGAAATACCACACGTATTTTACAAACGTATAATGTAAAAGTAGTGTAAAAATAGATAAACCATTTTATTACATTGTATAGTTGTGTTAAAAACTTATTGATAATTTAAATTTATATTATTAGCAAACGATGAATTTAACATTGGAAATAATTTTACTTTAGTAAAGAAATAAAAACGCCGAAGTTCAGTGGGTTATATTTTTTTTAATTGATTGAAAAACTTTATGGCTTGGTTTTGAAACTGTAAAAAAATATTTCTGAATAAATTTAAATATGATTATTGAAATAAAGAATTATATTTTATACACAAAGATATCTTTAAAAACGTGATAAAATCAAAAGCCCAAATTGTGTTCGCTTAAAGTGTGTGTTGAAACTATAAAAATGAAACCAAGCTAATTTTTATTTAAAAATATAAAATCATACCAACTAATGCTGGAGTATTCGAGTATTTTAAATTGTGAACAGTTTTTATTTGACACGATTTTTTAAAACCAGAATAATGGTTATTTTTCGTAGGCATTTTTGAGAAAAAGTGTAATTTTGAAAAGTCCAATATTGATAAACTATGTTTTATAACAAACATCGATACTGTCAATATTGACTTATTTTATATATATGATTATAATATTTATAACTCTGCTCTCAAATAATTACTATGTATATTTTATGAATATAAATATTGGTTAACCGCACAAAAATAATGTGTTAATGATATTAAAGTAATGAGCAAGATATTAAGTCCGTACGTTATTTCAACTAGCGTATAATGTGCGTAAAATCTAATATCAGGCCACCTTCTAATATTAATGTGGAAGAATTTATTCCTTGTACGTAAAATATAAGGAATACAAAATGTTGAGTACACATCATAACCCATGGTTGAAACTATGAACCATTTCACAGTATAACGATCAAAGTGTATTTGTTGGCACTTGACGCGGCGATGATTCCGTAATGAATATCAAAGACCGTAGCCACCCCCCGGTTGACGGAAGAGGAGCCTCAACGGCCGTCAAAAGGCTCTACATTGGCATCGTCTTGCTCAGTGAATCGGCGTAGAGGGCTGAGTCGTATGAAAAAAGGCGCAACATCGTGAAAATTATGATTGACTGACTTGATCACTTGAAAGGGGGCCTAATTGAATATTTTCCTGGCATAATTCTGTACAAAACGTCGATTTACGTTACGTTTCAATCAGTCAAAGTGTAAACGTTGGCAAATATTTTTATTTTGAATAAAGCCGTATAGGTTTTTACTACCTACGCCTTACGTTATAAAAATAAAGATATTTGTTTATTGTGCGAAAATTCTGAGCTTTAATTTAAGTACTTTACAAGAGCCATTAATCAACGACTGTTTTTGAGTTACTTATTCAGTAGTATAATGTTTTATTATTTTTGAAACGTTGTTACTGTATTTTTAGAAAAATATGTTAACTTGTTTATGTTTCAGATATGTAAAATAGATTTTGTTTTTTAATTAAGTATATTGTTAAAATAAACCAAAAACAATATAATTTTTTAAATATTATTCCTGTGCAATCGAGTGGTCAACGTCAATGGCTTCGGTTACGGAGGTCACGGGTTCAAATCCCAGTACGGACAGTTTTAAAAAATGATTTTTCAATTTTATGAATTTCTGTTCGAATGCTTGAATGTATGTGATGTCTTGAATTCCCCCCTTCCATCCATAATATTTTATGAACGGGGCGTATCGAGAGCGATAAACTAACCACAAGAACTATCCTAGCCCTATCCTTCTATTCCTACTCTCTTTGGAAAAAGAGATGTTGAGCAACTGAGTAAGAAGCAGTTCTCGTAGAAACACTTCTGTGAAATAAACTCCATAAGGAATCCATATGCTCTACATTAGGGGCTGACATGATAAAAACAAAATTAAAATATATTATTAATTGTATTCCAGATGGTGTTTGTAATCATTCAATATCTTCTGTTGATTTCGAATACAAATAAAACATTGTTGATGATTTAAATTAATTTTATCTCTATTTAAAAAAACGAAAAATATTCCTTATTAATGTTAAATTATGAACAAGATAAACATATTATAATGCCTGCCATAATTTAAACGGTGGTTCTAAGTTTTGTTTGCATTATTTATAGACTGCTTAAAACCTTCAGTAGATTACCCAGATTTTTATTTTATGTGGATTGAGGCTTTTTTGATAAGAAATTTTTCTATCAAATTTGTTATTTATCTAAAAATTTTAGATTTCATTTTTCATTCAATGCTTTTTTGAATGTTACAATATAAATAAACACAACGTCTTCTTTAACAGTTATTAAAATATTTTGAGTGAGCAGTAACGTACTCATTCAATTTTATTAGAAACTAGCCGGTTCTCGGTAAGCGTTGCAATGCCACTCAAAGAAAGAAAATGTTCGTGTTTTAATTGTGTTTATTAAAGTGCACATGTTTTATTTTGTTGTCTGTTTGACGTTTGCTGCCGATTGTTCATGGTACAACACACGCGCCATCTACTTTAAGTTAATTTTACTATAACCTTCGCGGAAGTACAAGCATACGTTGTCAAAACGAATTGTATGGCAGCATACAAACATAAATTTGTATACCCACTGTAAGTTAATTTTACTATGCCTATAATCTTCCCGCAAGTGCAAACAAAAAGTTTGTTAAAGTTTCATTGCAATAGGATGAGCGGTATGGCAACGTTTAAAGTACAAACAAACAAACATTCATTTTTATATATTCGATCAATTTAATCTATGTTGATTATGTCCAATCATTGTTTTATTTATAACTATTGTAACTTGACTTGAATTAATTGGACCTCAATCCTAATAAATCGAGATAATTCTTAATTTAATCAAACTAAACAACTGCTTCTATTTTGTTATATCGATTCAGGAAGTTCAAAGTGATACGAATACATCACTCAAATAAGATTTCCTGGTATGTTTTCGACAGCTGACATTAATTTCCTTAAATATGATTGCAATACAACGTCGATGAATGAAACAGCGTCAAATGTCTCCAAATCACATTCGACTTAAGTGAGTGAAGGGATACCAATTAATGTCATGAATTTGTTTCAAATATTCCATACCGAAGTTTGTCAATAACTGTACCGTTAAAATGTTACATGAGATTCAAGAAATTAATAAAATTAAGTACCAAATAACGCAAAATTGTGAAATATGTCATATCTTTTTTCTGCTGCATGTATATGTTTTGTTCAATGAACGTTCTTTAAACAATATCTTAGATATTTTTTTGTTGTTGATATAATCCGTCATTTAAATTGTAACGTCAGGTATCAAAGTATTATAATATATTGATATTATGAAATTTTGAATTAAATTTTTTAAAAGATACACGTGCTTAGTTGAATTGTGTTGTGATTGGTGATTTTTAAAAAAAGAATTATAAATGATGATTTGATACCGAAATAAGTATATTTTTATACTTTCAATGGATTCGGCGGTAACTTTGTGGAAGTTCATTTTAATATAAAATAAAATAACTTGGATTATTTCACGTATTGTGTTACAAAATGTGACACGTGTTTCTGTTGTCTGAGGATGCCTCTGAAAGACGCGAAACACGCAAACACGCGTGTCACATTTTAATAATCTAAGTTATTTTATTTTATATTAAGTATATTGAAAAACATTTATTCGATGATAAATTATCAATTGGTAATGCTCGTGATAAGCAAATCCTGTCATTACCTCTAATAATAAAATAGAATTCCGTTCATTAATCTCAATAATCTTTAATAATTAAAATAGAATTAGAATGAACGTGTGTAATTCTGTTAACTATAACGGCATATATGAGATGAGTTACACTGCACAATATTGGTTGAGGCTCGGACTAATTCGTTGTTTCATAGTGCTCGAAAATAAAAATATGGCAATTGGTCGAACTCTTAATTAAGTGAACACCGCGATAATTGTTTCAATTACGTTTTTATTGGCTCTTGCATCTCTCTCGCTATACTTGCTGGACCGTTTTGATCCGTCCAATAAAGCACTTAACAAAAGTTGAGTGACCGATTAATGGTTTTCGCCCTTTTTTCATTTCTATCGGGCCGATTGTATTGTTTGAAAGAGAAATTCCACGAAAAAAAAAACAAATAGAGATCCTACGTCTCAAAAATGATTAATTGCTGTTGCCGATTGATACACTTACATACAAATGAATAGAAAACAAAACGATTCAATTGATCAGAAAAAATGTGAAGTGTTATTTTATGAAAATAGTGTAAAAGTTTAATAAAATTCATGCCGCCTGTGTGGTCGAGTGGTTAACAACGTTGGCTACCGCTACAGAAGGCGCGGGTTTGAATCCCAGTACGGGAAGTTTTATAAATTGTTTTTTCAATTGATTTATGAATTTCTGTTCAAAGGCATGGATGTATGTGATATCTAGAATTCCCCCCTCCCACCCATCCTATCCTATGAACGAGGCATATCGAGAGCGATTAGCTAACCACTAGTCCTGTCCTAGCCCTTTCCTTCTGTTCCTAATCTCTTTGAAAAAAGAAAGGTTGAGCAACTGAGTAACAAGCAGTTCTCGTAGAAACATTTCTGTTGAGATAAACTCCATTAGGAGTCCATATGCTCCATATTTAAAGCGGACATGGTAAAAAAAATAAAACTTTATAATGTTATTAATTGACACAAAAAAAGATAATACAATTGTTTGAAAAAAAGTTATCATTAGTTAAGACCTACTTACTCTGTATGAGATGCAGAAAAAAAAATGCTTTAAAAATTGCCTTAAATGTCACCAACTCGGGTTGACAACAGATTCAACTTATATGTCGTACTGTCCTGAGAATTTTTCCCCATCTTTGTTTATACCTAAACATTTAACAGGGTGTTCTGAATATTCTGAACCTTATCGATATGTATGAATGCCGGAAAAGCTTCGCAGCAAAATGATTATGACCAGTTATGTTCAAAAATGACATCAGAATTACTTGATTGAAAAGAATATTCTCAACCGATGTTATATACAAAATAATTGTTTCAGTTAATAATATGAGTGTATACGAGTAGTTCCGATGATGGTGTAAAGCGCAAATAGCTTTCAACTATAATCCGCAATTCTCGTCGAACTATATGATATAATACTTTGATATTTAAACATTATCGCTTTAAATGAAATCAATATCTATTAATTAGACTGGCTTTGCTTAAAAACCTCAAAAAAGTAATTTATAGCATTGAAAATAATTAAGCAAAAAAACCTTAAGTAAGGAAATTTATTAATTACAAAAATTAAATAAAAAACGTTTTTCTTGGCAGTAAAGAAACAATTTTAAATTGATACAGTATAATGAGAAAAAAATATTCTTTGTAAACAAAATATACTATTTTTCAATATCGTTTTTTTCAACTAAGACTGGATTTAAATATTTTTGTTTTCATTATATATTATAATTTCTTTTTTCAATCAAGCTTCCTTTGCCATAACATAATTTTTCGTAAATACAATACTTTTTAGTCTCTCATCTCGCGAATATTGATGTTGTACAAATATTGACACAACCTTCGCCACAAAACATTTTACTTGAATATAATATTTCGGCGTAATTTATGAATTCTGATATTTCAAGACAAGGGAAAATATTCGACTTCTTTTAACTTTTGTTTACTTAATACTTATGATAAAATGATGAATATTTTTGTCGGTATCGTGCTTAAGTGAGTCGATTTTGTTTGTAAAATATTTTCCAAAGATAAATTTTACATAAAAAAATATATAAACAAAGCAATCGTTTGATAATGCTGAACATAACATACGAACATATTTTCAAGAACAGTAGTTTTCATCTGACAAAATTTTTCAGTATTAAATATATTGAAATCAAGCAAAATAAAAAAAAACTTAATATCCTTAAATATTTAAAACAAAATTTCTGATGTATGGTAAAAAAAACATTGTATTGCTTATATTTAATACAATTTTATAAAACATAAGAAAGTATTTAATATTTCACTATATAAGAAATGAAAAAAAGTTAGTTTTCAGTTCAATAAAACCATTATTTTTAAAAAAATTGAATCGTTCAAATTATGTACATTCAAGTTTTACAAGTTTTGTAACAAACGATCCGGGTTTTGCCTTTCGGCATCTTTAGGCGTTTAAGTGCACGGATGAACTTGAACCGACATTTATTCAAATTTAATATTGAAATTCCACCAAGCACATTCAGTCAAAATATTAAATTACATCATATTTTTTTAGTTGTAAAGGAAGTTTATTAGTCGATCTAAAAATGTATAATATGAAAATAAAATGTTTTTTTAAACATTCAAATTATTCTTTGACTGTATTAAAATACAATATTTTTAATTTATTAATTTAATTAGCATTTATTTGGTAGAACTCCATTGAAACAAGGTTAAAAATATCAAAGCATTTAGTTCTACAATTTTTTTATAAGATTAGTTTATAGCTATTTCGGCCATCGTCTATTACTATAACTACTAGTTCTGACGATAGCATACGCCGAAATAGCTATAAACTAATGTTATAAAAAATTGTACAACTAAACTTTGATATTTTTAACCTTATAATATCTTTAATATTTTGAAGCTGAACTCTTTTATTGTGAATTTTGCACTCTGTTGTTATATTAAATAACATATTTTTAACAGTTAATTGAGATAACAATATTGTAATGTTTCTCTCATTATCTATTAAAACGTATAATATCACCGTTAAGTCAAATAATAAAGTATCATAGTGTTAAATGAGAAATATTTTGTAGAATTGCAATTATTCGAAAATAATGATCAAACATACTGCGGTATTATATTATTTATAATGAACGTAATCATTTAGTATGTAAATATTTGATATTATGGAAAAATGTTTGCTTATCCTTTCAGCGATAAATTCTTCTTAAAAGCTTTATTATAATAAAATGTTTCAAAAATACGGGAGCTTTCATCGGAAAGCTCCTTTTGGTAGCAACGCCAAATCAATACAACTTCGCGAAATTTAATTGATCATCAAAACCTGAACACGAAATATCCTCTCCTTTAACCGTTCCACATCGCTCTCTTTTATCTCTCGTTCCATTTTATATTATCAGGCAGTCTCAAAGTAAAATAAAATAATCGAATCGGAATAAATTACGGATATTGCCGTTCTTGGGCCAGGCGTAATGTGACGCCTTGTTCCAATAACTTCCATGTAGCCTATCCAAGCCAGATAGATTTATCAGTGATTATTGATTTAATATAAGAGCATAATTTTATATTATCTTACTCTTTAATTTATTAAATTATATTTGTTACAAATTTCTACACAAGTCTCAACATTCTTTTTCTGAATTATTTTCGATCACTTTTGTTCACTATCAATAATTGGTGAAAAAGCATTATATTAATAAAAACGCACTGTTCCTCTGTACTTTATTCCACTTTATTTAAAAGTTCGGGACCGGTTTTGCTCATTGTGAGCCTTGTCAACTGATAAGAAATATAATTTAACAGGTTATTTTCGATGGCTTCGGCGGTAACTTTGTGAATGTATGCGTTGATATATATGCTGAATCTTTATATTATATCTATATTATTAAAATATATATATAAACATGCGTGAATAGCTCAAAATCGAATTAAAAAATATATTTTAAGAATTATTTAAAATGTGGTAACAAGAAAATTATTTAAAAAGATTTTTTGAAATAGAAAGCTAATATATTTTTGACGATTAATAAAACTTTTTAAAGGTACTTTATATGGAAGGGTCGTATTGCTATTTGACTTAATTTCGAAATTGCGTTTCGAAATGGTATCATGGAAACAGCGTGATAATAATATTGCTTCTCAGAGCTCAATACTTACCTCTAGAAGGTTCTCGAAAGCGCCTTGAATTCCGGAAATTCCATTATTAAAGTGAAGTTAGTCGCGTTCAATGATGGCCTCTCACTTTAGGAAGGAAGATTGATAGGTATCCAATGTTACACAGCGATAACTGATAAAAAATGGTTATTTAATATAATGATGCGCAAAATACAGTTTGGTTTTAAGAAATATGAAACTCTCAAAAGGTTTTTGTATTTTTTTAGTAATGAGTTTAAAAAACTGTGTTTTATAGATTTAAGGGTTTCAAAAAGTCTTTTGTAAACTTTTTGTAGTAAAATCATATTGAAACAAATACATTTTTTGTGATAGCTTAATCAAATATTTAATAACTTGACAACACTATTTTTCACCGATTGTATCTTGGCTCATAATGATTTTAATGATAAAAATAATAAAATATGATTTATATTGTATTTTTAATTTAAATAAAATAAAACGACAAATGATATTATTTTACAAAACAGTCATACTCATGTTTGATATATCGACTGTTGAAAGGAAAAAGAACGTAGCCCACAGTTTTTTCAAAACAGATTTAATAATCACAATGTATACAACTTGATGCACGTTCTACAAAAAGGATGTAAGCTGCAAATGCCAAATTAGTATCTAAATTTAGCTTTTAAGTTTGAAAAAAGAAGAGCCGCTAAAAATTGAAACCGAGAAAAAGGACTTAAAAATGGATTTTCTTCAGAAATGTATAAAATTTAAATTATATCATGTTTATTCAACACCAGCTTAAAGCTCTCCGTGTGCTTTAAGAATGTGTATATTTCATCAATTTCTTTTGGCCCAAAATCATCAAAAAATCTTTTTTGTGCCCCCTGTAAAATTTGTTAAGTGTCGTAATTTCCGTAGTCGGTATTATTACAAGTATAATTTTCATAAACGTTTTTTTCTATCGTTAATTGAAGTAGTAAATAATTATTTAAATAAAACTCTTTGACGGTAATAATTGTTCTTTTGCTAGAAATAATATCGTATTTGTAATATATAGAAGCATTTTAATTGCTATCTCAAATTAACATAAAAATATCTTTAGTCAATTTCTTCTTTACATTGGCAATGTGCTTGCTTTTTATTTATATCATTCAAAGGTATTAAATGAACATATTTAGTTTACGATACTGTATTTTGTATTAGGAAATTTATTATACAATATCTCCCATATATGCGAGTTATAAGACACTGTTATCTCAACTTCGTATGGCTATCATAAATGTTGATACAGACAAATGGAAATAAAGGCCCGTCGTATAATTCGATTTTCATCTTTTTACGATTGTCCGTGCCGGTAGTAAAATATTTCTGTATCGATAAATATATTCTTTTGTAGGCAAGGGCGCAATAAGGAATAATATATTCGAAATAATAAAACACTTTTATATTGTTATTTGTCCGTATAATTGTTTATTTTCATGCGGAAATATAAAAAGGCCTTTTTTCATAGCATGATTGAAAACCTTATTTGGGCCCCATTTGTGAAAGCTTTCTCCTTTTGAGAATAAAATATTTTATAAATGTGAAGATTTATTCGGAATCTTTCATTTTAATGTTATTTTTTGACACGAAATTCTATAAATCATCGAACTGTGTCAGCATATTATTTTTGTGTTAAGTGATAACGTAATATATGATAGCATTACTTTTTGAATGATCATTTTTTGTGAATTTTTGATCAAAAGTATAATATATAAAGAGTTCACATGAATTTCAATAATGACGTAAAAGCTGATTTTTTACTATTGTTTCTAATAAAAGATGTAATTAAATAATAATATGTTATTTTGATAATTGATATCGTGACCATTTTTGAGTTTTTTTTGATAAAATAATAAAATCAAAAAAAGTCTTTTTTAAAAATTCCACCTTAATTTAATATGATTAGGATTGGTTTCGCCCATCCGATTTTTATTTCTAAGTTTTCAAATAAAAGTAATTTATGCAAGTTTTTCTTAATCTGAACATTTAACAGTAAGCCTGACGGCATCGCCGAAACAAAAATTACCCTGTTATTCATGTCCGCTTCAAATTTGGAGCATATAGCCTTCTAATGGAAGTATCTAAACAGAAGTTTTTCTACAAGAAATGTTTATTACTCAGTCACTCAATCTCTCTTTTCCAAAGAGAGTAGTAGGGCTAGAAGGATAAGGCTAAGAAAGGATTAGTGAATAAACTAATCGCTCTCGCTACACTCAGCTATTAAAGGATCGGGAGGGTAAGAGGGAATCACTTGAGACATCATCTATGCCTTCGAACAGGTATCAATAAATTGACCGAAAAAATGCTGTTTATACTGAGATTTGAGCCAGTGAGATCTGCCAAGAGAGAGCCAAGCACGCTTACCGCTGCTCAATAGTAAAATTTCACTTTTCAGAAATATATTTTGACATAATAAATATGTATATTGACTGTGGACAGAAAAAAGACGTAATCTACACAAACCAAATTTTGCACAAGACACCAAAAAAGTGTTTTAATGATTTTGAGCTAAAGACAAATTATGACATATACATAGCCTTGAAGTGCACGGAGACTGACAAACTGGATTAGTCTTTTTTCGTGATCGCAATTTTTGCATTTATTTTGTCAAACTTAATAGCTAAATTAAGATACTTATTTGGCATTTTCAGCTAACATCCTTTTTATTAAGCCTTTATAGGACGGGGCTATTTCTTTTGCATTTTTAATGAAAACTTGATTAAAGTCAATTAATATCAGTCTATGGAGCTAGGATAAATTATTTAAAAAAATCACAATCCCTTGTAATAAGCTCCAGGGGGAGGTAAATTATACTACCACCTAACGTTTAGGGAATCAATTAACTGTGAATGCACGGTGGTAAACATATCGACCATATGGTACGTATATTTACCACAGTCCTATAAAGGGTTGTATCAAACTGTATACATTGTGATTATCCAAAAAAGCTGTTTTGAAAAAGTTTAGTTTACGTCCTTTTTCGATACTGTCACGACAAAAGTTTTACAAGGAAAAAATGGAAACAAACGTAATAAAAGTTGTTAAAATAAATGGTAAACATTTAGGCATACGAACAGACTACAAAATATAAAAAAAATATTTTGTATAATTAAAGATATTTAAGATTTAATTAAATTCACACAATTTTTTTCATTAAAGTGTCAGTTCAAGTTTATCCGTGCACTTGAACGCCTGACGATGCCGAAAGGCGAAACCCGGGTCGTTAATGACAATTTTTTTTTGAATGTACATACTTTGAACGATTCAAATTTGATATTTTGTATATACCTAGTCAAATTTTAGATTAAATGGAACTTTGCCATTTACTGAAAGTTATTTTAATAAGGTCACTGAACCGTGAATATTTTATTTATAAAATAATATCACCACAACAGTTTTTCCTTCCATAAACAATGGCCGACCACTGCGCACTTTCAACACCTTTTGTCTTGCCGAATGGCTTTTTTTGTTAAGCTAATTTTGCGTGGACTGCCCTGTCAAGCGACATTATTTCCGACCATTTCCCGCCAACTTTCCAAGATTAAAAACGTTCAGAAATACCAGAGACAATGGTGTGCGCACGAAGCCACAAGATTGGGTGTCCACTGTATTATGAAAGGCTTTTTATATTGCTACATTTATAGCCTCAAAGTATGACGGACGGCAGAGGTATTAAAAAGTTACTATTTGACAAGGCATTTTTATTTGATCCTATTTTTTTTTCTTTCCAAAAAGAGAAATTAATTTAATGATACATTTTTCACACAATCTTTTTTTATTTCAATAGCTTGAAACATAGTTTTTTTGCTTTATTAATTTAGTATTGATTTAGCAATAATATTTGTTTTTATAAATAACAAAATATACAATTTTCACAATCGCAAGTTGCTAGTATGTAATTTTAATATACAAATGAAGGTATGGAATCTTCAATTGTTAGATATATAAAACTACACATGTGGGTATTATTTGCAAACACGGCTCATTCCAAAATGGTTAAACAATGAAATTTGTATTTAATTTTGTAAAACTATATTGACTTTAAAGGTATTTTTTGGTTTACATTACTTTAGAACGATATTTTGTATGTTATCAAGCCATGTTTAAGACTGATTTCTTAAACTGCTTTCAAAATTTATATCTATTTACTAAAATACATTCATGGTTCATGTTTCAAAATTTTTAGAATGAGCCGGGTTTGTAAATAATAGACTCACATATATTTTGTGTATCGATGAGCAATTTTTTTATTTATTCCAAAATGCATGTATCTCAATTGTTTAATAAGTGAGAACATTGTTCTTTGGAAAGCACACTTGTTCTAATTTTCAAAACTATGAAAATTTTGCATCACTGATTTTTTTAGTTTTTAAGAGCTTTAACACATATGCTTACAATTAGTTCCTTTGAGCCCCGTTTGGAAAACGAATGTAAAGAGTTGGCTCTTGTTTTTGATAAAAGCATTAGAGGTAGCACGAACAGGTGGTAAAACTTTGAATTTTTAAACACAACGGGCGGTGGTGAGAAAACGTGTTGATATTTTACTTTATTATCATTTTATTGATAATAACTATTTGATTGTGTAGATAAATAGCTTTTATAGTGAAAATAATTTAGCAAATGCGGTAGTATGAATGCATTACTGGTTTAATTCTGACCTACTTCTGAGTGGTGTTTTTTAACGAATAAGCTTTTTTAATGCTACGTTTTACGCCCATAACTAGGCATGAGCTTTTAACTGTGCGTGAAAGGTTATATTCAGTTTGTTTCCACTGCTTATCTCTCTGGCAGATCAGGTAATTTATGTCGTGGAATTTGAAAGTTGTAATTAAAGTTGTATTATCTGTTTGCGGAGAGGAAGTTGTAAGAAGGCTGTCAGAGTAACACAGGATAGCGGAGCATTACCCTTTGCAAGACGGTGGTTAATTTTTCTTGATAGTTGTTTTATTTTTTATCTATTGCGTTGCTATTTATGACCTTGATTTTATTTTTAAAATCGCTAAAGAATGTTCCAGAAATCAACCCATTAATAAACCTTTGATAAGATTGCGGAATACACATGAATAAAATATGATCAAACGTCACCTGCATCTTATTGAATAATATTTGTAAAATGAACTTCAAAGACTAAAAAAACTGGCTAAGAAAAAAGTTTTGTACACACAAATTCTTATTTATAGCCCTCATCAAATTTGTGGGATCTTTAACTATTGTTATAACATCATGTTCATAAGGATTTGGTGAACGAAAACGATCATCTGACGTTATTCACTTATTCAAACTTATCAAAAGTTTATAAATGACTAGCGGCATATATTTTCAGTAGGTTCGGCGGTTAATTTGAAAAAGATTATTTTGAATCACTTTTAGGGTGTTCACTGTCAATACTTGGTGGAAAGGCATTATATTAATAAAAACACAATAATCCTTTGTACTTCATTCCACTTTATTTAATATGTCAGGACCGGTTTCGCTCATTACGAGCATCGTCAACTGATAAGAAATATAATTTAACAGTGCTATTTATACAAAAATGAACAGTTATAAACAACAATTGGCATTGAAAAGAAAATACCAATTACATTAAAAGTGATTCTAAAATAGCACAAAATTAAAATGTTTAACACATCTAACATATAATTAAAAAGTCATCTCAGATTAATAAATTTAGAATGGGAATTGAAAGTAATTACATCGTATCTTTACATCGTATTTTTATTGTATCACTTTGTCAAAGAATTCCCAAATTTTAATTATGTTTGTAATTACTTTCAATTCCCATTCTAAATTTATTAATCTGAGATGACTTTTTAATTATATGTTAGATGTGTTAAACATTTTAATTTTGTGCTATTTTAGAATCACTTTTAATGTAATTGGTATTTTCTTTTCAATGCCAATTGTTGTTTATAACTGTTCATTTTTGTATAAATAGCACTGTTAAATTATATTTCTTATCAGTTGACGATGCTCGTAATGAGCGAAACCGGTCCTGACATATTAAATAAAGTGGAATGAAGTACAAAGGATTATTGTGTTTTTATTAATATAATTATTTTGAATATAAAATAAATTAAATAATTTTGTTGTTCCACTAACTATGTAACAATTTGTAACTCAATCAGTGATATAATAATGTTTTAAAAATGCATTGTATATAGACTCGCACACAGTTATTTTTAAGTTAATACCAATAAAAAACAGCTAATATTTTCATGTAAACTTCGAAAGGTGTGAACTTTATAAACATTTGTGCATTTAAGTTAAGGCTATCTCTAGTGAATATTAAACGTAGTCAATATTTATATAGTAAAAGATTGATTAATAAAACTTCTGTTTATTTATTAAATGCGACAGTTTCTTTTTAATATAATATAACATTAAAGCTACAATATATATCGTTCATTAAAGACAGTATCGTCTTATTTACGCCAAGACTATTATATCAGAAGGCGAAAGCCAAGTACAATTACTCGAGACCAGCTACATCCTTCTAAAGCGTAGAGCCTTTGTAGCCACTCTCGTCTTGTAGACCGTGATGCTCAGACAATCTAATTATCAGCCGATAATGATAAACTTGAGGTAAGAGAATATTGGTCTTGAAACTAATCGACTTAGTTAGTACTGAAACTTGAGACCAGCTATATTTTTAACGTCTAATAAAATTTTATATTTTACTCCGTCAACATCTTGGTGTTAATGCACTTCTTGACACAATACATATTTTATGGTAATATTAGATTTGGCAATACGACATAAAATTAACGTCATTAAGGACTTAACATTTTAGCAGCCGTAGATTATTAATAGTAATTACCTAGCACGCCGGCTGTAATTTTCAACTATTAGTTTAATTAGTTATTGACGAGATAACTCGTCTCTGGCGTGTTGAGCACGAAAAAAATTACGAGACATCTCGTCTGTGGCAGCTATCCGTAAAACTTTAAAAGAGTTAGTAATTCACGTACGTTTTTTAAATGTGTATAGAATCTTACAATACAATGGTATCATGAGAATGTGAAAAATAGTATTATGCTCAAGTCCATGGCGCAGTGGTCAACGTCGTTGGTTTCGAATGAATGGCGTCGCTACAGCGATTGGTAAACTTTTAGTCCGCTTTTTAACGCGTTTTATTCATACTCTCTTCGAAGAAGAGAAATTGAGCAATTTAGTAAAACAATAGTTTTCGCAACAAAAACTTATGTTAAAAATTATGGAGCTTAAGATTAAGTTCCAGGATACGTTAGCGTCAAAGTTCTTCGAGTGTCCTTCATCGCCAATATTTTAAAAGTTGTATTCCCTTACCATCGTTGTAGATGGAAGGGCGTGATTGCTACAGAGGTAGCATTTAAAGATACTTTGTTCTCGAAAAACATTCTGGATCCAGAAAATGGAAGTTGACACGTCATAAAATCGTCATTATGTCTGACTTAAGGCCAATCCGAAATTAAGATTAAACTACATCGATAATCAAGTCCAGGTACAACCAGCATTTTTCAGAAATCAAATTATCAATTTCTATTTTAAGTCAATATTTAAATAACGGGGCGTAGCGAGAGCGATCAGCTAACCACTAGTGTTGATCTTTTCTATCCTTACTCTCTTCAAAAAAGAGAGAAAACAAATCTGTTGAAATATTTCCATTGGGAGGTTATTTGCTCCACATTTGGGACGGACATGGATTAAAAAGTATATATTAAGTAAATTAAGATTATTAAATAAATCAAAAGTTTCTTAAATAAATTTTTACATTAAAAATTAATTAGAGAGCTCAGAACACCTATAATAATTTAGTTAGATTTAGCGGTAGCTTTGCAGAAGTTTATTTTTAATATTCAATATCTACGTGTTGCTTTTTTTCATAAACCTTGCGACATTCTACCCGATGATGCTTCTTAAAGAGACAAAACACGTGCCATGTGTTGTAGCACAACAAGCGGAGTAATAAAGTTGTCAAATTGATTATTTTTATTATAATAAATGTATTTTAAATATTACAGCTGATTTAAAACGAATATATTAAAAATCTATTTTGGTATACAGTGTAATTTTATTGATCCAACAATTTTACCGACGATAAAACTTAGAGACGATCCAATAAGCCAAAATATCTTACAGCGACTAACAAGCACTTAAAATTTGAATATTTAAAACACATTTCCACAGTGAAAAATACTAATTACTTTAACTAATAACGCAAGACAAAATACAGTGTGGGATTGGCGTAGGTAGAAAAGTTTTCATTTTGCTTAAGATGTGCCTACACTTCCAGAGAATAAGCAATTTTATTTGACTTGCTCAGAATATGGAGATATTATTTCAATTAAATCAATATGTTTTGATTGAAGACGGCACCGAGTTGTAAAAAAAGCCTTTTTTATATATGTATACACCTTACGCGCAGAAGATTAAGTGATATTGGCACGGCGAATTCTCAGTATGTATACTAGAGGTCTGCACGGTCCGAAATTTTACAAAATTACCCGGTCCGAGCCCGAAAGACGCAGTCCCGACCCGGCCCAGGCCCGAGTCTAATACAACACTTGTTACCCGAACCCGACCCGAAGCCCAGATCTATACTCCTCAGCCCGAAAAAAACTTGTTTTTTTACAAATTTACAACAATTTACGATTCTCTATAGAACTGGTAATAATTAAAATCATCACGGCTGACTTATGTATGACACGAACATAGCCTGAAATATTTTTCTGATGCAATAAATTTCTTACCCGGGCCCGGCCCGAGCCTGAATCTCAATTGAACTTACCCGCCTGAACCCGACCCGCGGGCCGGGCTGGGTAAAGGCCTGAGGGCCAGGCCCGGGCCCGTGCAGACCTCTAATGTATACGGATACACAAGATACTAAATATCATTTATACTAATAATAGATGAGTATGTGACATTTTTATTTTATTTTTATCTTTTTTAAGCAAAATAATGCATGTTTAAAATACATGTCTCATGCAGCTATGTATCGGGTCAATAATATGAGAAGTAATTATGATTATTTTGTTTAATTTTATTGCGGTATAGAAGGTGGCCGTAAAACAACGGCTACATGCATATAAAAAGTGGTGGCGGGACAATCTTCAGTGAAATTATTTATATATACCTTGTAAAAGAGTTATATTAATATCCAAATAAAATAAAATCGTTATATGCAAATGTCTTAGAAATTATATCGTACATCACGACCTCGACACGAAAGAAAATTGTACCTACGTTATATTTAAACAAACATTACTTTAAGTATACACATTCACTACACAAAAATGGACTATAAAAACCAAACAAATGAGTATCTCAAACATATTTATCATGACAAAATGTATTAAGCGCATATTTAAAAAGTTAATTAAATTTTCTTCCCAATTTTTAAATATTTACATCATTTTAAAACATTTTTAATTTATCTTGCTTGATGGCATTTATAAAAGTTGAAAAAATACTGTACAAATTTATTAATTTTATTACAAAAATAAGAATATATAAATAATTGGTAAGAATAAATATATTTTTGTATTTAGATAAAATGATCTTGGTGTTATAATTTACAATGCGAAGAAGTTATTCAAGATTTTATCGATTCATCTGACACTATTTCATTCATTTTAAGATAATTAAATTTTGGAAAACAATTTTGAAATAAAATCTCATACTTATTTCTTTTGCTCTTTTAAAGTTTTTCTGCTAAGCCAGATAGTTTTGACAGTTAAAGTTTTCATACTTATTGAATGAAATAAATGAATTTGAATTCAAAAATGAATCAAAGTTAATGGTGCGTGAGAATGAATAGTGGCTAAACTTTAAAATTTTAGATTACATTTGAACAAAAATTTGATGTGCTTTTTATTAAAAAAATCAGTTATACTTTTTTTATTGAAATGGCTAGACAACCATTTTTCTTTTGGTATGATTTATTGTAAAGGTACACTACAATAAGTGTCAATTATTTGACAGCCTGAAAAAATCTGAAAGCAAAGAAAACGATTCTGATCATGTCTAGAAAGATACAGAATTTCTAATGTCTTAGATATAGTTGAATGCTTCAGAATGTGAAATCACCTCATAGTTAAAGTAGTTTGAAAGACTTTCATGTGGAGACGATACTCTTTTGTATTAAATTAAAAAATGTGAAAAATTTGGGCTTAGTTATGAAGCGATAAGACCATTTATAGAATGCTGATATATAAAAAGGACTTCGGCATTCATTAAATAAATATAAAGTATTTTTCTTCCTTTATCGGCTAGACACAGTTTGCAAAAGTTGAGAATTGAAATCATACTTAGTTCATTGAACCGTCTTATTTAGTTAAAAACTAAGACAACTGTTAGATTAAACTTTTTTTAATATTAAAATGTAGTAGAGGAAATCTGGAAACATTTATATATCAATTTCTTTAATATGACTTGTAAAAAAAAATATTATTTTAATTTTTATGTATTAATTTAATTTATAATTTGTGTTTAGTATAAAATGACGGGCTCGTGACACAGTGGTCAACGTCAATAGCTTCAATGCCGGACCTCACGAGTTAGAATACCAGTA